>OY744538.1:91407252-91439752 GCA_963556195.1 Sepiola atlantica | reverse complement strand
ACTCAACAAACATTTATTAGTTGTACACCTAACCTTAACCCTAACCTTAACCCTAATGCGAACCCTAAATAAATAATGTTAGTTTACGTTAAAGTCAGAATAAATGTTTAAAGTTTGTCCATCTTCTTCTAAGACCAATTCAGCAGGTTCAGTTTAGATACGGAACTTCCTTGGAGTTTTATCTGTTGCAATGGCATTCTGTGGCGAGTTCAAATCCGATCGGATCTGTAGTATTCAAGCACTGACAGCCCTGGAAAAGGTAGGAACCGATAATTTTAACCCTCATTGATGATAGCAACTTGTGTTCACCTAATCGTATACAATGAATTGTTTGCAACTGACAGTATTATTTCATCATTAAACACACGAGGTGTCAAGTTCGAATCCAGTCAGTAGTATAACACCATTTTCACTTATCGATATTGGCAACCTTCACGTGGTCCCTGTTGTGAGTAACTGATTCCTGAAAGAATCTAGGAAACAAATGCCAATAAAAGAATCAAGAAAGTCATATAATTCTGATACGTACGAATTTATTTTTAACATTAAATAAATCCCTAAAGGGTGGATATGCCGCAAAACAGACATGTTAGATGCAACCAATTAGAATTATGGTCGGTCTAGTACGTTGTGTCGTTCGGAAGTTTTCGTTTTTTTTGTTGTTGTTGTTTTTTTAATCATATTTTTATTGTTTGGTTTATTTGGACCACTGTTCTCATTTTATTGTTTTTAATTTCTATTCACCTCAAACAAGGGATATTGCTACTGAGACGTAAGGGGCTACTGTGAATTAGGGGCCAGATTCATAAGGGGGTGGGGTATCATAAGTGAGATATTTATTCACTTTACATTTAAATTCCTGCATGTTATTACAGTCAGAGAAACACGGAGTAACAGATCGAAGAACGAAGCTATAAAAGTAGAAAGTTTTCCGGCATCTGGAGACATCTACAGTGAAGGGGTGTGAGTTTGCTGCTTGTCAGGTTTGCCGGAGGTATTTACGTTAAATGTGTACAAGTGCAGTAAGTATGTCAGAGCACATTCCGTGAAAGTACTCCTAAAGATAGCACAGGGATGCAACATTGTAGCGATGGGACAGGGACTGGAGCTTTGTAGACAGTGCGTCACCTATTTTTTGCACCTTGTTCAAGATGGAAAGACTAGTGGTTGATGCACTAGCCCAGATGTGGCAACAATACTTCATGCATGAGCGAATGGTAGTTTTATAGAGATAAAGGATGCTAGCAGGTGTGAGAAGTTTTCTAGCATCTTGGATGTTATTCTCACAACGTTTCAGCCGGTGAAACCTCCAACCTTCTTAAGGTGAGTCTTATCGAACTCGATAATAGATTGTTCTCGTTCCGTTCCGTCAGCCAAAACTGTGTAGAAGTCTTAAGTAATATTTATTATATTCTTAGTATCGCCTGTACTGAGGATTGAACCTCCAGTAGCACTTTATCCGTTGCACCACGGATCCATGTGGACAATTCTAACTTGATTTTTTAAAGCCTTAACCCTCTCCTAGTTTTAGATGTGTAGTCTTACTACTTATTCCAACTTATATATATATATATATATATATATATATATATATATATATACACGTAATTTTTTTGTTTTGTTATCGTTTTTACTAGCGATAGGGCACTGGTGTGTTTACCGGTGCGTTTTTTATTTATATTTTATTTTTTCATAAAAAATAAAATATAAATAATAAACGCACGGGTAAACACACCGGTGCCCTATCGCTGTTACAATAACAAAACAAAAAAAATCTACGTAACATCTTAAACGATAAAAAGTCGTGTATAAAATGTGGCTGGGTATTCTGATCCAGTTGTAACACACTAGACTACGGATATTTACATCGAGGGTTCGATCTCTTCCCGGTTAGTCATGCTGATGACAGCTCATACCCAGACAAACGTGACCATGTCTTCTTTTTATGCACGCAAAAATTAATTTATAAAAAATAATCAATTAAAATAAATAATTTTCCCTGATGACCTGCCAAGCAAGTACCTACTTGGTAGTGAAACACATGTAGGTAAAAAAAACTCTTTAATTTGAAAAATGATAAATAAATAATTTTTGAATGAAAAAATATTTTGTGGTGTTGATTGGGCTCCTGAACGGAATGCTTTGGTAAGCTTTCAAAACATCACATATAAATGGTCTGTACCCTGTAATCGAGTATCATCGAGCTTGTTTTTATTGGAATAATCCCGGTATTCACTGAATAATCTTTTTTCTAAGTGAAAAAATCCATATATATATATATATATATATATATATATATATATATATATATATATATATATATATATATATATATATATATATATACATATATATAGCCCCCTTCCCGCTCAACATATAAACCCTTTAACCACAGTAATACACCCCAGTCGGTAAATTAATAACAGTCAGTCATACCAGAATTGAACCCTCTCGCCGATCACTACACACCATCACAAATATAAATGCGTCAGAGAAACAGACAAACATACAACATCTGTAATCAGCATTTTTTTTCTCTTTTTACATTAAAGGTCACCGCTTATTAAGGCCCAAAGGCCACTCGAGGATAAGGGTTAAAGAGTTTGACTGGTGGATGGTGAGACAGCATCGCGTTCACCGGCATGATGGCTGTAGCAGGGCAGACATTGATCATTTACGGGGACGGTTCAACAAGAACGTGTTTACATTGGACTTGAAGACGACCGTATTGTAGTCGGCAGGTTTTGTCCTTTTTGGAGATATTCATCTCATCAACAGTACACTCAATGTCATCAACAACAGATTAACATTCAATGTTTAACAAATTTGCATTTATGAATTCATGAGTTTCTTTTGAAGAAAAACGTTTCACTGTTGATATTATTTTCTCTTTGTTCTTTTCAATATTATAAACAGTGGAATTGGCGATTTAGTTTTCAGTAGATTTTAGTGATTTTGCTATTTCGGATAAACCGATTCCTTCGTCTATTTTCTTTATTATGTACAATTTCATTGCAACACTGATGTGGTTGTAGACGTTGATTTGATACTTTCTTACCAGTTGACGCCATTTTGGATTATAAGATATTGTTGAATAACACAAATAAATACTAATGAAACGGATCATATAGAATAGGACGTCTTTTTCTGTTTTATCTTCTCAAGATGAAACGATGTTGCCATATCTGTAAAATCAAACAATAATTGTGGAGTCAATGTTATTGAAAATCAAAACAGTTGAAAGAAAACTTACTAATCCGGCAACTATTACACGTATATATTTTCTATATAATTTACTTTAAAAATTCTACTCGTCACTTTATACATGCACATTTATATTAAAACTCAATCAATTATTAAGTACTATTGAAATTTAATTGTTCTTATGTGTTTGAGAAAGTTTTAATACAATTTTCGGTAGGTGTACCAATTCAGAATTTATGAAGTGTGGTTTAAAAAAATGTTCCGCAATAGCAAATTCTTCCAATTAAGGTTGTAACAATTTGAACGTTTATATATATATATATATATATATATATATATATATATATATATATATATATATATATATATATATATATATATATATATCGGACGATGAAGAAAAAGAAGAAAAGAAAAACACTCTTTGACAAGGAGAAGTATATTCTCGAAAGCTAAGATTAAAATAAATTTTATTTATTTTACACCACCATTGTTATGTTTTTTCAACAAAAAAATATAATACCATTACGAAACAATGGTTTAAAAAATATGTCTAAATACCCTTTCTTATTCAAACTGGCGCGACCTCGCCTTCAGACATAACGTGATTTTCTGACCCGAAGTCCATTTCCATCGAACGATGAAGAAAAAGAAGAAAAGAAAAACACTCTTTGACAAGGAGAAGTATATTCTCGAAAGCTAAGATTAAAATAAATTTTATTTATTTTACACCATCATTGTTATGTTTTTTTTCAAAAACAAAAAATAATAATAATAATATATATATATATATATATATATATATATATATATGGTTAATACAACAAAAGATATAAGAGGCAACTAATATCTTTAATTAGACTTGTTGACTTGGATGAATTGTATAGTTTTACTAAATAGTATGTTTTGGGCCGATATATTTGATGTTTTATATACCTTTATGTATTTTTCTCTCTCTCTCTATTTTTTAAATATATATTCAAAGTTTAATTTTTATTACCCGCAGTAATGTCATTGCGGTAATGGTCCTCTGAGGAGAAGATTTTCTTTGAAAACTCATGAGTTAAGGACTTTAAAGAACTTTGCCTGAACATTGAATTGTAATAAAATTTGATTCGTACCTCATTTTATTCTTTCACTTTATCTATTGCTATATATATATATATATATATATATATATATATATATATATATATATATATATATATATATATATATATATATATATATATATAGTAATCCAGGTAGGGTAAAAATCCACAGGGTAGAAATCCAAAGGGAATCAAACCGGGTTTATAAAAGAGTGCTAAATAAAAAATATAGAGCTGTATTGTGAATGCTTTTTATTCAAACATGTACAAGGTCTGCTACACTGGCATGTCGATGTTATCGATCTACAGCTGTCAAGAGCTGAGGTCTCATCAGGCAGAAAATTATTTTTTGATTCAACCTGGTTGCTGGAATTCAGCATACAGATTCTGTTATTTCTAACAATGTTTGCATAATGATAAACTGCTGCCTAAATACACACACACACACAATATATATATATATATATATATATATATATATATATATATATATATATATATATATATATATATATATATATAGTAAGCTATGAAAATATGTTTATGGCAATTAAGCTACACAGAGGCTCCCGCGTTTCATCCCTGGGGGGAATCTTCAGACTAAATGCATTTTAGCCTGAAGATTCCCCCAAGGATGAAACGCGAGATCGTCTGTATAGCTTAATTGCCATAAATATATTTAATAGCTTACTACCTAGCTCTACTTGCGTATACTGAAAATTGATACATAAAAAAATGATAAGTTGACAGATAAGAACAGTCAATATTCAAAAATTTTGAATATTGACTGTTCTTATCTGTCAACTTATCAATCTCTACTTCCTCTGATGATAAGATTTTAATCTTTGAAAAGCCGTGCTTAAAGAATGCAATTGAAAGAGAAGAAGAAGATATATTTTTATTTACTAAATGCTCCTTGTTCTGAACAACTGAAGATATTGATCTGTTTCCATTTACAGGTCTAACTATTTTTCATTGACTGACCTTATATATATATATATATATATATATATATATATATATATATATATATATATATATATAATCCAGGTAAAACATACACAGGGTAGTCATCCAAATAATTTTTTATAAAAAGTGCTCAATATAAATTGGAGCTTTTATATATGATTATTTTATTTACACAGACATCATATGATCTAAGGTTAAGATCGGATTCTAACTCTGCCTGATGAGATCTCAGTTTATAATAACTGTTGATCGATAACATCGACATGTAAGTGTCGCAGATTTTTTACATGTCTGTGTAAATAAAAATAATTATATATATGTATATATCCAACCTTAGGTCATAAAAAATATTTAAAATACGTAACAGGGTTAGGACCCTAATCTTCCTCAAAGTAGGCCCTTCGTGCTTGCACACACTTATCCCACACATCTATGAACTGCCGGAAACAAATGGTTTCATCTCCGCCGTCGCGTTCCGCATTATCTTTTTTTTTCGCACCCTCACAACAACAGCTGCTCTCCGAGCAGTTTGGAGCTTGCCAGAACACTGGTCACTCTCCTCTAATGTGCGGCCATTTTTGAATCGGTTGAACCACTCCTTAATTTGTGTTACACACCGCATCTTCTCCAAACACATGCTGAATCGAATTAAATAAAAACATGATGGTGATGGTGATATATATATATAATAATGGTAATAATCCAGGTGAAAAATATCCACAGGGTGGTAATCCAGAGAATTTTAACCGGGTTTATAAAAAGTGCTCAATATCAAAATAGAGCTTTATATATGATAATTTTATTTACACAGACATGTACAAAATCTGCGACACTGGCATGTCGATGTTATCGATCAACAGTTACTATAAACTGAGATCTCATCAGGCAGAGTTAGAATCCGATCTTAACCTCAGATCATATTTGGAGAGAACCAATTTGGAGAGAACCAATTTGGAGAGAACCAATAACTGTTGATCGATAACATCGACATGCCAGTGTCGCAGATTTTGTACATGTCTGTGTAAATAAAATTATCATATATATATATATATATATTAAGTTCAAATTTATTGATAGAATCGAACTTAATACCAATATTTTTTCAAAAGGGCTCAATACAAAATAGAAGTTAATCTTTACTGATATATTTTCTGTTTTATTCTGCCCGATTTCTTTAGAGACAATTGAATATTTAATTTATCGTACAGTCCTGTAGATGTGTACTAACATCGAAACGCAGGTTAATCCGTGTAGATTGTTTTAATGTTTATATATATATATATATATATATATATATATATATATATATATATATATATATATATATATATATATATATATATATATATATATATATGTGTATGTATATATATATATATATATACATATATATATATATATATATATATATATATATAAATATAAATATACACATATATATATATATATATATATATATATATAAATATAAATATACATATATATATATATATATATATATATATATATATATATATATATATATATGTATATTTATATTTATATATATATATATGTATATTTATATATATATGTGTATGTATATATATATATATATATATATATATATATAAATAAAATTTTATAAACAATATCATAGCTTCACGTCAATCAACCAACGTTGGTTGATTGACGTAAGACTAATATTTGTTATATAATTTTATAAATGCTTTACTTGATATTGAGCACTCTTGAAAAAATGGTCTTATGTTCATTTTATAAACATATTTGAGCTCGATTAATATATATATATATATATATATATATATATATATATATATATATATATATATATATATATATATTAAAGTAAATATTAATTATTTATACTTACAGACATCGATGTTTCATGCTTACGCAATCTTTAGTGTAGGGGATGTTAATTCCTGTCGGTCAGAAGGCACGAACCCGGTTTTACAAATCAAATATAGTGTATCAGGTTATACTGAAAATAAATCAATAAAGTGCTCGATCGCAGAGAATTTAGAGCTAATATAATTTATTTGAAAACTATATGTTACATATTTAAAAAAAACGTACCGCCGTTTCATCCAGATGGGCCTACTTTTTACATTAAAAAAAAAAAAAAGTTCATGCCCAGTGGAATCGTCGGCGTTCTGAATGAGGTGAAACCTTAATAACAAATCTATATACATCTATTCATAAATATATAAATGTATATATATAAATATATATATAAATATATAAATATATATATACATATATAAATATATCAATATATATAAATCAATCAATAAATATAAAGATATATATACAAGTACCCAGATGCCGGAGAGCCTTCTACTTCAATAGCTTCTTTCTTCCTGCTGCCAGCTTTTGGAACTCCGGTCCCTGCTCCCTGTTTCTCCTACTGTACCGACATGCAGAGGTTTAAAACTAATTTAAACAGACATCTCGCTACACAGCTCCCACTTAGGATGACACCCAAAACCTACACCATAATTCTCAGTAGCCCCTTACGTCTACAGTGGCGGCTTGCCTTGTTTGGGGTGAAATATATGGACGCAGCCTGGACCCTCGTCCCACGCTCTTAGTAGCCACTGCTACTACTTTTCCTTATCAACCCATCATGTCAACCCAATATTTCGATGTACTTGCATGACATTTTTCTTAAAATTAGCACCCTGAGGAAGTCTTACAATAAAGACGAAACGTTGATGAATACATAAAAAATATCTCTTGGTTTTTCCTTTTTCATTCCCCCCCCCCCACACACACATATATATATATATATATATATATATATATATATATATATATATATATATATATATATATATATATATATATATATATATATATATATGAGTTTAACCCTGTTTTTCCAACTCGGTGTTGTAAATACCACCATTGACTAAATTTTCTTATAATTTCTTTTACACACATTTTCTCTACTCCTTTTTTTTGTCTCGAAGTCACGTCTGATGATGGCAATTTATGTTTATGACACATTTAATTAATTTGCAAAATCAAATCCCGTCTCATATCACAGAGGAAGCCCACAGGGCGGTCAGTCATTTTCTTCTTTCTTTATAATGGTGATAAAAAAGAAAACGACAACATTTTTCTCTTTCTTGCCGTCCAATTGAATTCTCTTTCTGTTTTATATATTATAATGGAATATTTGCAATGATACGAACACAGATTTGGATTGCCTACTTAGCCTTAAGAAAATACTGTTCCGTAAACAAGAATTGAGTACTTTCGGTCATCAGTATCGTAAAAAATATGAATAAATGAATAAATTCATTTATATACGCGCGTTTCAGAAAACCACTTTTATTATCAAAATTCATTTAAGTAAAGCTTGAAAACTTATATAATTTTCATCCTCAGCATATTAAATTTTATCAATCACAATTCTAAGTAACATTAAATGGATATATCTGAAATCACTAAAGAACAATTCAATCTCAAGACATTAACCTTTTTCAAAATATTTCCCTCTTAACAAGATACGTTATGTCCGATGTATAAGGCGATTTTTCTTTGATTATCTTCCTTAATGTGAGTTTTGTGTGTTTTTTCTCTCGCCATTTTTTCATCTTTCGTCCTTTTTGTTTTGGACCAGTATGCTTATTCTTTTTATTAGATAAAGGTCTCTGAAGAACAGTCTGTAAAAACTGAATTTTATATTTTTTATTTACGCGTTGTAAATATAATACTTTTTTGCCGAAATACAAAAATAAATTAAAAAAATTATGATTATGGACTGACGTTTTTTTTCTTGGTTATTGGAATGCAACGAATATATATATATATGCTCTGAAACCGGAAACATAACTTCATTGAGCTTGTAATCTGAAACAATTTGGATTATATAATAAGGGAAATATACCCTAAAAATATATATTCTTTATATACACCCAAAAATATGCACACACACACACACACACACACACACACACACACACACACACACACACACACATATATATATATATATATATATATATATATATATATATATATATATATATATATATATATTGTTGAATATAACAGACAACTTATGTCTGGATATCCTTTGGTAAATCATTTCAATATCCCGAATCAGAATCTTAGTTTCGGGGCGGAATATATCCAGATATAAGTTGTCTGTTATATTCAACAATACTTGCCTGCAAGAGAAGATGCCTATATATATATATATATATATATATATATATATATATATATATATAATTAAATAAACATCAATACAGACTACGCCAAATAACTAGCGTTTCGATGGTATTACATCTTTTCACAAATAGAATACAAATCAAAAGTGAAAAAGAGAAACTCGCATTAATGTAACCTATAAATGATGTACTTGATATTGAGCACTTTTGAAAACATTGGTTTTATATTCATTTTATTAATATATTGGAACTTGATTAATATATATATATATATATATATATATATATATATATATATATATATATATATATATATATAATTTCAAAACTTGTGAAAGAGTATTTCTAAAGTAAACTCGTTTAAAAGATTTCCCTAAAGAATTTAATGTTATTAAATATGTAACAAAAGTAGGAAAAATTGCAAGTTTCAAATATATTCTTAATTGATTGCAAAATCTTCATAAGCAATTATTTCATCCAAACGTGTTTTATGGTTCACAAAATAAAAAAAAAACAATTTAATACAAAAAACTGCAACTCACTCTTTAAAAAAAACAAAAAACTACGAGTTGATGTTTCCGTATTTCATTGTTTCTGTTTTTATTTTTTCTAATAGAACTAAGCAAACGGTTGCACTTGAAATATACCGACAAATAGTACAAAAACAAAGCTTAAACAATATTGGAAAATTAAAACCACAAAACCTTCTGGGACATGAAGTACAAAGAAACTAACTCACCCAAGCGAGGAAATTAGACGTTATAATAGTAAACACAGCTTAAGTAGGTGTTGTTTATACCAATCGAGGATACGTCATCGACAATCAGTTCGACAATAGCCTAGCTTCTGTCGGGCTGAGGTATAATTCTGTTAAATCGTAGGAGGTTCATCTTCCCAGGTTTTACCGTCTCTCTTTTGGTAGAAGTTAGTTTATTGCTAATCGCGTGAGACGCTCCTATCGGGGATTGCCGACTGGGCTGTTCAGGCATTTTTTGTAAACCAGTGTGCACTTCTTCTAGTGTGCTGGCTTTTCTAACCCCCGTCTGACCTTGTGTCTAACCTCCTCGCTAGGAGGTTATTAAAAGAAGAAAAAAGGACCAAAATAAAGATTTCGTCGTCCCAGCAGGTCACAGTGCATCAAGGAGAGAACAAAAACCACCGAGAATCCCCAAAACTGCCCCCCCTCCCACTTAAAGCACACAAACATGTAGTGGCACCATCCTCGGTTCGTATCACACAAAATGGACGTTATGGGGCAAGGAACGACTGCGGTGTGTGTGTGTGTGGGGGGGGGAGCAACTAGACATCCACTAGAAGTGCGGGGAGAGTGTTTAAGTCTTGGGGAGCTTACTGTATTGTCATTCAAATTTCAGCGAAAACCAACGGTCGTTATCAGCGTGAAACGAATGGTAAACGGCTGTTGTGAAAACTCGGATTTGCAACAGTTATCGAAAGAAGCGGAGACTACTAAAAATCTTGGATGTCTTGATGTCATTCAGACTCTAGGGAACATAACGCATTGTTGCTAGTAAACAATCGTTGATAATGACTTGTGCGAGAATTCCTAGGGAGTACATAAATCTATTAATAATGGAGATTATGTATCTGTTTGAAGCCGAAACTATATTATTAGTTTTGATCGCTGTCTTTTTATATCTACTCATCAGCTCCTATATATACTCATTCCAAAACTTTCCCGAATATCACGCGTCTTTCAAATTTACATAATTAATTTGTTTTAAAGCTTCTAATATACACTCATGATTTGTTTTTCAGATTTCCAAATGTATTTGAAATATTTTCCTCGATAATAATCTTACTAAAATTTATAAGTAGAATTAATTAAAGACATTGTTTTTTTAAATCTATATAATTGAGTTACGTAATTAAATTAGATTGTAATGGAATATGATGAAACAGCAGGGTCCACTCCAACATTTGGTTACCCGCCCTCTGATTATCAAGTATAACGTTCTATTTTGAACGCACAGAAAGTTTTATTTCAAGAAATCCACAGGTGTTAACATGACGTCAGATTAAAGAAGGAAGAGAAAGAGAGAGAGAGAGAAAGAGAGAGAAAAAGAGTGATAAAAGAGAGAGAGATTGAAAGATATAGAGATAGAGTGAGAGAGAGAGAGAGAGAGGGGGGGGGAGAGAGAGAAAGAGAGAGATAGACACAAGACAGGGGCGCGTTATTTGATTAATAACATTTAAACAACACATTCTCTGAGATTTATCGTAAGAGTCGCTCAAAAATGATTTAAGGATGAGGAAGATATTGACGTGTCCATCTGTTAAGCGCCGAAGGAGAGAAAGAGGAGGATTTTGCCGAGGCGGTCTGCTTTTTATATTTTATGACCAGTGGTCGTGCGGACGTATTTGGGAGCAACCCACGGGACAGTCTTTTTTGGTGTTTTAGTAATTTTGCTGAGTTGATGTTGGGAGCTGCTTTTTGGAAACAAAATTCTGATTTTATTTTTAGCTGGAATTTGGGGGCGTGGCTTATTTTTTTCGCCACGCCCTCGGTCAGTCACCTTTATAGGGTTGGGACAAATGTCAATCCTGTAAGGGTCTCAAGGTGATGAACCAGACTGCGAGTAGCCGGGCTCGCCAAATGCTACTCGACAGATTTACTCCTGTAACTTGGTGCACAATATCGCAATGCACAGTTTAAGGCCTAACTGACCTTGCCTGAGCATCTTGCAACCCGAGCGAAATCTCTCGAACAACTCGGTTTTAGCACTGTGATCAAAGTCGCCCTCACCTTTCGCGGGACAAATGTTTTCGGTCGCATCCGTCGGGTTATGGCCCAGTTGGAACTCAATAAGCCTACGTTGCACGTTCGCCTGTTCGACTCTCCAATCGCCTACCGAGTGAAGGAATGCACAACGTGTCAGTCAGCGCACCACGACCGCGATAATATCAACGGCTCAAACAGCATCGGCGACGTGATATACGCGCCGCCAACTGGCACGTATTCAAATATTGCAAAACCTTTGACTCACCCTTTCAGGTGAGAAGTGTCGAAAATCAGGATAAAACATTTTTTTGTGCAAATGAAATGATGCGTTTCGCTACGTCTGTAACTTGATCAGGTTACTTCATTAAAAACTGAACAAAAGAAAAACGAATCATTATTTCTTTTATCAAATACACATACGTCCGTGTACGATCACACGCATATATATATATATATATATATATATATATATATATATATATATATATATATATATATATATATATGTGTGTGTGTGTGTGTGTATTGTATTAGTTTCTGTAGATGTAAATTCGTTGAAACTCCAGTGTTTATAAAAAAGTGCTCAATAACAAGTCGAGCTGTTCTTTAGTATACATTTTTTTTTATTTATACACACATTATTGGTTACATATGTGCATACATGTTTCGGTTGTACTCTTCACAGAGAGTCCACCTCTTCAGACCAAAGAAGACACACACTATATATATATATATATATATATATATATATATATATATATATATATATATGTATTAATCCAGGTAAAGTAAACATCCACAAGATGGGAATCCAAAGAATTTCAACCGGGCTTTTTAAAAGTGATCAATATCAAATAGATGATGATTTTTATTTACATAGCCATGTACAAAATCTGCGACACTGGCATGTCGATGTTATCGATCAACAGCTTTATTTTGTCTTATGATTTTTTTAACTTTCGGTAACACTGCTTTCTAACTTCTTATATAAGCAAAAAAAAATTGCCAATTAAACATCCACCACAAGTCCGGGTGCCATCACCCCAAATAAGCGGTTTTACATGTTCATTCTGTGGTCTGCCTTCGCACCGGATAACAAGAAAGAAAAACAAACAAACAAATTAATTAATTTTCTTATCAATTTATTGTTTCGTTTTTCTTTTCTTTTTTAGTTTTGGGAAATTGACTTTTAACGGTCCCGCATCTGTTTTCGTTAAGCCCAACGCAAACCTCAAGTCCAGGTTGGTAATTAAACTTGCCCCATACATCACGATGGAAGTTTTACATTAAGTTCGTGGGGTCTGTGTTCGAGCCGGATTAATATAAGCAGCAAATAATTCAATAGTTCAACGTTGGGGTACGGAATTTCTTCAGTTAATATACGAGACATGAGTTGCGCTAGTAGAACATAATCCCGAAGTTATGCCATCGATTTTATAAACATATATATATATATATATATATATATATATATATATATATATATATATATATATACATATATATATATAATAATAATTTTTTTCATCCATATGGACATGTACAAAAAGCCGCTACACTGGCATGTCGATGTTATCGATCAATTGTTATAAGAAACTAAGATCTCATCAGGAGGAAAAGTCTGATATTTCACTCATATGTTCATATTGGGAAAGACCCAATATGAAAGGTTCTTTCCCAATATGAACATCTGAGATAAAACTTTTTTCTCCTGATGAGATCTTAGAAGTAGAAAAAAGTTTCATAAAGGGTCTACTTAATGGGATAGAAAAGTGATAGCTATTATGCGTGCGATCTATAAATTATAAGATATGTTTATGAAAATATCAGGTGGAGGTCTATCATTGGGCTGGTCATACCTATACCTTCTTCTATGCTCGCATGTGGATATAATTTCGTTTTTTATATTCATCAAAGGGGTCCTAGATCTCATTATCATAGCCGCCTTGGAGAAACATAATGCACATGTTTTGGAACCCGGTTTGTATGAAGTTGATTTTTTCATATTAGACCAATCTAATGTATAGAGTATGTTTTTAGACTTAAGTTTCGTGATGAGGGTTTTTAAAGATGTAGGGTCTCTATTATTATAGTTTTAAAAAGAACTTGTGTGGTTGGAGATGCGAACATTGAGGCGGGCCGCCGTAGATCCTATATATTTGGGGAACTTAGATGTATGGATAGAGTTAATGTCATTAACTGTGCCATTCGGTAAATTGTTGTTAGAAACGTAGTAGGATTAATGTTGAGAGGGCTAATACCTTGGGGGCTTTTGAAATAGTAGATGTACATTATCGAAGGTAGTAGGATTTGCTTCATGAGTAAGTTCATGGTATTGATTAGGTAGAGTTGTGTCAGGTTCAGGTGTATATATGTCAGGGGTATTCATAGGGTCTACACGGACAATTAGATTATTATAGGCAATTTTGGAGAGGGGTGGATAGTACTAACTGAGGAGTATTGAAAGAAGTGATCGTGTTTAGTAACGCAGAGATGTTCATGCGTAGGAGAAGAGGAATTTTCTTTTTAACAACACACGCATTAACGACGTGTATACACAGTTATTTTGTAACAGACAGCATTGTTTGTCCTGGCAGTTACAGCTGTCTTGGAGGATTGCTTACTTTTTCTATCGTTGGAAGTAATAATTATTTTTGCGAGATTAGGCAGTGTGGAGTGAGACATTTTTATAATATTCAATATGCAGCTATATTTGTGTGTGGGTATGAAAAATGATTTTTCGACTATTTAAAAATAGGTATATTTGTTTTATATTTGGCTGTAGGAAGAATAAAACTACATCGTTTCCCTCCGTCTCATTGTTTACGGGGGGGGGGGTCGTAGTTTGGAAGATAAGTTAGGGCCCAAAGATGTATTGGTCGGTACAATATTATTACAGTACTATCAATATTTGGGTTCCTTATATTATTTTTGTTTCTATAAGTAGTCTCGCCTAGAGAGGATCCCAGTATCATAATTAATGGGGATCATGTGTAGGTATCTATTCCTCTCATCACAGGGGCGAGATGTGACATGGGGTAATGTTTACTGTGGTGTAAACGGTGCTTTTCGAAGGTAAGAGACCATTGGCAAATATTGTATCTCCTTCACCGCACACCTCAACGAATTGGGGCTCTATAGAAACTTTCGATTTGGACAAAAATAAAAATTGCCTTAGTCTAGAAAGACCCATCCTTCACTGAACGAGGACAGAAAAGATTAAGTGCAGCATCAACATGCATTTACTTTGCTCCTAGCCAAAAGGCCAACTTTTGGGGGAGCTGGATTTCCCCAGCGTATAAAATACATTGTGTCTAACTCTGTCCTCGTGGGGAGACAAGACTAATAGTAAGTGTCTGCGTGTGTGTGCATGTGTAGATGTCATACAAGGATAGCGAGAGTCTGGTGTGAGTGATCGGTCTAGGTGAAGACAAAAGAATCAGTGAGAGAGAGAGAGAGAGAGAGCGAGAGAATGTGTGTGAAAGAGAAAGAGAGTGTGTGTGTGAAAGAGAGAGAGAGAGTGAGAGAGAATTTGTGTGTGAAAAAGAGAGTGTGTGTGTGTGTGTGTGAAAAAAAGAAAGTATGTGTGTGTGAAAAAGAGAGAGTATGTGTGTGTATATGTGAAAAAGGGTATGTGTGTGTATGTATGAAAAAGAGTGAGTGTGTGTGTGTGTGTGTGTGTGTGTGTGAAAAAGAGAGAGTATGTGTGTGTGTGAAAAAAAGAGAGTGTATGTATGTGTGTGTGAAAGAGAGAGAGAGAGAGTGTGTGTGTGAAAAAGAGAGAGATAGAGCGAGAGAGAGAGAGAGAGAGTGTGTGTGTGTGTGTGTGTGTGTGTGTGAAAAAGAGAAAGAGAGAGCGAGAGAAAGAGAGAGAGAGTGTGTGAAAAAGAAAGAGTGTGTGTGTGAGACAGGGAGAGAGAGGGTAAGGTCGAAATGTAAGAGCTCTCTAATAGTTTTGGACTTATCTGAAAAGTTTCGGCTCTGACACAAAAACAAAATGCAAAGACGGGTTAACCGGTAAAAAGGGACACTAAAAGTTGCCGAGGCTTCTTCTCCCCCCCCCTTTCACCCATTCTTTCCCTACACGCCCCCCCCCCCTCGTTCCCTTTTTTCCTGTCTGTCTGTAAGTGACGCTGATCCCCTGCCGTGTCGGATTTGGAGATGGGAACGACCCCTCGTCGTCCAACATTCAGTTCACACCTAGTTTGCAAATAATGCAACAACCACTTTTTCTTTTCTTCCCCCCTCCCCCTTGTCTTTTCGTACTTGTGTTGTTTTTTTTTTACTATTCTGTCATGCAAAGGTTACTCAATCTCTATCGATAATACTGCCCCCCCCCCCGTTCAACAATGGCCGACATAAATATTCGTTTCCCATCGCACTTCTCGCTCCCAGACTCATCATTAATTCTATTTTGTCCACAGAAAAACAAAACAAAAACAAAACAAACAAAAAAACAATGCAAAATCAGCGTAGTTTTTTTTTTCTTTTTCTAACTGAGTTCAAGTTGCCTCTGTGGGCGTAAGGGGCTACTGAGAATTAGGGCGAAAGTTTAGGAGATCACCCTAAATTGGGAACTGTGCAGCTAGATGTTTGTTCACATTAGTTTTAAATTTCTGCATGCCATTACAGTCTGGGAAACAGGGAACAGGGATGGAGTTCCAAAGGCCAGTAGCTCGAGGAGAGAAACTATTGGAGTAGAAGGCTTTCTGGCATCTGGGGACCTCCACAATGAATTGATAGGATTTAGCTGATTGTCGGGTTGGTCGAGTGTATTTACATCGAGGGGGCACCGGAGCAGCAAGTTCATCGGAGCACATAGAGTATTTGTAAAACAAGCACAAGGATGCAACATTGCAGCGATAGAACAGGGGCTGGAACTTGGTGGATAGTGAGAGACCTATTAGATTGGAGACCTTGTGTAAGAGAGAGAGAGAGAGAGAGAGAGAGAGAGAGAGAGAGAGAGAGAGACTGGTGGATGGTGCACTAGCCCAGATGTGACAACAATACTCCATCAAGAATGTGGATGGTGGCTTTGTAGGGATATAGGATACTGTCAGGTGTGAGAAGTTTTCTAGCACTTTCTAGCCTTGCAGCAGCCTTGGCAATGTCTTCTATGTATTTGTTCCAATTATTGTTACCTGTGAATGTTAGGCCGAGGAGTTTGAACGTTGGACTCTCAGGTAGGATGTTATTAGCCATGGCAATCGGTTGTTGAAGAGGTTTCTTATAGTTGTTGAAGGAAAGGAGCTTTGTCTTAGCAGTATTGAATGTTATCATCCATTTATGATGCCATTCCACTACAGATTGGAGGTCACTTTCTAAGGATTCAGCCATTGCCTCGGATATGTGCGCGTCCGTTTTACCCACATGACGAGAGTAGAGCGTGTTGCCGTCAGCAAATATACCTATCTCAGACTCAATGTCACCAGGGAGGTCGTTTATGAAAATCAGGAATAATAAAGGTCCAAAGATCGATCCCTGGGGTAAACTTACATTTATATTATGAACAGCCATCGAGGACAACCTGGATCTTTCTTTTGGATGAGTAGGATTTAATTATATTAAATATTCGTCCAGTAATAACATATTAATTGAGAAGACCTTTATGTCAAACCTGGTCAAAGCTTTGGATATATCAAGCGCTACCACGCCTTGTCCAGTGTATGATATATGCGTTCAGAGATGACCGTTAGGATATCCGCAGTAGATTGTGCTTGCCTAAATCTATACTGATAGTCAGAAAAAATTTAGCACTAACGAGGTGACGGACTACCGCTAGATTGATTAAGGATTCAACGATTTTAGCGACGGGCGGGCGTAGACTGATGGGGTGATAATTCTGAGGGACAGTTAAAAGTTAACAGTGAAACTGGAAATAAAATTGATTATTCGAAAGAAAAAAGGAAACGTATTACTATTGCTTCATTTGGACATTTTAGGGCTGTGCTTCCATGGATTTTTATTAAAAAAATCTTTTGGCACGTATTAAAATAAATACCAATTATTTAAAAAAAGAATAGGAGCTGCTATTGATCGTTTGATAAAATATATATTTTTCGATTACTAAAATTATTATTTTTAATGTAATTATGTAATTATTCTTAATGTAATTATGTAATTATTCTTAATGTAATTATGTAATTTCCATTTAAAACGGATCAAAGTGCAAAATCCTCTTTTTGAACTTTAATATTCCATCTTTAAGCAGAACAAATATTCATATAAAAGTATTTCCCTGATGATATTAAAGAAAAACATAAATTATGAAACCCTATTAGATCTTGTGCTACCAGATCAGTCTGTCTGAAGATATCGGCTTCCTGACCCAAAATGCACCAAACATTGATGTTTTATTGTTTATTTTCCTCTTTGCAAAACTCAATCATGTTCTGCAAAATCCCAATCATAAAACACCAATTTCCTTCCATCCTCCCCCCCCCCCTTCACTCAACCCTTACCCTAACCCTTTTCGCTAGTTTATCGTTACGGTTAGGGTTACTGTTAGGGTCAGAGTCAGGGTTAGAGTTAGAGTTAGCTTGGGTCCCAATCTGCACCAGTACCAAAAGAAAATCATTCTATATTACCAAAAAATAAAAAATAAAAAAACCTATTTGATTACTTATTATTCTAAAAGAAATTATTTAAAATATAGTTTTTTTCTTCCAGCAAGTTTTAATTATAAAGTTTTACATGAAAAAGATTTAAACATTTTTTTACTTATGATTACTTATGATTTACATGAGATTGCGGCTTGCTGTTGTGAATTCGGAATAGCGGCATGCTGACTACGGGTCGCTTCTTCTTCTGATATGCCGTGGAGTAATCTGGGAAATGAGTGGCGTCCTCCCCTACATCTTGGTTTAGTAATTATTGAAAAGGGAGCCTTCAGATCACCCTCGACTACGGTCGACAACTTGGCACTTATTCGTAATACCCGTTTTTCTCAACTTTTTTACTGACCATTTTTTTTCAGTGTACAATTACCTATCAGGTCGCTAGAGAATTCCGTTTTTTTTTAAATTTAGTTTTCAAATATTTTTAACTTTAGGACGGGGGATCAGTTTCCTATATAAATTTAACGTAAACTGATCACCCACTTTTTGACCATGTTGCATGTTGTTGTTTGTTCACCTATTTTTTCACCTTTTTTTACGGACCAAATTTTTTTCTTTTTTCTGTGTACAATTACCTGTCATGCCGCTAGAGAATTCCGGGTTGTTTGAAAAGATTTGTGATGGTCAAAAAGTGGGGAATCAGTTTACATTAAATGTATATATGAAAACTGATTCCCTCTCCAACAATCTAAAATATTTGAAAATATATTCTCCAAAAAACGGAATTCTCTAGCGACCTGATAGGCAAAACCGAAGGAAAGAAAAGAATTTAGTCAGTAAAAAAGTTGAGAAAAACGGATGGTGGAGTATTACGAACAAGCCCCGACGACTTTACTTTTATTTTTTTATTTTCAATCTGGGGTATTCATTTTTTGGTTTCAAACAAAATATTTTCACTTTCATTGTCTGTCCCTAGTTCGTCACTTTCGTACCAGTATTAGTGCGTAACTGACTGCAATAAATTAGAGTGGCTTTGAATAGTCGATTGCGTAGTCTACGACGGTATCCATTGGTCCGTAATCACCCCAACCCAAGCTGTACACGACCAAATGTTGTAAATCACGTCTATTACACACATCTCGCTGATCAAACAATCGTGTGTACTTAGTTGTAAATAGATCGTAACACAGAAAGCGCGACACTGTTGTCGATTAGTATTATTAAAAAAAAGGTGTCATTATTATCAAAGAGTTGATAACAAAAGTACTTGTCGACATGAACACGATATCAAGAGCATCATTTTACCCTTTTAGCGACGGAAATCCATTTGATGCCAACAGGTGGCGCAGCAGTCTGTATGAGTTGACTTTATTACAATTTACTAGAATCTGTATATTATTTTATTCACCTACTCTCCAGGTCAGGTGTTGAGTTGAAAAGCCAGGACACTAGGATTAGCGCACTCTGGCTTACAAAACATGCCTGGGCAGCCCCGTCGGTATTCCCTGGTAGGGGCGCCTCAGGCGATTAGCGATAAACTAACCTGGGAGTGTGGACTTCCTGATACTGAACATGACCATACCTCAGCCCGACAGCAACAAAGTCGCCGTTGAACTGATTGCCGAGGACGTATCACCGACTGGTACGAACTGAAATAAGTTGGTCAACTTACCGAAACTGTAAATTATGCTTAAGAAGAAAAATATGAAATCATAAACAAATGCAGACACATAAAAAATACTTGCTTTGAAATTTGAGCTCAGATCAAGTTAACAAAATTACTTGTCACATACTTCAGGAACATCACCTGCTGTTGCCAGTAAGCGATCACCATAACTCGTGTAAGAACTCCGAGTGAGTAACTACTACTGATAGTAGTAGTAATAACAATACTACTACTACTACTACTACTACTACTACTAATGATAATAATAATAATAATAATAATAAACGAAAAAACGAAGCAAATACACGGAACTAGCGAGAGAATTGAAAGGAATATGGAGCATGAAAAAAGTCAATAATCGTAGGAGCACTAGGAATAATTCCCCCCACCAAAAAAAACTGGGAGAAATTGGAATCAAAGGGATCATTGAAACTATACAAAGGACGGCAATTATCGAAACAGCTGCAATCTTAAGGAAAATCCTCGAATGCGGAAACCAACCCGCATAAGCTACGAAGGGTCACATGGAATCTACAACAGGAAGAAAACAAAACCACAGAAAGAACACCCCATCACAAAAG
Organism: Sepiola atlantica; assembly: GCA_963556195.1. Classification (NCBI taxonomy): domain Eukaryota; kingdom Metazoa; phylum Mollusca; class Cephalopoda; order Sepiida; family Sepiolidae; genus Sepiola; species Sepiola atlantica. The sequence goes on along the minus strand of OY744538.1, from coordinate 91,418,760 downwards.
AACAGAAACATCACTTAATGAGCCCCCCCCCCCATAAATTACATCGGCCTCACTGACACGACACAAAACCAATGAACCAATGAACAGAAATAACAAAAAACACCATAAGCCCTACCCCGCCCCCCAAAAGAAATTGTACCAGCCTAGGCTGACACCACACAAAATATTTGCATAGGGTCAAGGAGGATGAGAAGACCGAGGAGGGACAGCACAAACCAGATCTCCACTGGAAGTGCAGAGAATGCTGGGACCTTGGGGAGGCTTATTGCCACCCAAATCCCAGAGAAGACCAATGGTCCTTATCAGCGAGAAATCAATGGGAAACGGCTATGGCGATACTGCAAGGTTATTTGCGGTGGATATCGAAAAGAGATGGAAATCTGGGGACACTTGTTGTCACTCAGACTCGCTCCAGGGAATACCACCGGTTGTCGGTGAGCAATCACTGATGACCTGTGTGAAAAAATTTTTTTAAATAAAAATAATCACGGAACTTTCCAGTGAATTGAAAAGGATATGGAAGTCAATAAGATACCAATCATCGTATGGGCATTAGAAATAGTCCCTAAAAAAACTGAAAAAAAAAAGACTTGGAGAAATTAGAATCAAAGAGATCACACAAAAGAAGGCGATGATCAAAACAGCTGCAATCTTAAGGAAAGTCCTCGAATGCGGCAACCAACCCGCATAAGCTACAAATCGTAACCAGTCACATGGGTGTTACAACAGGAAGAAAAAACACACACGAAGAATACCACCACATGACCCCAAGGAACAGAAGCTGCAAGAAATTTAATAAACTACCCCTCCCCCCAAAATAATTGAACCAGCTTCGGCTGATACCACACAAGATAGTCGTGATGGGTCAAGGGGGATCGAAAGACCGAGGAGGGAGAGCACTAATCAGACCTCCACTAGAATAGTGCGGAGAGTACTAGGACCTTGGGGAAGCTTAGTGCCACCAAAATCCCAGATAAGACTAATTGTCGTTACCAGCGAGAAATCAATGGTAAGCGGCTGTTGCGATGATGCAAAGTCATTTGCATAAGTTATCGAAAGAGGTGGAGAGTACCGGAAAACAGCAGAAATCGTATGGTAAGATATTATGGGCCCTTTATATGTCGGACCAGAGAAGGAATTGGGTACCTGAACGAAAGAACCAGGAAACTAGCGATCATGCACAATGCACCGCACCCCAAAAATAAGAATAGTGAGAGGACTGAAAAGTAAAGAAGACGGTTAAATAAGTAGAAAATACATAACATAAAATACAGAGAGGCTGATTTACGCTGCCAAAAGCAACACAAAATGAGCAATACGAAGAGAAGCGAAACGGGAAACAAATAAAAACACACACAAAAAAAACGAGAAAATAAAAAATGGAAACTGAAACAATCCCTATTTACTTGCTTTCCCACGAGGGAAGAGTTAAATACAAGGTTGACGAAAAATCCAGATCACGAAAAAGGGGCATTGGAATAAAAATTTATTTTTTTGTCTGTCTAGAAAGATTTCTGATTCATTGGCGGAGAACAAGTAAGATAAAGTGTGGTGTCAGAACGAATACTACACTTTGCTCCCTGCCAAAGACTGACAAAAGAAATGGCACACGAAAACACACGGAGACGGCTATGAAGGTGAAACTTGAACAGAAAAGTAGAATGGCTATTAGCAGCCACAAAAAACAACGCGATCAAAACAAACTAGATAAAAACCAAAATAGACAAAAAAACAACAAAATAGACAAGTGAATGTAGCAAACTAGTCTAAAAATGAGTAAAAAAACAGCCATACAAGACTAAGTTGGACCTATGCAAACAAATAACTTTGAACATTCAGACACATGATACAAGCATAAAACCAGTGTTACATTACGCCTTACCGCATATCAACTCTTTTACACACGCGGGTTGATCTTCTCGTCGTCGCCGCCATCATTACCATTGTTGTGAACTCAAGTTGTTGATAAAAAATGCTGCATGCCGACGCTCGTTGTTTAGTTTATAAAAGGTTTATTCATGACAGAAAAAAGAAACTTCGCATGCGTGAACGATAGCTACACTCACTCTCTCTCACACACACACACGCACACACACACACACACACACACACACACATATATATATATATATATATATATATATATATATATATATATATATATATATATATGTATGAGAGAGAGAGAGATGGATGGATATATAGATTGATAACCCGTCTCAGTTCATCAGACCGCTCTTTGCCTGCCGACCTTAGTTTTAGGGACGACACGCAAACACGTTTTTACTCGTTCGAATCTTGCCAGCTTAGAAAGTCAGAGGGGTTCCATTGGAAGTCACGTGCCCCTCTCAACTTCCGTCAACCTTTAAGACTCGCTGAAAACATGACTTCTATTATGAAACACCACAACAAATATTGGAAAATTAAAGGCGTCAAACATTTCGGTCAATTTTTTGGCGCAATCATTTTTTAAATCGTTAAATCATGATTCTCAAAAAGATTTTTATTTTAGTAGAATACCCGTCCCAGGACAGGTGTTAGAAATACATATAGCATTAGTTTAAAATTTTAATGTTTTTTTATGGTTATTGTACGGTTTCAGTGTCACACCCGTAAATGGCAAAGTTTACAAAAAAAAATTAATATTGTTCCCACGTTACTCACCCTATTGCCTAAAGTACATATTCCATAATTCATAATGATAAGTTCAATAGTTTAGGATTTTACCAAGCACATACACATTATATGTATTTACTTAAAATAACACAAACTTTGATGTAGAGCAATTCTTTTCTCTAATTAATTTTTTGTATCTAACTTATTTTTTCGGGGGAGGATGCGAGTTTGGGTAGGCGGACTCCATAAATGGTAAAGTTTACAAAAAATGTGCCCCTGTTACTCACCGGTTGTCGAGAATATATATTCCAAAATTCATAATGATCATAATGATCAGTTCATAAAAAGTAAACTTTAGATATACATCAGAATAAAATGCACGATATATCATAAAAATGAAACGCCGTGAAAGACAAGATGTGTGTGAAAAAAGACAAACGGAAAATACTAATAAAATACAGGAAAAAATCATCAAACGAGAGATTTTACCGGTTTCGTTCAGATCAACGAACGTCTTCAAAAAAAGTGAACATTTTAAATTTATTCGATAACGCTAAATACATAGGAAAAAGAAGAACGCACAGAGATACGTCATTGGCGCGCGTTTAACTATTAGAAAAAAGAAAGAATAATAAAAACGCGCGTGCGGAGAAACGTTAAAATGGAAAGAAAAGAGAAAAAAAAAAGAAAAATGGAAAATATATGGATGAAGTGTAGTAAAAAAGAAAAGTACATATACAATTATTATTATTTCATGTATCCACATAAAATGCTATAAGGAGATATAATATTTTATGTATCAGTTTTCAGTATTTACCTCAACAGTGTCCAATACGTGAGTAGTAAGTTATGAAAATATATTTATGGCAATAAAGCTACACAGAGGCTTCTGCGTTTCATTCCTGTAGGGAATCGTCAGGCTACACAGGGACTTCCACGTTTCACCCCCGTATGGAATCGTCAGGCTAAAATGTATTTTAGCCTGACGATTCCATACGGTGGATTAAACTTTGTATAGCTTAATTGTCATAAATATATTTTCAGAACTTACTATATATATATATATATATATATATATATATATATATATATAGAGAGAGAGAGAGAGAGAGAGAGAGAGAGATTATTATCTTTAAATATATTTCATCATCGTCTTTAAATAATATTGGTTTAAACGAAAAATCATGTGGCTTTATATGTAAATATAGACATCTACAGACAGCTGTTTCGTCGTCTACAATTCATCAATGTGGCTAGACATAGCGAGTGTATCCACACCGAAAACCGAACGGTCAGTCACATACGTAATGCGACCAAACAGCCCAAGTATCTAACCCCCTGCGCCAATAGACATCACCACTGACAGTAGAAGAAATTTAAGCGCTGTCTCTATTTACATACATATTTACGTCTGAAACCAGAGAAATCAATATTGCTTTACGCTAATGGTGAACCGTTATTTCCTCTGTCAGAGAGCTCAACTTATAGTTTGGGTGTAAATGTATAAAATCTAGTCATCTACGTACAGCTGTTTCGTCGCCTATGACTCATCAATGTGTGTAGACGTAACAAGTGTATTCACACCAAGCTTCGAAACCCGAACAGTCAGTCACATGCGAAATGCGACCTAGTAGTCACATGCTAGCTGTCTCGGTCCGGCGTTGCCCGGAAGTATTAGTAATAATGACCGAACTTAGACGTAGCGAGTGTATTCATACCAAGTTTCGAAACCCGAACATACGATCTGAAGATACACGCTTCCTGGCTTAAAAAGCACCAAACTTTGATGTTATTGTTTTTTCCTTTCCCTTTGCATAACTCAATCATGTTCTGTAAAGCTAAAAACAAAAACATTTTTCCTCTACATCAAAACCAAACACCATGAAGATATAAAGAACTTGAAGCATAAAAACGTTTACAAAAATGACCTGATTCGGCATTAAATAACCCCAAAAGGGTTGATATGCCGTAAAAAAACCCAACCAAACCAGCCACATACGAAATGCGATCTAGCAGTCCAAGTACCTAACTTCACATGTTAGCTGTCCCGATCCGGCGTTGCCCGAGAGTATTTGTAATAATAACCGAACTTATATTGATTAGTGAAAAATAATAAAGTATATCGTCTTTATTAAAAAAAAAAACGAATTAAGTGCTTATTAATAATTTAATAATCATCATGAAGTTTTTCGTATCTAAGTAAGAAAAAAATGTACAAATTGAAATCTTCGTAAATTACACAGAAATCATAATTAAAGCAAAAAAATATAGTTTAAACCGAAATAACTAATTTCAATTCAATTTTTAGTAAATGATAATGTTGAGATGATTAATCGAAATCAGAATCGGGAATCGAAAAACTCGGAAATTTTGCGGATATCCGAATCGGAATCGGAAAAATTGGAGCCTAATTTTCGATTCCAAAAACAATTCCTTTAATTTTTGTTTTGTTTAAAACTTAGTTTTTATTGCTGGTACAAATAATAAAATAATAAATATTTATTGATTTTAAACTATCAGGAAAACTAAAATTTTAAGATCATAATAAAGAATTTAGGTAAAAATTGTACCGGAAAAATGGCACGGGAAAATAGCACGAGTATCTAATCAAACCCATTAGAAAAATAACAATTGAACTTGAGGTAAACAATAAGATCATTAGAAATGCAGTAACATATGATTTGAAGTTAAAATCTTACACAAAAACATAAAAAGACTTGTTGACAATAGCTACGAAGGAAAAAAGATTGGAAAGGTGCAATAAAATTATTACATAGTTCAAGGAAAATTCCTCCATTGTAACGATATTTTCAAGTGAAAAGATCTTCACTGTCGATGCTGTTGTGATACTATGGACTCCAGTAGAGCACAGACTCCGGAGAATGTGAGAAAATGATTCACCAAAAAAGAAAGGCGATCAGAAGTAGGATGAGTAGTCAGCTGGCAGTGGCTGAGAGGGCGAGTTATTTCCGTTTTACTCTGAGACAAACACCAGACGTTTAGGATTTCCGCTCGAAATTCAATATATTTAGTAGTCATAGTTGTTCGAGGCAGTTTGCGGCTCGGGGAGGTCGCTGAGAGAGTTTAGCTTTGAGCAAATAGGAAGAGACCCGATGGGGGCAGTTAGATTTCGGCAGAGACTTAGCAGATTGTGAGATGAGCAGCCGACTTCGAGTAACAATAGTGGCTTCGATAGACAAATTATCTCAGTTGGTTATTGTAAGATGTTGACGCTATAGTTTGGGGGTCATTTTTCGCGATGGTGTCACACAAACCACTTACTTATGCACGATGTATATGAGTTTGTGCTTTTTCTTGTGAGTCTGCGTTGTTTTGTTTTTGTATACTTGTAAACCAGTGATTCTGTCCTCGACGATCGTCAGACTTCACGGCCAGAACACAAGCGTTGGAGTCGACGATCGTCAGGGACAGGCATATAGTTGTACACTGTTTTGAACCGCAGAAATGACAGAAATCGACAGTTGAGGTTAAGGGGACATTCAGAACAAAAACAGCTTGCTCAAGTTATGGCTTTTGGTGTTGTGGCTTCCGATGGAAAGAAAATGCCTATAAAATTCTACAAAGCTGATGAAAAGATTAATGATAATACTTACTACAAGACTCTGAGACACAAGTTATTGAAGCAAACTACCCAGATTGTAATTATGTATGGATACAGAGTGGATCTCCAGTCCACACAGCTAAAAAATGCAAGATTTCTGCAAATCCAAATTTAGCGATTTGGGGAATCATGTGTATGGCCGCCTTCTAGGCCAGATGTAACCCCTCTAAAGTATGATATTTGGGGCGTTTTAGAATATGCAACCAATAGAACATTACACAGGAATGTTGACTCTCTTTAAGATACTATTACACAAGAATGGTAAAAGTTCTTTTCTCGAATATTTGAGAACACTTGTGCAAGTTTCAGGAAGTGTGTGAAGGCAGTTATTGAGAAAGAAGGAGGACACATAAGATAAACATCTTTTCTATTATGTAAATTTTCTTGTTGCAAATAAATTCTCATGACTCAATAAACTAATTAGTCATACACTGTCTTTCAATCACTACCTCAAAATATTGTAAATTTTGCTTCCACACCCTATATATATATATATATATATATATATATATATATATATATATATATATATATATATATATATATATATATATATAGGTCATTTATCTAAAAGCATTGGTGGGTCAGAATGATTAAAATTGTAAATATAAGCCTTTATCAATACAAGATTAATATATATATATTTTTTACTTTATCTTATTAATTTCGGAATAATATTCCATCATCAGAGTTGACCAGTATTGGGTCATTTATTTAAAATAAATAAATAAACAACTATTTTTGTTTTTTCCGCAGTGTAGTCTTGGCGGTTTTTGCAATGGATTGGTGGCTATGAATTCAAATTCTGGTTGTCGAACGAAGACGCATGGGCATGCTGGTAGTTTAGAAATATAGGTCGTTCATTTAAAAGCATTTAAAAGCATTAGTGGGTCAGAATGATTACAATTGAAAAGACATTTTAAAATATTCGTCAGTTTGGTGTTGCGTTTTGTTTGAAGAACTGCAATCTTAATTCTTCTAAATAGACGTAATTCGCAAATAACACACAAAGTCTCCCATTTTATATCTATTACTTTCACTCTCTCTTTTTTTGCCTCTCCCCTCTTATTCTATTCATTGTGTCCTTGTCGCCGTCATCGTCCCCCCCCAATCTCTGTCTGTCTGTCTGTCTGTCTGTCTCTCTCTCTCTCTCTCTCTCTCTCTCTCTCTCTCTCTCTGATTATTAACAGTCAAAAGTAATAAAACAATAAAAAATAAAACAACTATTGGAAAAATCTATTATAAAGAAAATGGAATATCACACCAGGTAGTGCTACTATTTAAGTTAGAGAAAAAAAGGCAGAAAATGAAGGATAGAGATATAACACGAAGAAAGAGGTTAATTTTAAAATTTTGCTTTTTAATTTTTTTATATGTAACTGGCTTTCCGTACCTACTTTCTCCTGATTTAAACAATTTAACGCGAGCTCAATCGACAACACAACCGGTTACATTTTTCATATATATATATATATATATATATATATATATATATATATATATATATATATATATATATATATATATATATATATATATATTGTGTGTGTATTTAGGCAGCATTTTCTCATTTATGCAAACATTGTTAAAAATAACAGAATTCGTCTGTTTAATTATACCTTTTTTATTTTTTCAATTTTTCTGATGGTCTTTTTTGTATTAAAATACAAAAAATAATTAATGTTCTATAGGTTTCACAAGTTTCACGAACGTTTTCGATTCTTCGTCGAATCATCCTCAGGTGTCAAAGGCAATTGAACAAAAAAGCTGGAGAAAGAAGAGAATTTTTTAAAAGACGGCGAAGAAAAGCGCACAGAACGTTTTTCGCATTGTTCCAGGTGGTCGTGAAACCTGTGAAACTTATGGAACATTTATAATTTTTTTAAATTTTAATACATCAGAATCAGAAAAATTGAAAATATAAAAAAGGTATAATTAAACCAACGAATTTTGTTATTTTTAACAATGTTTGCATATATATATATATATATATATATATATATATATATATATATATATATATATATATATATATATATATATGCGAAAAAGAGAATAACAAAATGAAAAAGGGAAAATGATACCCCCCCCAATAAAATATAAAGAAAAAAGAAAATAACTGGACGAAAATAACAAAGACGGTCAGTAAAACTATATACCTTAATTTTATGAATTAATAATGATAGTCGTACGTATTCTATCTTTTTATATTTCTAATCATTCGATTACAAATATAAAAAGATAGCATACGTACAGGTTATTTAAAAAGATGTAAAGGGACCATGATTCCATGTTAAAATGTGTGCATATATATATATATATATATATATATATATATATATATATATATATATATATATATATATATATATATATATAAGTTGATAATGAGTACTGACTGTAATTCGGGCTATACTCGCTAAGTTTTTGCATGTTTTTTTTTTTAATTTTTGAATTTGTTTTGTACAATTTGCACTGAAGATAGCCACACCAAGAAATAAATAAATGCATAGAAGCATATCTTGATGTTAGCCGAAACAATTGTCTGCGAAATAAAAAGTATGTTGGAAAAAAAATGACGTGAGTCTGTCCTCTGTGATAATGATGTGGTATTGAACTCCATAAGAATAGTGAATATAGCATAGCTCTAGCTTAAAACTATTGAGCTATTATAAGTACTTTATGTTACAAAATATAAAATACACACACACACATACACACACACACACACACACACACACACACACACATATATATATATATATATATATATATATATATATATATATATATATATATATATATATATATATGTATATGTATATGTGTGTGTGTGTGTGCATTTCTTCTAAGCGTCAACACTTCTTTTTGACTAAAAAGATCTTCTGAACATTATCCTTACAAAAAATAGATTATATTTAAAAAAAATAATAATGGTTTGTGTTTTGAAGTGAATTTATATATTTTATAATTTTTAAATGTTTAGAAGTTAAGGCTAAAATGGGTGCATTGAAAACGTTTGCGTTTTGAAGAAAACGGTTATTTTTAAAGAATGGTTGCTGCTTCTAAAGGGAATTTCTATATGTCTATAAATTTATATTTTTAAATGACAAATTGATGTTTAACAGAAAGAGATTATATCTCCAAAAAGGGTGCAATGTATAGATGGAAATGATTATATTTAAAAAGAAAGGTTCTTCTTTAAAAGAAAATGATTGTATTAAAAAAGAAAGGTTCGTCTTTAAAATAACATGATTATATTTAAAAAGAAAGGTTCTTCTTTAAAAGAAAATGATTATATTAAAAAAGAAAGGTTCGTCTTTAAAAGAAAATGATTATATTAAAAAAGAAAGGTTCGTCTTTAAAAGAAAATGATTATATTAAAAAAGAAAGGTTCGTCTTTAAAAGAAAATGATTATATTAAAAAAGGAAGGTTCGTCTTTAAAAGAAAAAGATTATATTTAAAAAGAAAGGTTCGTCTTTAAAAGAAAATGATTATATTAAAAAATAAAGGTTCGTCTTTAAAAAAAATATGATTATATTAAAAAAGAAAAGTTCGTCTTTATAAGAAAATGATTATATTAAAAAATAATGGTTCGTCTTTAAAAAAATATGATTATATTAAAAAAGAAAGGTTCGTCTTTAAAACAAAATGATTATATTAAAAAAGAAAGGTTCGTCTTTAAAACAAAATGATTATATTAAAAAATAATGGTTCGTCTTTTAAAAAATATGATTATATTAAAAAAGAAAGGTTCGTCTTAAAAAGAAAATGATTATATTAAAAAAGTAAGGTTCGTCTTTAAAAGAAAATGATTATATTAAAAAAGAAAGGTTCGTCTTTAAAATGATTATAATTAAAATGAAAAGTTCATGTTTAGAAGAAATTGATTTTATTTTAAAAAGTTCATGATTATAAAAATGGATTGTAGTTTGAAATTGATTTTGAAAAGAAAATGATTATATTTAAAAATAGTAAAATAGAAAGCATCTACTTTATCATGGCCGTCACATTTGAAATCGGAAATTGAGAATCGGTGTTAATAAAAAACAATTAATTTAGGTCGCATATCTTTTGGCAGAATCTTTTTTAGCATTTATAAACAAAACAGTTTCAATTTATTCGTTAATAATTGTTTGTTACATTGCAGTATAATTATATTTGGCTAATAATTAAACTATTTTTAAAAGAAAAATTATTCCTATGTTAAAACAAAATTAATTTCATTATTTGTTAAAAATCTTTTTTTTAAATATTTCCAATTATAAAAAAAACAGTTTCAATTTATTCGTTAATAATTGTTTGTTACATTGCAATATAATTATATTTGGCTTATAATTAAACTATTTTTAAAATAAAAATCATTCCTATGTTAAAACAAGATTAATTTGATTATTTGTTAAAAATTCTTTTTAATATTTCCAATTATAAAAAAGTTTCAATTTATTTGTTAATAATTAAACAAATATAATTGAGGACTTTTTTGATTAACACTGTTTCGCAATTTCTGATTTAAGATCTAGCAGCCATGATGAAATGAATATTTTATATTTTACCTTAAAAAGAACGTTGATCTTTAGACGGGTTATTTATTTTTAAAACGAAAAGTTGATTTTTAGAATAGGTTATATTTAGATATATATATAAATATTTAAAAATGGACAGTAATCGTTACAAGAAAAATATTATATTTTAAATATAATACATACTTTTTAGAAGAAAGGAATTATATTTAAAAATAAATGTTATCTTTAAAAGAAAAAAATTATATTTTGAATATAATAGCTAATTTGTAAAAGAAAAATCATATTTAAAAATAAATTTAAAAGAAAAAGATTATATTTAAAAGAGACAGCGATGTTTAAATAATATTATATTTAAAAAAAAATTATTGTGTCGAAAAGGGGGATGATTACATTTTTAAAAAAAGGTTGATATTTGTGTAAAGAACATAGGTTATTATTTATAAGTGAATCATTATTTTTAAAAGAAATGTTGAGATGTAAACGAAATAGATTATATGTGCGTATATGCATGTATAAATATATATATATATATATATATATATATATATATATATATATATATATATATATATATATATATATGCATATATATATATATATATATATATATATATATATATATATATATATATATATATGCATATATATATATATATATATATATATATATATATATATATATATATATATATATATATATATATATATATATATATATATATATATATATATATATTGCTTTA
>OY744538.1:91382252-91399752 GCA_963556195.1 Sepiola atlantica | reverse complement strand
TAATTGAAAAAGATAATACAAGAAGTGTGTTCTTAGAACGAACAATTAACTTAGAAAAATCGATTTTATTTGCTTTAAAACAACAATAAATATTTTAAAATATTTATTTTTAAAATATTTTTTGGGGCGGGGGGATCTATACCCACCTCAGGAACGGACCTAAAATATAGTTTCAATCGATATTTATTCAATAGTTGCTTAATTTTCCTTGCAAAAATTGCCTAATTTTTCGTTGCTTAATTTTCTAAAATCTCTTTTATTTTATCCACGGAGGTAGATTGTTCTCGTTCCGTCAGCCATGGCCAAGTAAAAAGTTTCAGTATTTTTAAATTTATTCTTAGATAGTATCGCCTGCAGTGAGTATTGAACCTTCCACCTCCAAAAAGACTGTCATTTTTACTGTTTTTACTGATTTTAACTTAACACCTTTATCCGTTATGTCACGTATTGGAGCATTTTTTTTTTTTTAAACATTGATTTTAAGTTCATGTCATTAATATATTTGAACTTAGGAATAGCAGTTCTCGAATTAAATATTTTATCGATTTTCAAAAGAAAAGAGTTAAAAATCAAATTTTTGTTATGTTGAAAAATTAACTCATTTCGAGTTTTTACACAACCTCAGTACTACAAATGACGGCTATTAATGGGTGCGTATTCTTAAAAATTACTGTTTTCCGAAAATATTATATAGAGTCGCTTTTAACGGTAAGAAAATATTTAAACAAAACCGTTACTGCGCATATGTGTTCATCTGGCCTAAACTTTTTTTGCAAATCGATAAAATGAATAAATGCGAAAGTTTGGTCCATTTCTAATTCCAAGTTAATTCTAGGCATTAACCACTAGTCATTCCCTATTAAACAGGGCCCCTAAAAAGAGTCTTTAATAGGTCCCACACTGTCAATCAAACTCCAACCCCTGTTCCATCGCCGCAATGTTACATCTTTGTGTATTTATTTACAAGTATTTCAATCGAATGTGCTCCGACGAACTTGCGGCACTGGTGCCCCCTCAACGTAAATACCCCCCGATCTACCCGATAATCAGCAAAATTCCACCCCTTCACTGTGCAGATCTCCAGATATCGGAAGGCTTTCTACTCTAATAGCTTCTGAAATTACATCCCTGCTCCCTGTTTCCCTTACTGTACGAACATGCAGAAATGTAAATATAATGTGAACCAGTATTCGCTGCACATCTCCCCATTTAGGATGCTCCTAATTCACAGTAGCGACTTACGTCTCAATGGCAATGTGCCTTGTTTGGGCTTTAAAAAGTAAAAAAAAAAAAAAAATTAAAAAAATCAACTTTGCACACGAGACGCACCATATGTTTTGTAGACTGCTCATTTCGTGTTTTTACACAACCTCAATATTATATAAATGGCGGCTATTCACGGGTACGTATTCTTAAAGATATCCCGAAAAACATTTTAAGAGGACAAAAAATAAAATTAAGAAGACCTCAAGTTCTCTGCGGTAACTATCGATCCCCCCTCCTCCTCTCAAGCAGGCTTGGGTCCACCTCCTTTCGGCGGTAGATAATGCTGGCACTTCTCAAGATTATAGATCTCATTTCAAACCCTACGTTTACGAGTGATTCGCCCAGTAAGTATTGATTCATTAAAACGCTAGAAATAAAGAAAATGGCGTTTAAAAGAAAGAGAGAAAAAAATGGTGGTCAGTTTAGCTCGCGTACGCCTCGGTGTAGCCCGAAGGGTTCCAACAACGAACGCTGATTTAACATCAATTCCGAACGCAAAATGTTACGCCTGGTTTCCTCACTTTGCCGCCGCCTTCACGGCTCGCTGAACCCGCGGCGGGAGACGAAGAAACCCAGCGTCTTCTTTAATCTCTCTTCACAGCGGATTTCAATTCTGATTTCTTGCTACGTTAACTTGATTAATAGGAAAAACTTACACTTCGATGCCGTTTAGTTAACACAGTTAGAACTCAAACAGAAAGAAAGAAAGAAAGAAAAAAAGAAGAAAAATAAATGAAGAAGAAAAAAAATGAACGCTCAGATAGCCAATCAGATACGTTCGTTTCTTGCCCGCATTCTTATAGCTAATTATGATTGGTTCACGATCTGCATGTGACGCCATGTTTGTCCTCCGTTGCCAACGAGAGAACCCCCCGCCCCCCTCTCGCCTGTCGATTAATTCGAAAGGTTGCAGTAAAACAATTTCTTCCCGGCCCGTGTCAATCACATTCTCACGCTTGGCTCGTTCCAATACGCAAACAATTACATCTTCACGATATACAATCTCTTTACCAACAGCGTCTTCTTATAATTAACGCATATTTATTTATTAAATTAACATAAGCACTTTCTTCTTTTTTTGTAATTTATTTGCGCCATTTTGGGATCGTGGATGTAGGGGGCGCTGTCTGTCAGTTTGTCACGCTTTGGTTTGAAGTCACATTTTTATCGCAGATTGCATGGACTCATCGTCAGTCTGTCACAAGTTTAAAATAGCATTTTCGTCGGTCTGTCACGCTTAAGTTTGGAATAGCATTTTCGTCGGTCTGTCACGCTTAAGTTTGGAATAGCATTTTCGTCGGTCTGTCATGCTTAAGTTTGGAATAGCATTTTCGTCGGTCTGTCACGCTTAGGGTTAAGTTAAGTTTGAAATTGTATTTTTGTCGGTCTGTCACATTTTCGTTTGTCTGTTGCACCTATGTTTGAAATAGCATTATCGTCGATCTGTCGCTTTTCATTTAAAATAGCATTATCGTCAGTCTGTCATGCTGAAGTTTCAAATAGCAATTTCATCGCTAAACGCGTAGATTGAATGGACGCATCTTAAGAATATCTGCACGTTGTATTTTTTTTATCCTCCTCAAGAAACGTAAGAAAAAGTGGCAGCAAGTCTCCTAATATTTCATTTTGCCAAAGAACAATTCTGGTCTTCATTTGGAATTTTGTATTTCTGAATTTAAAATTTAATTATGATTGATAATTTGGATTATTCGGACTACTATTCTCATCTTGGTTGTTATTTTCACAACGTTTCAGCCGATGTAACCTCCGACCTTCTTCAGATTAATTTTTCGAACTTGGGAATCTTTATGTCAAATTCGTGTACCTATACGGATTTTCTATTTTTTTTATGTAATCCACGGGGGTAGATTGTTCTCGTTCCGTCAACCATGACCGGGTAGAAGTTTTAATTAATAATTATGTTTTTCTTGAAAAAGAAACTTGATGTTTAAAACAGAATGGTTCTATTTAAAAATAAAGGTTGATGCTTATCAGAAAAGGGGTATTTAAAAAACAAAACAAGCAAAAAACAAAGATAAATGTTTCTGACGAAATGTGTTATTCATAAAAGACACGTGGTGTAACGGATAAAGGCGTTGATTAACAACCTGTTCTAATCAGTGCATGTGCATAATAATTGACAATAACAATAATTAATTAAAACGGAACAACCACAAAGTGTGAAGTCAGCCTTTCAGTTACGATGACTCACAGGTCCGCTCATACCCGGAGGAGTGGTAGTACCCGTCAGGGACTCATCTATAGAAACTATCGTTTTAAGACAATTTATTTCAAAAGTATACGCCGACAAAAGAATTCTATATACAAACCAATCATAAATACATATTACTAGCAGGGCTACCCGGTGTTGCCCGAGCCATAAAAAAAAACAAAATAGAAGAAGTTTAAGTGTGTGTAACATCTTTATATTAAAACTTCTATCTCTCTACCGCTTTCAATCCGTCTCTCTTCTCCCGTGTTTCCACATCCCTCTCCCCACCCCTCTTTCACCTCCGCCCAGTCCATTCCCCTCTAGTGAAAATAATAATAATCTAAGTCATTAACTTTCCTTTATATAATAGATAACATTGGGAATTGCTGAAAAACGAACCCCCTATTCTTGACGAGACCTGGCCAGAATTAATTTAAAAAAAATATTTTTGATGTTATTCAACCGGGGCAACGCGATCAAGAATATATCACCTTTGTGGGTGTTTGTTTTGTAGTCTTTTTTACTGTTTGTCGGACACACGGACACCCCCCCCCCACACACACACACACATACACACACACGCGCGTGCGCGCAATTACCCTTTATATAATAGATGGTTTCGGCATAGAATGCCCCGACGACGGTTGATATATCGCAAAACCCTACCATCAACCATTTTGAATTTCTGTCCTGGCTATGACACAAAACTGCATCTACTGATGAAGCCCAAATTTGGGAAATACGCCAAGTATTCAGCCCTTACTCGAAAAATAAATTCTATTTGACTAATTTCCCAACTGTATTTCCTTTAAAATAATTTATGTCGGTAATAGTTACCTATTCCCGATAATCTATCATAATTCAAACTGGTGTGCTCATCTCCGCCGTCGCGTTCCGCATTATCTCTTTTTTTCTCACCCTCTCAACAACAGCTGCACTCTGAGAAGTTTCGGGCCTGTCAGAACGCTAGTCACTCTCCGCTGATGTGCTGCCATTTTTGAATCGGTTGACCCCCCCCCCCCATCGCATCTTCTCCAAACACCTGCTGAATCTAACGCGACGAAGAAGACTTCCAGGGGTGTTTCCGGCAGTAGATGGATCGGTAGGCTAAGTGTATGCAAGCACAAGGGGCCTAATTTGAAGGGGATTATTTGAAATATTTTTTCTGGCCTAAGGCCGGATACCTTTTAGACAGGCTTCGTATGAAGTTGAAATGGAGTGCAATTTTTATTTCTTTAGATTTTTACATTAATTGTTATACTATAAATACGGCATCAGCCGCCCCCCCCCCCCTGCCAAACCAAATTCCATACTACGACTCTTTTGTGGAATATTCAATACGTTTTCACATTCTCTTTACCAGACCTCTTAGGAAAACTTTATAAGGAATTGATAGCGGTGAAATGACACGCTAATTTGCTGGGTCAAGTTTTATCCCATTTCTTGTGAGGGGATACAGGACTCCACTCAGTCACTAAATAAGTGAACTAGTCTGGACAATAAATACAACTACGAACAGTAGTATGTGGCATTCGATTGTATTCTGTTAAATCCTATTGGATTACCTGTAGTTACTATTTTTGTACAAGATATATACGTTGGAATAAACCGACTATTTTAAGACCTTTACACTCTTGCTATTTTGTTATTTATAACTACTTACCAAGTTTTATCAGTTAGATGGATAGATTCCGAACCATAAAACAGCATTTTTCACCCTTTGTCAGGAACATCGCAAACTGTGAAGATTTAAATGAAATCTCTGATGAACTTATATAAACACGTAAAAGTCGCTATATTTTATGGAAATCGCTCCAGACAAGGCACGAAGTCACTTGATTTAAAGAGCCAAAAAATACCACGTAAAGATCAAAAACTAGCCAACGATAAATGTTAGTGTTGTGATGGCATAACGGACTCTCCTCAGTCACTAAATAAGTGAACTAGTAGTATGTGGCATTCGATTGTATTCTGTTAAATCTTATTGAATTACCTGTAGTTACTATTGTTTGTACAAGATATATACGTTGGAATAAACCGACTATTTTAAGACCTTTACACTCTGTGTTATTTTGTTATTCATAACTACTTACCAAGTTATATCAGTTAACAAGCATTCAGTTATTTACTGATAGTTTAGTGTCCCCCGCAAAGTCGATTACCTCTGCTAATGACGTAATAGCTTAGGGAATTCTGACGTATCCAATGACTTAACTTCGATTATAGAGAAACAGACACGATATCCGGAGAAGTGCCGCTCTGATAACTTCGTTTCCTTTATAGAATTCAGAATCGACTTCAAAATTTAGTGGTGGATGATCTTCCCCGTTCTTTACAACCCCTTTCGTACAGAAGAGACGTTGTTAGTCTCTCTCTACTCTATCGCAATGTCCATGGAAAGTGCTCGACTGAGCTCAAATTCCTTGTTCCTCCTTGTAAGACATTTACAGCAAGAACTCGTCTTTCTACTGCAACAAAGAAAATGACCCTTACTTCTTCATTGTACCCAGCGTCAGGCAAAATTTTCTTCAAACTGAGTTTCTTCGCAATGAAACACATTGCCACGGGACTGCTTCCCTGCAGATTATCATTTGGTTGTTGTTCAAAGTCAATGTCAACAGATTGCTATCTAGAACCGTCCCCACAAGTATTAGAAGTTAGTCCTGATAATCATTCTATCTCATTACCCCTTATCCTCGAGTTGCATCTGGCCTTGATAAGCGGTTATAACTTAGCAATATTATAATGGAGATGTTTTATTACTGTTTCACGTATTGTATTATTACTCACTTGTTGTGTGTACGTAATGTCTTTATTTTTTTCTCTTACTTTTGAATTGCAACTTTAGCGGATCCTCTGACGATCGACGATGCCCGAATCAATGTGTCATCAACCGATGACGTCACTCACGTTCGATGCGATCGCCTGCCGCGAAGAAGAGGCTGTCGTGGTAGATTACATACTCAAAGGTAGGACCAAAAGCGATAACACTAAAGTTTACAAAAAAAATATCACAAAATGACGGAGAAAACTTGAAACCTGGACGTCTCTTTTTATTCTTCAAAAAAAAAAAAATTGTTTTTATCTAATATATATATATATATATATATATATATATATATATATATATTTGGATGTGTATGTTTTGACACTATGCACGTCCAATGTGTATGGGCGTAAGGTAGGAGTTGGTGTCAGTGGGTCGGCTAATAGACACGACCTTATAAAAAGTTAATTTTTTGAATTTTTTGAATTTTTTAAAATTGTTATTTTCTTTGCTAGAAAATTTCATTCTGACTTTTGTGAAAAATTTAATTTTCAGTTGATGTTGCAGCCCCGAGTAAATATCTTTTTTCACTCCCTCTCAATCGTTTTCTCCAACTAAAACAATTTCCCCCTCATTTCTCATTCGATTTTCTTAGTTTTTAATTTATCATTCTGATGTTTCCTCTTAGAGGATCAGACGATAAGGCCTTAAGGAAAATTTTAGCAATTTGCTTTTTTTTTCACCCGCCCGTTTCCTTGATTATAATAATGTTTCCTCTGAAATTTATCCTGCAATTTTGTTGTACGCGAAATCTACTTATATATACACACACACACACACACACACACACATATATATATATATATACATATATATATATATATATATATATATATATATATATATATATATATATATATATATATATATATATATATATATATATTTCGATTGTTCAATGCAAGGTGTATTCTGTAATAAACCAGTGTTTATTATTCTTTCTTTAAGCCAAGGCTTTTCAAAGATCGAAATCTTATCACCAGAGGAGAAATACAGATAGATAAGTTGGCTGTAGAAAAAGCCAAAGTTCAAATATTTAAAAAATATTAAAAATATTAAAAATGGGGGGAAAAAAGTTCGTGTAAAAAGGATATGTGGTTTGTCCAGATGGTAATTGTCCGTTGAAAAAGTGTCCGTTAAGGAGATTTTTAAGAAGACGAAAAAAAGAAAATTATATATATATGAAAGTTTATAACTAAAAGGTAACTTTTAGAGAATTAGACTTATTGTGAGGTGAGGAAAGCTCAATATACTGGATAGAGCAAAAATATGATGAGTCAATGAAAAATAATTAGACCTGCAAATGGAAGCAAATCAATATCTTCAGTTGTTCAGAACAAGAAACATTTAGTAAATAAAAATATTTATTTATTCTTCTTCTCTTTCTAAATATTTTTATTTACTAAATGCTCCTTGTTCTGAACAACTGAAGATATTGATTTGCTTCTATTTGCAGGTCTAATTATTTTTCATTGACTCATCATATATATATATATATATATATATATATATATATATATATATATATATATATATATATATGCGTATGTGTGTATATATGAAGTAATAATAAAACAAATGTAAAGTTACATACTTTACAAGTTTATCATATTCTTCTATTACAACAAAGAATATTTTAAAGAATCCTTAAAACCATGTATTTTCAAAAAAGTAAGTTCTATCATTAGAAGTAAAAAAAAAGAACAATAAATTATCAAGCACTGCTTATCATTATTAATTTGAAAAAATGCTCTATCCACAATATTGAGCACTAGGAATTGAAATAAAATAATTATTTTCTAATACTTAAAAATATTATATATATATATATATATATATATATATATATATATATATATATATATATATATATATAGTGAAGATAGTACTGTCATGCAGGACAGAAACAAATGTTATATTTTTGGGGAAATATTTTATAATTTAATTATTATGATATAATTTTTAAATTTTATAATTTTATAATTTTATAATTTTATATAATTTTATAATTTTATATAATTTTATATAATTTTATAATTTTAAAATTTTATAATTAAAATTTTGTTTTAATTCAATCCTTCTTGAGAGCACATAGTAGTAAATAGTGGAGTTGTTAGATTGGAGATGTTGGTTGACTAATAATATAGATATATGTTACTGAAACAACAATCCCACCATACAAAAGAGTCAATAATTGGACCCGAAGAAACAAAATATGTATAATAGCATAGAGAAAAAATGTTTTGCCAAGATCTTTGTAAAACACCAAACAATGTAGATATAGACACAACATAAAACTAAATTGATTACAAAAGTGGTTAAAAAATGGGAAAAATAAAAAATATAAAAGTATACAAAAATATTTTTAGAGTTTTCGTAGTATTAATTTGTTAGAGTAGTGAGGGCTCGTCATATATATATATTTGAAAAGATTTTTATTTATACAGAATTTAATTATTGTTTTGAAAATTAATGCCAAAGTCATAATAAATCAGGGGAGCAAATGTCACAAACTAAAAAGGGGAAAGAGAAGCGAGAAAGAAATGTTTTCTTATTCTTTGCTATGTTTAAGTAAAAAGCCCAATGAGACTAAAATCTAAAATTATGAAGAAAAAAACAAATAATACTAAAAAAAATAACTATACGACTAAAATTATAACTCGAGGTACCTTTCGGTCGACCCATTTTTAATTCGGACTATTTTTATTGGTCCTTTAGTCCCCTCCCCCGTTTTTTTCTCACTCGTTAAAAATAACTCAACGCAATCCAATAATTTATTTTAATCGTATCCCGTATGTGTAGATTTTTGAAAATGGGTCGACGGAAAGGTATCTTGACTACTAATTTTTTTTCTTCATAATTTTATATTTCAGTCTCATTGGGTTTTAACTTAGATCATAGAAAAGAATAAGAAAACATTTCTTTTCTCGCTTCCGTTTTCCTTTTTTAATTTGTGACAATTGTTCTCTCGATTTACTATGACCTGACATTACTTTTCAATCTCTCTCTCTCTCTCTCTCTCTCTCTCATATATATATATATATATATATATATATATATATATATATATATATATATATATATATATATATATATATATATATATATATATATATATATGAGAAAGGATGAAGGTAATCCGACGCAATGGGGAAATGAAAAAGGAAAAACCAAAAAGGATGTTTTTTTTATATATATTCATCAACGTTTCGTCTTTATTTGTAAGACTTCCTCAGGATGACATTTTTCTTAAAATTATCATCCTGAGGAAGTCTTACAAATAAAGACGAAACGTTGATGAATATATAAAAAAAATATCCTTTTTGGTTTTTCCTTTTTCATTTCCCATATATATATATATATATATATATATATATATATATATATATATATATATATATATATAAAATATGAGACTAAAAGTATACTTTTAGAGAATTGAACCTATAGTGAAATGGTTTAAGCTCAATATACGAGATAGAGCAATTATAAAGATAAATGAAGGAAGAGGGATAAATAAGTGCGAATGACAAATCGAGTACACTTTGCATTGAACAATCGAAGATGGAATAGATTTGTCATCCGCGCATCTTTATCTCTCTTCCTTCATTTATCTTCATATATATATATATATATATATATATATATATATATATATATATATATATATATATATATATATGGACGGCGGCACCGGGGGTGGGTCAGGGTGGGTCAGGGTGGGTCAGGGGGGGGGGGGCTCAAGCCCCCCCCCCCCACATTTTTATTTGGCCCCCTCACTTTACGGTCATCAATAATGAAGTTATATATGCATGTGTTTAACCGACCCCCCCCCCCACTTTTTAGGAGAGCCCCACACCCACTTTTATAACTGTCCCGCCGGTCCTGATATATATATATATATATATATATATATATATATATATATATATATATATATATATATATATATATATATATATTGTTACTGATTTTCAGATGATTTTTATTTTGTACAGTTCCAGGATTATCGTATGTCTTTAAAACGTATATTCTGTTGAATTCTGAATAAAAATATGAACGCCGTATTTCAAAATACAAAATTTGTAAACATGCCCCACACCTCCCACTACTGCCACAACTAGTTGTAGCCGGTAGAGAAAGCAGGGAAGAAAAAGAGAAAGAGAGAGAGGATAGAGGGGGGGGGGGCTCTATCCTCTCTCTCTTTCTCTTTCTCTTCTATGCAAAATCACTGTTCAACTCTTAAAGAGAAATTAGTCGCTTTTACAAACACGTGTTTTACGAGTGTTTATTGCGCTTACATTCTTTATGCTAAAAAAAAGAAGAAAAGAAAACTGTATTTGTTCGCCAAAAGTGAGTATTATATACTTTTTATCATTTTTCTTTTTTCCAATTTAAATGTTTATCCATTCAAAATTTTTTTTAGAATTTTAATTTTATCCGGTGAAAATGCGACCTGACTTCAAGGATTGTACTTTTTTTTCTTTTTTTAAATTTTTTTTATTAACCACACGCTTTAAAATAATTTAATAAACAAAAAGAACTTATCCAGGTAGGTAGAAGGGTAACTTATTTTACCTCTGGTAACATTTATTGTATATTTTTTCACCCCCTTTTCGTTCTGTTTTCTCTCTTCTTCAAGTTCGCCAAACTTACTTTTACTTTGAAATGGTCTCATTTATTTTTAATCGACAATAATATTGTTAATCATTAAGAAACCACAATACTTTTCAATTTTCATTTTTAGTTTCATTTTTATTATCTTATATAAATACAAATTTTGTCTGTCTGTCCGGGCTGGCCAAATCTAAAAAAATAAAGTAAAGCATTACATTTTTTTTTTTTCGTGAAAAAAACAAACAAAAAAAAACAAACAAAAAAAACAAACTTGTAAATTGGAATAAAAATGCTCATTTTGGACTTCTATTTTATTTTTTTCTTATATGATAGCGTTTGAATAACGTGTCACCGTTTTAGTTAAATATTAGATGTAACCATGTTCTTAGAGAGGGGACTGTTGCCACCCGGACTTAGGGTCTTGGAGGCAGTGCTTGGGTTACACATTTTATCCAGTCTTATTTATTTTTCCAGTATATTATGGAGGAAATATACGCAGGACATTACTGTGAAACACTGCAACTAACCTGCCGCAACTTGTTGAAAGAATCATTTTAGTGCAGTGTAATGCTTAAAAAAATGGTGTTGTGCTTGAATTACACAATTTCTTAAAACAAGGTAGTAATAGTGTTGTTACTGTTAGACAGACACTATGTAGTGATTTTAAAGAAATTAATCCAACAGTTTTAAAAACAAAAATATCTAGATTAGCAAATACCAGAAATAAAATTTGCATGAAAAAAAAAAGGTCAAAAGATTTGAGAATTTGAAAGATCTTGATGTGACAAAAATAAAAGGATTGGAAACTCAAGGCAAGAAATCGCAGGATCATGAAGTTATACCAAATTTTGATATCAGAGACATAGAGACAAGATGTGATAGTTCATTAAGTGCGGCAGATATTGAGATAGATACTAATCATGAAATTCCTGAGAAGGTAGCTAATATTGGTAACCCACATGAAGAAAGAGAACTTCAAAAGGCAGACAATTTATTGCAATATGAAATTTTTTAAACATACAAAAAATTATGCCAAGTGTTGGACAACATTTCATGTTCACAGAAAAAACTAGATGACATTAAAAGAAGGACATCATTCTTTGAAAAACATGAAGACGGAAGACGAACACAACAGGAAAAATAAAAATGAAAAATGTCAAGATTTCAAAGCTTTCTATGAAACTTAGCTTAGAAAGAAAAACGTTAGAGCAATTGCAGCTGGAGAACAAATATTTAAAAGAATTTACAACTGATAAAAAGGATACTATATTTCAGATAGAAGAGGAAATTCGAAAGAAGAGAACATCACAAAGATTAGCCTCTCACTTTAGGTTGCGATGGAGTAAAATGGAGAAAAGTAAGGATGGCTATATCCAGGCGATGGATATAAGATTAAAAGAAAAAGGTATATGGATTCAAACACTGGAGATGGAAATTGAAAATTTGTCTTCTCAAATATCTGAATCTACTCTAAGAACAAAAGCAAAAGATGGTACTTTTATAGACAATTTGTGCATGAGCATTCTTGAACTTTCTGGACTTGAGGTTGCAACACAAAAAGTATCACCAGTAATAATGTGTATTTTAAAGCATCTCTTTGGCAAGATATTTAAAAAAGATGATTTACCAAGCACCTCAACTGTTCAAGCGATTGTTGATCAGGGACATTTTCTTGCCAAAAAGTTCATTTCAGAGGAGCTAGCTGCAGTTGAACATTGCGGAGTGAACCGAGATTGAACAACCAGAAAAAACAAAAAAATCATTGATACATCTATCACTCTATCATCTGGGAGCATCATCAGTTTAGGATTTGATAGGATTAGCTCAGAAACAGCAAATGTCAGCCATAATGTCACAAAAGATCATTTAAGAGAAATTGCCAATATTCACAGACAGTGTTAAAAATTCAGATTCATTTATAAAATTGACATTAAAATTGCCAATATTCACAGTGTTAAAAATTCAGATGAATTTATAAAATTGACATTAAAATTGCCAATATTCACAGACAGTGTTAAAAATTCAGATGAATTTATAAAATTGACATTAAAATTGCCAATATTCACAGTGTTAAAAATTCAGATGAATTTATAAAATTGACATTAAAATTGCCAATATTCACAGTGTTAAAAATTCAAATGAATTTATAAAATTGACATTAAAATTGCCAATATTCACAGTGTTAAAAATTCAGATGAATTTATAAAATTGACATTAAAATTGCCAATATTCACAGTGTTAAAAATTCAGATGAATTTATAAAATTGACATTCTGGCATTCTGTATGAGTGACAGAGAAAGTAATCAAAAAAGGCAAATCAACTTCTGTCAGAATAGAGAGATGAAATGATAAAAGATGGACACAGATCCCATTATGAACTTCTATTGTATGGCGACCGTACTTCTGAGATTTCACACATATTATCTGCAAAGATATTTGGGAATATAAGAAGACTCTTGTGAGAAAGCGCGGTCAACTTGGTCGTGACTCTCTTTCAATTTTCTGCTCTTGGAATTCTGAAAGTTCTATAATAGAAAGAGTAGTTATAATAAAGAGAATAGTAAGGACAGTATCTGAAATCTTTGGCCCACCTGGTGACCATTATGGAATTCAGGATTTGTGGGAAGAAAGTAGTGTCAAATCTGTCATAGGGATTACAGAGACAATAGATTCAATGCTCTTTTTCAGACATCAGCAGAGGTACTCCTTCATAGAGAACAATTCCTTCAGGTTTGGGAAATGGTAAAGAATCCAAATCTGAAGTTTAAAGCTGTTCAATCTGATCTGCAGTCAGAATGTATTGGCACTATGTTACAGGGTTTTGGACTTGTTTACATAAAAATTACAGAACCTTTTCGGAAGTTAATTACTAAGTCAGGTTTAGCTTCCCTTCAGCTTAATCAGCATGTTCAAGATATGCATGCCTTTTTGGAAAATTGCAAAAAGAACCCTTCGATTATTTTACGTTCGGACATCCACTGGACTGAAGACAACACCGATGAAATATTGAATTTACCACACAGGAATAGGATAGTAGAGTGCCTATTCATTGTTTATGAAGATACAAGAAACGAATTATTTTCGTGTATCAAGGTTGTTGCATCTGCAATGAACCAGACAATTGAAAAGTAGTTGGCTGACTTTCTTCCAGGAGGCAAATTTGGGGGACCCACTTCAGATAAAGACATTAATCGTACAAGGTAAGAAAATTGAAATCAAATCAACAGCAAATTTTGTAATTCTACACTTAAAAGATATTTTTATATCTTCAAAAAATATCACTTTTATTAAATATTGCTAAAAAAAAAAGATTCTTCAAATTACAGATATGCAGAGAGACAACAAACTTAGGATGTGAACATCATTTTAGTTAACGTAGACCACAGTCAAAGAAGACGGCCAAGCACTTCAATGCATCGCCATTCCTCGGTTCAACTGCTGAAACGCAATAGATCTAGAATGATGAAATCGTTACAAGGTATACCATTGGATGAGCGTCGCAATTTCATGAAGGCAGCACAAAATGGAG
Organism: Sepiola atlantica; assembly: GCA_963556195.1. Classification (NCBI taxonomy): domain Eukaryota; kingdom Metazoa; phylum Mollusca; class Cephalopoda; order Sepiida; family Sepiolidae; genus Sepiola; species Sepiola atlantica. The sequence continues at coordinate 91,385,300 of OY744538.1, read as the reverse complement.
GCAAAAATCTACGTAAAAAGCATTTGGAAAGAGAAAAGTCAGTGTTAAAAGAATAAGAAACTTATGAAAAATCCAAGTGACGACAGCATGCAACAAAGGAATGAGGCAGAAGTTCAGTGTCTTGTTCAACAAGTGTGTAAACAACTACCAAAGAAATTACCATCAACCAATGAATATATGTTGCTTACCAAGATTCTTGGTATCCTGCTATTGTTGAAGAAACATTCGATGATTCATATAGAGTATGGTTTATGACTGCATTTAAAAAAATGGATGTCTATTTTTGTCGAGATACAGATGATTTGCAAAATGTAAATCGACTATGGAAATGTCCATCTTTTGCAGAAATTAAAAATCTTTATGAAACATTTTCATCGGTTTATTTTGAAGATTTGACTGATCCCAGAATGCATCAGTTCTGGTCGACTATGGAAATTTCCATCTTTCGCAGAAATTCATAATCTTTATGAAACATTTTCATCGGTTTATTTTGAAGATTTGACTGATCCCAGAATGCATCAGTTCTGGTCGACTATGGAAATTTCCATCTTTCGCAGAAATTCAAAATCTTTATGAAACATTTTCATCGGTTTATTTTGAAGATTTGACTGATCCCAGAATGCATCAGTTCTGGTCGACTATGGAAATTTCCATCTTTCGCAGAAATTCAAAATCTTTATGAAACATTTTCATCGGTTTATTTTGAAGATTTGACTGATCCCAGAATGCATCAGTTCTGGTCGACTATGGAAATGTCCATCTTTTGCAGAAATTCAAAATCTTTATGAAAGATTTTCATCAGTTTATTTCTGAGATTTTCATATTTACTCGAATTTTTTTTTTTTTTTTGTAATAAATATCGGCTATGAAGGCCCGTGTGGCATTCAATGGTTACACCCTAATGTTGGACTTTTAATTTTTTCTTGTATGATAGCGTTTGAATGACGTGTAATCGTTTTAGTTAGATATTAGATGTAACAATGTACTTCTTGGAGGGGGCTGTTGCCACCCGGACTTATGGTCTGGGTGGCAGTGCTCGGGTTACAAATTTTATCCAATCTTATTTATTTCCCAGTATATTATTGAGCAAGTATATACAGGACCTTACTGTGAAACACTGCAACTAACCTGCCGCAACCTTACTGAAAGAATCATTTTAGTGTAGTGTTATGCTTTAAAAGAATGGTGTTGTGCTTGAATTACACAATTTGTTTTTAATAGTGCTGTTATTGTTATACAGACACTGTGTAGTGACTTAAAAGAAATTAAAACTATATTGAAATACCTCACAATCTGTATTACACAACATGCCAGTTTGAAAAACTTTGAAATTTAAACATTTAATTTATAATTCATGGCTTAATGTAAAGAGATAAAGAAAATCTGACTCCATAATCAGAAAGAGCACATAATTTTACATAAGAATACCAAATTTCATAAGAATAGCATCAAAAATGAATAAATTGTGGAGAAATTATTGAATTTCTTGAAATGATGAGGTTCATATTTTGACCCATTTTTTAAAAAGAATTATTAAAGAAAAATGCACAAATTTCGGCACTTTAAATTCTTATAACTTTTGAACCACTGATGCTATTTTCATAATTTAAACGGTTTTGAGCCTCTTTTACACAGTTCTATTCACCCAAGTTGATAAAATAACAATTAGTTAAAAAGAAAAAAATCAACTTATAATGCTAACCTTATAATATATATATATATATATATATATATATATATATATATATATATATTATATATTATGTATAAATCCATGAAAAGAGGTGAGGTTGCATGTTGTGGAACCATTGCTTCACCATAGACTCCACGCACAGGCACCCATTACACGGGATATCCATTGTCTCTCGAGCCTGAAAGGATGCCAACCAGCCGTTAGTGCAATTTGTACGTTGGGTTTTCCGCTTGTATGAATAATGTCAGTGATTGCCTAAACCCAATGTGCTTTTACGCCCATAACATCATATTATTTTTTTAATATAATATTCAATTTTTGGAGTAGTGCCGAAGAGTGTACTTAGCATTGATTGGTTGGAAGGGGGTGTAAGTAAAATGACATTAATTGAAATCACTTTCTGCAAATCTATATTCTTTAACCCCTTAAAGGCACACCCGGTGTTTTCTCGAGAATTAATGATGACCACTGTGCAATCCTAATCCAAACACTGAACCCCTATTAACGTTTCTATTATATTTTAATTCCTATAATTTTCAAGTTATATATTTAAAAAAAGTTAAACATCGTATTTACTTTGTATGGACACCCAGTGTGAACGCAGCCCTCACGATAATGTTGTACAGCATTTGATCAAAATGAAATATACTTATCCAAGGGTGGTTTAGTTTCAGAATATATGTGGTTATGGGGGTCTATCTCAAATACCTTATGAGTTCGTGAACAAACGAATAAACCCGACAGGATCTTAACACCTTTTCTAAAACGCAACAATAAGTCAACAACTTATTTAAGCTACGGTTCACGCATAAATAAATATACGTTTGTTGTGATGATTTATTATGTTTATAAATTCGTCTGGTTGATTGAATAGTTGTTTTATTTCTTATTTTTTTATGTTTGATGCTAATTTTATTTTGATTTGACCTGAATGGTGTCATTACGGTCGTCAATCGTCGAGTGCCTTTTGGTTGCATTCTTTCTCCATAATATAATACTATTTTTATAAAAAATAAAAATTTAAAAAAATATAAAAATATAAAATAAAATAAAACACAAAAAAAAAAAATTAAAAAGAAAAACGGACGCACGGATGAAGCCATTTTTTGTTGTTTTGTTGGTGTAATTTATTTATTTTTTCGTTGTTTCATTCTTTTATTTAAATACATGCGCTTTTTTAAACCAACGCCCAACATTTTAAAAGCCAAGCGCAGGTGCGAAATAATCACGTCTCGCGCCAATTCAAAGGACGATTCTAGTCGCTATTAGGTACCTTTAACCGGTCATCTACGGACACGAGGTTGGCTATCCCCTCCGTGCGTGTGTGAGGGGGGGGGGATACAGGTTTATATCTA
>OY744538.1:91322252-91377252 GCA_963556195.1 Sepiola atlantica | reverse complement strand
ACCCACCAAAATAAGTCACTCCATAACCTAGCATTATTAATTAATAAATCCAAACACATATAGAATGTATACAAATAACATGCAAATATTAAATAAATAATTCATAAAATAAATTAAACAAGTAAATAATAATAATAAAAAAAAAAATAATAATAAAAAAACAAAAACAAAAAAAAAACAAAAAAAAAACAAACAAACAAATATGTAAAGAAATTGATGAATATATATAGATAAACAATTAAACAAACAATAATACATAGATATGTATATATATATGTATATATGCATTATGTGTATATATGTTGTATATATATACTAATATTGTTATACAGATCTCCACCAAAAAAAAAAAATTTAAAAAAAAAAAAAATTAAAAAATTAATTATAAAAAAAATATTTTAAAAAATCCAGAGTTACTCCCCTTTATCTTATAATAAATATATCAAGTTAATAAGTTAATTCGTTAATCTAATTTGACGAAACTCACAATTAATAATTAATAACACTTCTTTAATAGATGATAATCGAAATCGATAAGTAGATAGATCTAGAATATTTAAAATATGAGACTAATTACTTTAATTTATATTAAAATTCTTAAATTACGATAGAAAGATAAACAAAATAAAAATACGAAGATAAAACAAAGTAAATATTCAAATATAAAAAAAAAAAATTAAAAAAAAAATGATATATATATATTATCAAAACTAACAGTTTATCGAACACCATACACCTAACCAACATTACACTAATATTCTAAACACCAATCATATATTTAACATAATATTAAAATAAAACTTAACTTAATTTATATTCCCTGTGAAACTGTTTTTTTTTTTTTTTTTTTTTTTTTCTGCGGTCTATATCTGGCAGCCATTTTGTTTTGTATTATTCTCTACACAGTCGGAGAAGAATAAAATATTATTATTATTCTTCTGGTCTAATTATTTTTGAAAAAGGGATGTCTTTTCCCGAAATATCAAATAGTGATTTTTAATCACCCGGACATCACACGAACAGCTAAAACACTCTTGCTGTTATGTAAGAAAAAAAAAAAAAGGAAAAAAAAGGAAAAATAAATAGTAAGTCTTATATCGTATTCGATTTATTTTTATTGTTTTTGTTCCTTTCCTTTCAACTTGCATCTTACCCGGAATTGCATTGCCCACAGCCTTTAAAAAACTTACTACTAATATATATATATATATATATATATATATATATATATATATATATATATATATATTACTGATATTTATTCAAGTAAATATTAAATTATTTTTTACCTACATATGCCGGCGTTTCAAGATTCCGCTATCATCAGTGTAGCTGATAATTTCACACGGTCGCAAGATCCGAACCCAGTTACATAATTACCCTAGACTCCGCAAGAAAATGCGTAAAAGAAGTCAACAAAAAAAAACTAGGCGTATTAGATTAAAATGTTAATTCAATACATTAAAATGAGTAAAAGCACCAATTCAAGTGGTTGTCTTACAATAGTTTGTGTGTGTGTGAACCAATGTTAATTACGAACATAAAACGGATCTTTGTTTCATCCGATCTCATCATCATCATCATCATCATCATCATCATCATCATCATCATCATCATCAAATTCTGCAGAATACGATCTATCATGTCTGAACTGCCTCCAAGGCCTCCCGTTTCTCAATACTTTTAGGTTGACTGATTGATCGAAGAACATATGTTATTCCACCATCTTCTCTGCGCTTTACCGATTTTTCTGCAACCTTCCACCATTCCTTCTAGACATACTGCAGAATGCAATTCCTCATGTTTCGTAATGCCTTGTATTACCATCTTATCGGTGGTTTACCGCGTTTTCTGCACCCTTCCACCATTCCTCCCTGACCAACTGTTCATCCTGTGTTTTTGTAAAGCCGTTAACCTTTTTCATTTAACCGCATCAAGTTTCATCTTTACGTATTCTAATCTGATAATCACTCCAAACATGGCTGTCATTGTGTTATTTTGAAAGACAATGAAGTTTTCCATTGTTTTGATTGTTCATTTGAGAAACCCAAGAACATATAGCAATACTGGTTATACTTTATGTTGGTAATCTCAGCTTTCATCCGATATACGCAGTTTGAAATGAGAACAAGCCTAAACGGTGTTTATGTTGCGCCATCGCGGGGGTCAATTGTAGCAGAAATTATATGTCCTAAGTAGTTAAGTAAAATAAATTTGTCAACTTTGGTACAACTTTGTTGACCGGCTTGATTCTGTTGTCGGCATCCCTAAGTGAAGGTGGTACTATGGAATCGACTGGATTCGAACTTGGCACACCCAGGTCTTCAGTCCGCGTCGTTATCCACTTAACCACCGTCACCTCCCTTCCTAAGTAGTTAAACGTAGAGGGAAAGGCAATATCAAAAAGAAATAATGACAAAGTTTATCCACACAAAAATAATTAATTTTATTAACAACTTGTTAAGACAACGGAAAATAGAGTTGGTTAAATACGAAAGTTTAGAGAATCTTAGAACGTTCCAAGTCAAGAGATGTTTTGTCTGTAAGGATAATTTTAGTACACAGGTTCATATCGGCTGGCGCCATGTGCGTTTATGTGTGGCAATAGTTTAGCGTTCTTGCTTTGTTTGTGAGAGAGTGTGTGTATGAACTGTGTACATGAATTCGGTTAGCAGTGTGTATATGCTGTCGCTATGTCTAGTCGTTTGTGTGTGGCTCTCGTTGCGTCTTTCGAGGTCATTCGGACCAGGATGTGTCGCATGCATATGTGTTGTCTCTGAAAGAAAACAAGAAAGAGGAGGGAAACTGTGTTTTGGTGTTTATAGTATATGCACATTTTCGGAAGTGAATAGTTTCTGCGATGTGATTGGTTGAAAGAAACTGCTGCTTTGAGCTTTTGTCCAATCGAGTGTCGATCCGTAAAAAAACAACATTCGCTGCTGCTGTTGTTTTTGTTTGTTTGTTTGGTCTTGTCTGCATGAAGTCCTCAGCAATTCGTTAACCTGCAGGATTACAGGTGTTTACCTCCGACACAGAAAACAGCAAGACTCAGCGGTTGCATGCGAAGTCGGGGAAGGTTTGGTTCAGAACATACAAAGGAATGGCACAGATAAAAAACGTTGCTACTTTCACGCCATTGATTTATGGTTTCGTGCCTGATACGGCTTTGTTTGGCACATGCAGAGGCGGAGACGACCAGGGGACGACGGATCCTGATGCCGACTCCTCCTGGATTTTCACCAGAGCCTTGTTAGCCGGGTAACTCTGACACTACCACGTTGCCACCGTCCCTACCACGGGGAGAAAGAGTTGGATTCTAAAAGGGGAGGGGTGCTGCTGGTGCTGCTTCCGACAAATATATCAACCTGTTGGATCGTTTCTTCATCCATCGTCAAAACATTTTTCATTTGGCTACGGATGATGTTGGCGCGTGATGAGACGCTTTGCGACAGGAGACAAAAGCAACGGATGTTTTATTTATTGTTTGACTAATCGACGTTTTATTGTGTGGGGAGGGGATGGGGCGGCGGTGACGATGACGGTGTGTCACGTCCGCTGGGTTTATGCAAATTTAAACACGAGGAGCACGTTTATGTCCTCCCAGAAACCCTCCTCCACTTTTCCTTCCCTCTCCTCCCCTTCTTTCTCCCCCTTTCTTTCTTCTTCTTCTTCTTCTTCTTCTTCTTCTTCTTCTTCTTCTTCTTCTTCTTCTTCTTCTTCTTCTGTCATCCTTAATCTTCTCCATCGTTTCCCTTCCTTATCTTCCTTTTTCTTCCCCTTCTCTTCTTCCTTATACTTCTCCCCCCCCCCCTCTTCCCAGATTCTCCATTGCCAAATCCAAACATTCTGCAAAAAGAAGAAATATGCGCTTAGGAAACCACAACGATGTACATGTGAGGTTACGTAAAAAGAATAAATAAATAAGATAAGATAAAATCAAATACAGAAGAACAAGACGATGTATTTGCGCGCTACGCCGCGAGTTTCCCTCTGCTTACACGCAAACATCTGCGGTTCTAAACATATAAACCAACGGTGTTGGCCGAGTCAAAATAGCCTTCTGCTGTTGGCAGAGAAGCAGCTAAGCTGCAGACCTCCTCCGCTCGCACCAAACGTAAATGACGAATAATCACCCTCTTCTATCAAAGTGCTCTATTAATTCGAAACCAAACTGATGTTTAAATATTCGTTATGTGATCAAAATAATATTTAATTTCCAGTAAACATATAAAAGTATGTCGGTCGGATTTTAAAAGTCGGACATAAATAGCATTTAAGCTGAGAAATCAAAGTTTTGAATTTTCATTTCTGTTATTGGCGTACCATATTATTGACAATACACTAACGCACTTCCTTACAAATGTGGCGCTTTTTCGTAATACTCCACCACTCAGTTTTCTTAACTTTTTTACTGACCAATTCTTTTTCTCTTTTCGGTGTACAATAACATATCATTTAGTCCGTAAAAAAGGTGAAAAAAATGCAACATGGTCAAAAAGTGGGTGGTCAGTTTACGTTAAATTTATATAGGAAACTGATCCCTGTTCTAAAATCTAAAGAATTTGAAAAATATTTTCCAAAAGTTTGTTTAGTAAAAAATAGTTGGGAAAACGGCTAGTGGACAATTATGGACAAGCGCCTAGCATCTAAGCTGAGAAATCAAACTTTGATTTTGACTAGCCAATTTTAATTTTTGTTATTGGTGTACCATATTGACCCTAATTTCCGTGACTGCCCGGCAGCAGCAAGCCGACAGCTAACGGAAGCGTCCGAGACCTGCCGAATCGAAAACGAGGCTGGCGTCAAAAGCAGACGATAGCGATTTGAAGGAGAGACGCTTGGCAATTGTAGAAAATGAATTTCGAAGTGCTGTGTCGTACAATTGCCTCTCCGGAGCAGTGCATTAACTTTTGCCAGCAGAAAGCTTCCTTACAATTTATTATTTTTTTAAAAAAACCCACATAATCTGGTTCAGCAGTTTGCTAATATGAAGACATTCTTAAATAAACACCTAAAAAGAAAAATCAGCTAAAAGGAATGACTCTTATTCTAAAAAAAAACTGTTCTTGATTTACTTTTTTAGCTTAGATATCGGACTTAATAGTCGTGATTATAACAATAATTATAAAATAATTCCCGTTAAATGTATTTATTATTATTATTTGTTTGTTATGCCTCCTTGGGCATCTCCCCTTTATCTATCTTCTCAATTCAACTGTTAAACAAACAAAAAATTAAACTCTTAGTACAGTATCGATATCCAAATCATTATTATATATTATTGTTATATTTATTTAAAGTTATTTGGTATGTGGTAGATTAATTTTAATTAGTTGTTATTATATATTAAAGTATTGCAATGTATTTTAACGAATTAAAAATTTTTTAATAGTTAATATTAAATTGGTGTGCATAATGAGGGGAGGTAATAATGTTGAAATTTTGTAGTGGTTATTCCCCTTGTTATTAAAAATATTTTAAAGCGTTTTAATAGTTAAGTTCTTAATATTTTTTAAATTTTTCCCCTTCTTTTTAAAATTAAAAAATACTTAATTATATACTAATTGTATTAGTATTTTATTAGTATTTTATCAACTCAATAGAAGACTCGACCTTGGTTTATCATTTATAATATGGTAGAATGAAACTAGCTACCGGAACAGTAGCAGAAACTCGCTATGAAGCGAGCTGACAACAGAAGATATTGTTGGTTGAAAGAAACAGCTTACCTTGTGGGCTTGTATATATATATATATATATATATATATATATATATATATATATATATATATATATATATATATATATATATATATATATATGTATATATATATAATTTCCTCTGCTGTTTTACTGGTGGAATACTGGAAAGAATACGCACCGTTTCAGGTCCTTTCTCTCGACGGCTTTTTTGCGTATCGCCCCCCCCCCCACCTCACTGATGTGAGACCCCATTATCTGAATCGCATTTCAATCTAACTGTTCAATGAAATCAAAACAATTGACTTTTCACCGGCTTAGCGACTCACGTGTTGTTTGATGGTTCAGCGTCTCGTCTGTTTTTGTTTTTTGTTTTTAACGGCTGAGCGTCTTACGTCTTTGTTGTATGAAAACGTTCTTTTATATGGAAGACAAAAAAATTAATAAATAAATAAAATAAATATAAATAAATAAATAGATAACATTCCTAAATTATTCAAATGGTTCAAGGGAGATAATTCATAAATAATTTCAAATAAAATTTTTTTTCCTCTCACAGAGATAGTTATACAGTGGACACTTTCTATTATATCACCATGTGATATTCCTTTTCGCCCAGAGCCACCTTATTTCTTAAGTACAATGCCATACAAATCCGATATGACCACATTTTTCCAACCGTTGATCATATTTCTTTCTATCTAATTCTTTATGTAGTGCATTGCTTATCGTATGGTCAAGCATGTACCATTCTTCCGAACTGCTGGCCGGTGTGAATTTTATTCTGAGAAGTTTCATCTCACTCTCTGGCGCAAATGCATGATATTATATTAAAGCTTTACTCTGCACACATTATAAAAATACAAATCTAAAGTAAAATATAATAAATTATGGGGGAAAAAAAAAGAAAAATATATAAATAAATAAACAATAAAATGATCACAGATGCCAATAGTATATATAACCCACTTATTAGATAGATTTATAATTAATTGTTGGAAAAAAAGAATAAAAAATGAATATATAAATAAAATGATGGCAATTAATTCCACATTTAAAAAGGCAATAAACATGAAGGAAAACCAGGAGAGAGAGGAGAGAGAAAAAAAACGAAAGACGGGCAAAAATATAAAGAGAAAAAGAAATCTATTTTGGATAAAACTTAACAACAAATTTGTATTATTTGGAATATTCGAACCACTGTTCTCATTTTGGATTTCATTCTCACAACGTTTCGGCCGATGTGTAACCTCGTGGATAAAATAATGGGTTCAATTCGAAATTTCGTACAGATTCCCGAGTTCGACAGAAATATCCCCGAGTTCAACAAGAGAAGAAGGTTGTAGCAGTCACCAATAGGGACTACTTTTGAATGCGTAATCACCGTCCCTGTGAGCTGGCTTGTCCAATCAAATCACAGGGCGAAGTAATATCGTTAGTTCCCTAAGAGACTACTTATGTCCCTTTAGGGTTCGAGGAAAAAGATCAGACGACCTCCTGGCACCAGCTTGGACACATCGCAGAGAGCACCAGCGAGGAACGAGGAAACGCTCTCTCTCTCCTGCCGCTGTCGCCCGACTCGACGACTACTACCAATTTCACCTGAAGAAATCCACGGGCAGCCCTTAAGAACTCTTCCTCAGACGGACACTGTCCCACTCTCATCTACCTATACCAAACGGTATAGGTAACCTTGAGTTAATAAACCCCTTTTTGTTATAGTTACATAAATACTTTTCGTTGTTCCGTTTCTTTATGAGAAGATAAAAGGATAACCCCTTTCATCCCACTCATCATCCCCTTACAAGGTCGGACCGTTACATCGGCTGAATCGTTGTGTGAATAACATCAAAGATGAGAACAGTAGTCCGAAAATACAAATAATCCTCATCTAAAAAAATCCGAAACATAATATTTTTTAATCGATTTAATTATGGGTGAAATCATAATCGAAAAAAAAGGGTGACATTTGTAAATCGAGAAGCTGGTCAAAAATAGCCGAAAATTGACAAAGATTAATGGCTCTCCTTGGTATCCAATCAGAAGGCGCCACGTCGGAATAAACGTGATGACGTCGGGTCCAGTCTTGGTTCGTTGACATAAACCAGACAGGAAGGAAACTCGTACATTCTTTGCTTAACACTTATTTGCATGGCGAAATATTTGTCCCTTTGTTTAAACGTTTTTGTTCAGATATTTACCCAAGTATTTTTTCCTCGGCTTCAGTTACTTTTTTTTTTTTAAACATTTATTTTTTCTCCTTCCGTTGCTATTTTATTTTAAACGGTCGCGTATGTATCTGTTTTGTATGCATGGGTTTATACAAAAGATATGCATGAGTATACATCGATATGTTTAGAAAGCTTAGCCCGCGTCCGACGCAAGGTCAGATTTCAGTTCAGGAACACCATGTAGCACCAGTGACATACTTGATATATTAAGTCACTTGCATGACGTAGCAGTCGGGGAAAGTGTTATCTTTAAAATAAAAAGTATCTGATTAAACCTCAGTCTTTACTTTTAAGGTGAAATTAAACTGAAATTGGCGATTTAGTCGATTTGCGGCCAAAATGACGGACAATGAACCGTCTGCTAATTTTCTCATTTTTTCCGACCTCACAAATGTGTATTGATTTACTCCTCTCCAGGAGTTAGGCACAAGGCCAGTTTTTATCTTACTCCCACAAGTAAGATGTGACCCAAGGTCGGGTCGGAAAGTGGGGTTTAAAAATTGCCTGGGCAGCCCCGTCGGCATTCCCCGGTAGGGGCGCCTCAGGCAGTTAGCAATAAAAGAGGGGAGGCGAAGCCTGGGAGGGTGGACCTCCTAGAACTGCACAGGACAGACCCATAGACCGGCGTAAATCAAGCCCCGAAGGCCAAGACAATACCAGTCTATGGGGTGCAGTATCCATCGGAACAGATACTACACTTTGATCTTAGCCAAAAGGCCAAGAATGTGTAAGTAAACCCAAATAAATTGTTTTGGGCTAATTTCCCAACAATATTTCCTTTAAAATAATTCAAGGTAAATTTGAAATTGGTTCAATACAATTTATTTGTGTTTATTTGTGAGGTCGGGAAAAAATCAGAAATTAGCAAACGGTTCATCGTCCGCCATTTTTGGCTGCGAATCGACTAAATCGCTTTAAAATTTAATTTAATTTATTTTTTAATTAAAATTAATTCAACAACAAATAATAGTTAATTAATATGTAGTGACGTGGTCCCTTGAATTGTTATGTAATGTTAGAAACAGAGTAAAAAAAATAAGGAAAAATATGAATGTTCAATGAATAAAGAAAACATTATTTAAAGACATATATATATATATATATATATATATATATATATATATATATATATATATATATATATATATTACAAAACATTTAAAATGTTCAGTTAGAAGTTTGTGTATATGCATGCAATGGTGTAGATATTTATGTGATGCTTTGTGTTAGATCGCGTAAGTGTATGAATGTGTGTGTTGCTTTTTGTCAGGGTGCATAGTTGTACGAATGTGTGTGTGTGTGCGCACGCGCTTAATTGCGAATTGTTAGAGCGTGTAGGAATTTGTGCGTGTGTTGGTTTTTGTCAGGATGCATAGTTGTACGAATGTGTGATTCATTTGGGCAACAAACTTATTTTGTTTTGCCCAAATTACATCACGTGATTTTCGGTGAAAGATGGAACTGACTTTCATTGAGAACTGACATCGTTGCCGGCGTTGCACGGGAGGGGCATGGATAATAAAATAGAAGAGTTAAAAGGTGTGTAACATCTTTCTTTTGACCCCTCCCCCCTCTCTCTCTCTCTCTCTCTCTCTAAAAGTACATTTGCAGAAGACGCAAGTGATGATTTGGGGCAGCCTGTATATTACAACGTCCATATAACTGAAATTATTATATTATATTTATTAAAAATAAATAATAATGAATGTATAAAAAAATATTAACCCTTCTTAAGACGGTATAATTTTCTGTGATCTAACACCGGCGCATAGAAATAATGTCTGATTTTTTAGTTTGATTTTTTTTTTCAAAGTTTTGTCGTCATAAAATAGGGCGTTTTCTTCTTGTGCATTATAGTTTCTATATCTGACTCGCTTATGTCTGTACATCTGACAGCAAACGCTAAGGTTTTTTTTTCATGGAAATCGCTCCAGACAAGACGTTTGATGTAAGGAGCAAAAACAAAAAAAAAACTACTTTAAGGTAAAACATCTAGCCAAAGTGTTAGATGGATAGATTTCGACCCAGAAAACAGCAATTCTTTCCCCCTTTGTCAGAAACATCGCTCATGGGATGTGAGGATTAAAGTACAAAGTAAGTGACACGAGAGTTATGAGGTTAGGGTGAGGCTTACTTAAGATAGTCTTAGTGATAGTCTTAAGATAGTCTTAGTGATAGAGGGATAAGAGTCTGTTATGTCAAATTGTCTACAGTTATTTTTGTTAGCGATGTTTAACTACTGAAAATGTGACTTAATCAGACCATGTATGGAGTTAGGGTTAGGGTTTAATCTACAATTAGACCATATATGGAATACTGTTGTAATATTTGGGCGGGTGAATCTCTTTCCCATTTGAGGGTTCTTGATAAGGTGCAGAAACGTATCTGTAATTTGATTAGCCCACACTTTCTTCTTCTCTGCACCCTCTCTCTCACAGACGTTATGTTGCTAGTCTCATTCTTTTCTATAAATACTATTATGGCATGTGTTCTACAGAATTATGTGATCTATTCCCTACTTCTTTTCTTCCAGCTTATTTAACTCGTTGGTCTCCATCAATTTGCTGTTTTGATACCTCATTGTAATACAGCTTCCTATTCCAGTAGCTTATTTTCAAGAACCGCGGGCTTGTGGAACTCTCTTGCTGCTGACTGTTTTCTTCCTAACCATTTGTCTTTTCAAGACTAAGGTCAGTCAATAGGCATCTCCTGTCTTTGTGATAATCATATTTGTTCTTGTTAGCTCCTTACATCAAGTGGTTTCATGCCTTGTCTAGAGCGATTTCCATAAAAAGAAATGGTGCCGGCCTAGGCTGACACTACACAAAATATTTGTAGAGAGTCAAGGAGAATGAGAAGACCGAGAAGGGACAGCACAAACCAAACCTCCACTGGAAGAGTGCGGAAAGTGCTGGGACCTTGGGGAGGCTTATCCCAGAGAGAAATCAATGGTAAGCGGCTGTTGCGATACAGCAAGGTCATTTGCGGTAGTTATCAAAAAGAGGTGGAGAGTACTGGAAATCTGGGGGGGCTTGTTGTCACTCAGACTCCAGGGAACACCACTGGTTGTTGTTGGTGAGAAATCACTGACGATGACCTGTGTTAGAACTCCTAATGAGTACAAATAATATAGAAGTAAAGAGACTTATTATTTTTAGTTATACAAGAAGAATGTCTTAAAAGATATGACGTCACAGTTGACGAATTTTCGAACGAAATCAAAGTAGAATCAATAGTAGTTGTGGGTTTGAATCAACGAGTCACAGATATGTGTAGTAACACACACACACACACACACACACACAGCTGTATTCGTGTTACAGGGAAACTAAAGGAGATACGATATAAAAAATTGCTCCTAAAATTTCAAGTTTAAAGTTATTTCTCCCGGGCAACGCCGCGTTTCTCTGTTTCGTCGCTTTCTCCCAGGCATTACCCCCGAAAGTTGTTAGGGGACAATGGGGAGAGAAGTGAGAGAGAATATTGCAAGTGAGGGAGAATATTGAGGCTCCTCAGGATATGTTTTTGAAAACGCTGGTGCCTTTTTAGGCGTTGGATAACCCCTTCACTAAAAAGCGAATTGTGTTACACATAGTGTCACACATAGTGTCACACCTTGTGTCACACATTGTGTCATCGCGAAGAAAACGGATAAATATGTATATGGATTTGTGTAAAAAAAACATCACTTGACATTTTTATTTCACATACTAAGGGAGATAACTGCGTCAAAAAAATATTATTTCTAAAAAATAAGTCAAAATAAATTACAAAAAAAAAAATGTTACCCCAATTTACTTGCCTCCCCATGAGGGCAGAGTTAGATACAAGGTCGGTTTTTAATGCGGGAAAAATCCAGCTCCCCAAATAGGAGCACTCAGGACTGAAAATATGACGTGTAGTATCAGAATAAACACGACACTTTGTTCCTATTTTTATTCTCTTTCGAAATTTAACGAAAATATAACACAAATTATATACAAATTTCTTCTTCTTTTTCTTCTTCTTCTTCTGCGTGTTCCACAAAATATCGCTATGCAATTTATGAAAACATAAGGGGAAATAATTCCGCACAACGTTTTATAGTCGAATATGAGTTACGTCCCTTGAATATCAATTTATTTTCTATTTTAGTAACACGTTATATATATATATATATATATATATATATATATATATATATATATATATATATATATATATATATATATATATATATATATATATAACTCACATTAAATAGATATCCTAGTGTACCACTTCCATCAAAAATGACGAGGAAAAAGTCTATTACGCCAGTAATTTAATTTTTCGTATATAAATTTCTGATCACTTAAGAGAAAAATAAACACCTACCGTTAAATTTATAGTGGAGGATTACCATGTTAAGCAATCCGGTGACAGACTGACCAATCAGCCTGTAGGAAGCATTAATTCAATCTTCCCACTGAAGAACTACAGATTTCTTTCGTAATTATTTTACGCGTCTGAGTTTGTCTGACTTGTTATTTGCTTTCTCACTTTCCCTCACCACTCGAAATGGTTTCGTCTGGAAACTAGAAAAAGGTATGCTTTTTACTTGCTAACTTTTGTGTGACAAATCGTATATCTTATATTTATTTCCATAAATATACATTGGTCTTTATTATAGTGTGGAGGATTCATGTGTGGGGGGGGAGGTGCGTGTGGTCCCTACCGAAAGAAAAGTTCGAATATCTACATAAAAACTAGCAGTGTAAAAATTTCCGGGGAAGACAATGGAAGTGGTCCCGAATCTCTTAGTGTCCCTTAAAGAACTATGGGGCTCAGAATAAGCTTGAAACGCTAGCGTCTGTAGGCATAAATAATTTAATATTTATTTATAAATATATATATATATATATATATATATATATATATATATATATATATATATATATATATATATATATATATATTACACAGTGTGGTGCAAAGGTCGCGCATTGGTTTGTTTATGTGATAGAAACTACAACATTTCAAGTAATTTACTAGGCTTTTCTGATAAATGATACATTTACTTGGTAATTTTGTTGCAGTAGGTTTTAAAAATAATATCCTTTAAATGGGCACCATTTTCGGCCTCACAAAGACGGGCTCTAGTTAGGGCATTTTCCATTACAGTCCTTAGAATAACTGGCTCTAGTTCTTGGATTTCATGTCTGGTATTGTTTTTAAGCTCTTGAATCGTTGTAGGCTTGTTCACATATACCCTTTCCTTAAGATAACCCCAAAGGGAAAGGTCAGGGGCTGTTAAATCCGGTGAACGTGAAGGCCAGTTAAAATCAGAAAATCTGCTAATTAAGCGCTCGCCAAACAATCCCCTTAAGAGCGCCATACTTTGTCGGGCGGTGTGGGCAGTAGCTCCATCTTGTTGGAACCACATTTCTGGGTTGTCCTGAACAGCCGGCCATAAAAAAATGTTCAATCATTTGTTGATATCGCTGTGCAGTTATCGTCACCGCGACACCTTCGTCTACAAAGAAATATGGACCAATCACTCTTTCCGAGGTAACACCACACCATACGGTACATTTTAGTGGATGTAATTCACGCTGATGAACGGTTCTTGGATTTTCAATGGCACATATTCTGCAGTTTTGCTTATTTACGAACCCGTTCAGATGAAAATGGGCTTCGTCGCTCATTATCAGCTTATGGATGAACTCATTTTGTTTTCTGGCTAATTTGCTGAATGTGAACAGCATAATCTGTGAGTTGTAATGCCTGTACCAATTGAATTTTGTATGGAAACAGATGCAATTCACGCAAAATTCTTTGAAGTGACCTTTTGGACATCCCAATCTGAGTGGCTCGTCTTCGAGGTGTCTGGATTTTCAGCAATGCTATCCTCAACGAGTGCTACATTTTCCGCTGTCCGTACTGAACGTGGTCTGCCAGATCGTAGAAGATCACTGACTGAACTCTGCTGCCGAAATCGGGCCACAAGACGATCAATTGTGGTCTGACTAGGAGATTGTCTGACACTATAATGCCGACGATAGGCTCTTTGGGTTAAGGTTATTGAACGATGGTTTCCGAAGTAAAGTTCAATAATTTTGGTTCGTTGTTCAGTGCTATATTTTTCCAATGTTTATATCTGTAATATTCTGAAAAATAAGGAGAAAATTTGATTAAATGTGAAAGTTGTTACTGATTCAAACTAATGCGTGACTTTTGCGCCACCCTGTATATATATATATATATATATATATATATATATATATATATATATATATATATATATATATATATATATATATATTATATTATATTATATTATATTATATTAAAGTAAATTGCATATGTATATAATAATTTAATAAATGTTCCTAATTTGTTTTTAAAAACATCTTTATTCATACAATCGTTTCTAATAAATTCAAGATGTTTTTAATAGTCTTTTTCAGTGCATTTTTATTTCCCATCAGATTAAACGCAAAAAAAAAAAAACAACAGAACCGTCAACATCAAAATTGTTCTCTTCATTTTACTTATTAAAGAAGCTTAGTTGCATCCTTATGTACGTAAATAATGAAAACGAATATTAAAAGAGAATGGGGAAAAATGATGTTTTCTTTCTTCATCGTGATGCCGCACAAATGGCCGTCTCACAGCTACCCTCTCCACCAAGTGCTTGACAACAGTGGACAATAACTCAATAGCGCCATCTCAATTGAGTCCGAATCCCTTTTTGAAGATGTGAGGCGGAATGACGGGGCCTTCGCTGGAAACCCTAACCGATTTGTTGAGTTTGGGAGTGAAAAACCATTAACAATCCAGGGGACGTAACTCCGTGTTTTCAGAAGATGGCTAATCTACCTTATTTTGCCCGAAAAAACAAGAGGAATTTTTAGTCCAAAAAAATAAGGGCCATGAATGGAATTCGGATAGAGATGTCGGGTGTAAGAACCTTTGTAGGAGCGTATTTGGAATGTGTAGGAATATATATATACACATGCAAAATTGAGGCACGTACACGTTTTTGCATTGTTCTGTGGTGCCATCCAGCGTTGCTGAATTTAAATCGCCAACGACTTCCTGGAACAATGCCAAAAAACGTTCTCTGTGCGTTTCTCTGCTGTCTTTTAAAAAATTCTCTTCTTTCTCCAGCCTTTTTATTCATTTGCTTTTGATACCTGAGGATGATTCGACGAAGAATCGAAAACGTTCGTGAAACCTATGGAACATTTATTAATTTTTTTGATTTTAATACAAAAAAGACCATCAGAAAAATAAAAAAATAAATAAAAAAGGTATAATTAAACAGACAAATTCTGTTATTTTTAACAATGTTTGCATAAATGAGAAAATGCTGCCTAAATACACACACAATATATATATATATATATATATATATATATATATATATATATATATATATATATATATATATATATAATGTATAACATTCAATAAATTAAAACATTACAATTGTTCCAAGAATTAGAATGGTATGGCGTACGATCGTTTCCAAAACAGTTTGGAAATATTTTATTTTATAAATTAATAAAGCTAATCAAAAACGCGTCTTCATCAGCGCCTTTAGCAACACGTCTTACAGAAAGTCAGAGAAAAAAATTAAGAAACTCGTTGTAGAGAAACATCCACTGACAGAAAGAGTCACCGGTTGATATATTAGTAGCATAGGAGGGGAAATAACACAATGGTACCTATAACCAAAACACCGGTACATATAAAAGAAATAACCCAATATTTTCCATAGATTTACCATTTCAAATTATGCAATAAATTAATTAACGTTACAAATTCTTTTTTCAGAGGGGTAGTGAAAACAATAGAATAGAAATAAAAATAGAAATAAAATAATAAAAAAAGGAATAAGATAAAAAGAAATAAAATAAAAAATAAAAAAATAAATAATAAAAAAATATATAATAAAAAAATAAAAAATAAAATACAAAATAAAAATGAAAATAAAAATGAAAAATACAAAATGAAAATAAAGAAATGAAATAATTGAAATTAAAATAAAAGTAAAAATTAAAAACAACATAAAAATAAAAATAGAAATAAAATAAAATTAGAAAATAAAGGTTGACTAGGATGAAGGTTTTTTTTATAAAGGTTTTTTGGGAAAACATCCTGCAAGAAGATGTGCAGGGTTAGAGGGTAGGAGGAAGAGTATAGGGGTAGATATGGACATAGATAATTTTTTTTGGGGGGGAGGGGAGACAAAAGCACCTTATAAAGTCTATTATGGGGGAAAGAGACAAGAATAATAAGGAAATAGGGGATGTAATAAAAGGAGTTTAGTTGGGACTATACCAACAGCACTTCACATATAAGTGTATGAATATATACGAGATATGAGGGAGGAGAAAAAGTTTTTTATTAATTTCACTGGTGTGTAGGGAAGAGAGAACCAGCTTTACAGGAAATAAATATTATATATTTCCAATTGTGCTCTTATACCAATTCCGCATTCAAATCAAAAACGCAAACTGGAATGACATTAGATGTGGGGGTGGTGGTGGAGTATTGCAGGAAATATTGTAATCAGAGTCCGGCCGTTAAGGACGTGTTTGGAGAAAACAGAAGCAAACCGAATCTGTGTTTCGGTAAGCGAGTATATTTCTTGGATGAATCGGAGGAGATCTGTTAGGGCCCAAGGAGATCTGTTAGGGCCCGAGGAGATAGAAATATTGTTTATAACCTACATTCCATTGAGGAAAGTTTGTATTCATACCTCCGAGGCTTGAGTCCTTTCAACTTTTTAATTCCTTTTATATATGTCTTTTGTATATAATAGGAGAGTCTGAATGGCAACAAGAAGTTA
Organism: Sepiola atlantica; assembly: GCA_963556195.1. Lineage (NCBI taxonomy): Eukaryota > Metazoa > Mollusca > Cephalopoda > Sepiida > Sepiolidae > Sepiola > Sepiola atlantica. The sequence continues at coordinate 91,360,503 of OY744538.1, read as the reverse complement.
TTATTCCACAGTAGAGTTTCTCATAGAAATCAACAGTCACACATAAATCTTTTGTCAAAGAAAGACGTAACAGAGATATACAAAACGATACATAAAAAAGTTAAAATCACAGACATAATTAATGAAGGAAAGAATACATAAATGTCCCAACAAAATAGATAAAACATGTATTACTGGGGCCAAAGACTAGAGAGAGATATGAAGAATGTATAAGTATATCTTACTTAGATGTAATTGGGTTAGTCTGCACCCAGAAGAGAGTCTATAGGACTATGATCGTTTGTCCTTAAGTCTTCACATTCCATGAGCGATATTTCTGACAAAGGGGGAAGAATTGCTGTTTTCTGGGTCGGAATCTATCCATCTCACTGGCTAGTTTTTTTTTTTTTTATCTTGAAGTGGTAATTTTATTTTTATTTTTTTAGATTCTTACAGTAATCAAGTAGCTTCATGCCTTGTCCGGGGCGATTTCCATAAAAAAAAGAAAGATAGGCATTGTATCAAAGTTATGAAGGCCATGGAAGATGGAAGTGGATTGAACATATGTCCACTGGCTTTGGAGCTCAACTAGGAAACGAGCATCTCACTGCACAGTTCTCATTTTAGGATGACCCCCTAAACTTTCACCCTAATTCTCAGTAGCCCCTTATGTCTACAGTGGCAACTTGCTTTGTTTGGGATGAACTGAGTTAAAAATAAAAAGGTTTAAAAAATATCCGGTTTTACCTCCGGCACAGGAGGGTGCATTCTCTCGTTGACTAGTATAATTAAGGGGAGATAACTTGGATATGATCCAAAGGAGATAACTCTTAATAATTCTGGAGCCAACAGAACTCTCCTATGATTAAAAATTAGAAATGGCAATTTTTTTCATGTTCACTCGATAAGAGATTGGACCCAATGCTAAAATATGAACATATAATATATCCGCATTATCTCACCTCTCCATTAAATTTATGACATCAATATTTTCTAAAGAAAAGAAAATACTCGCCAGTAAAAATACTTAATACTAAATTGATGTCTGTCTGTCTGTCTGTCTGTCTGTGCGTTTATCTGTTTGTCTGTCTAGCAAAAACTCAATAAATTTTAAATCGGATCAGATGTTTATTTCTTCTATTATATGTTCGAAAATGAAGAACAGCAGAGTTGGATATGTTTGATTTTTTTTAATAAATATTTTATTAAAATCAAAATCTTAGTAAAATGTAAGTAAAATAATTTTAGTTTTGGAGTTATTATTATTACTATTATTATTAATATTATTATCATTATTGTTATTATCATTATTGTTATCATTACTATTATTATTATTACTATTATTATCATTTTATTATTATTATTATTATTATGATCATGATGATGACTCACTACGAGTTTTCACACAGCTCATCATCAGAGATTACTCACTGATAATAACCGGTGGTGTTCCCTGGAGTCTGGGAGACAACAAGCCTCCCCAGATTTCCAGTACTCTCCACCTCTTTCGCTAATCTTTCCAAATGACTTTGCGTTATCTCAACAGCCGCTTACCATTGATTTCTCGCTGACAGCTACTATTGGTCTTGACTGAAATGCGGGTGGCAATAAGCCTTCCCAAGGTTCCAGTATTCTCCACACTCTTCCAGTGGAAGTCTGGTTAGTGCTCTCTCTCCTCGGTTCTTCCATCCTCCTCGACTCTTCACGACTGTTGTGTGTGGTATCAGCTGAGGCTGATGTCTTTTTTTTAATTATTAATTATTATTATTATTACTCAATAGGAGTTATCACACAAGTCATCATCAGTGATTGTTCACTGACAACAACCGATGGTGTTCCCTGGAGTCTGAGTGGCAATAAGCCTCCCCAGATTTCTAGTATTCTCCACCTTTTTACAATACCCACCGTAAATGATCTTGCGGTATCGCAACAGTCGCATACCACTGATTTCCCCACTGGTAACGATTATTGGTCCCCATCTGGGATTTAGGTGGAAATAATCCTCCCCAAGGTCCCAGTACTCTTCGCACTCTTCCAGTGGGGGTCTGGTTAGTGCTCTCACTTCTTGATCCTCCCATCCTCCTTGACCCTTCACGATCATTTTGAGTGGTATCAGTCGAGGCTGGTGCTATCACTTTTTTTTTGGGGGGGGGGGGGTCAGTTTATGAGATTTCTTGCAGTTTCTGTTCCTGGATTCGTGCGGTGGTGTTCTTCCTGTCGTTTGACTTTCTTCCTATATTATTATTATTATTATTATTTACTCACTAGAAATTCTCACTCGAGTCATTATCGATGATTGCAATACCAAATGGTGTTCCCTGGAGTCTGAGTGACAGCATTCAGCATTTTTCACCTCATTCGATAACCATTGAGTACTAACTATACCACAGTTTCTTTATGCCAAATTTGGTGCTATTCTACTGAGTCTTTTTGGAGCCTATACCTGTTTATTCGTAGTAGTATAATTTCTTATCACTCCATGACACACCAGCCCTACCATAGTGCAATTCTGACCAATAGTTTGAGAACTAATAAAGAGTTCTTACACAAATCATTATCAGTGATTGCTCATTAACAATAACAAGTGGTGTTCCCTGGAGTCTGAGTGACAACCGAAAATGTCCAGCACACTCTGTCTCTTTTGATAACCTTTGCAAGTCATCTTGCGTTATCGCAACAGTCTGGTCTTGGTCTTCTCTGGAATTTGAGCGGCAATAAGCCTCCCCAAGGTTCAAGTACTCTACGAAACCTTCCAGTGAAGGTTTGGTTAGTCTTTCTATGCTCCTTGACTCTTCATGACTATGCTTTGTGGTTCAATCCGAGACTGGTGCCACTGTAGAATAAGAAGACGAAGTCTTATTCTAACAACTTTATTATCCGTCTTCGTTAATATGAATACTTGCGAAAAAGGTGAGTAACAGAGGATATGTCCAGGAATCTGCGCTAGGAAAAAGGTTGAAGAGTCCATAATAGGAAGAATAAATGTCTTGGTTGTAGGGAACAGAGAAGAGTTCATAACTGGAGAATATTCTTGGGAGAAAATCTGTACATAGGTAGGTGTTAGTTAAAAACAGGCCGAGTTTATATGTAGTTTGTAAGTATGTGTGTGTTGCAATTGTATTATTATTATTATTATTATTATTATTATTATTGTTATTATTATTATTGTTATTATTGTTATTATTATTATTGTTATTATTAGTAGTAGTAGTAGTAGCAGCATAATTTGTATCCCCCAGTGGCATACCTGGCATGCCAATGGTCCTTCATGCTAAATTCTCTGATTACTTTTGGAACATAGAAGTGATACACACACACACACACACACACACACACACACACACACACACACACACACAGGAAATGTCCAATATAGATTTTTTTACCGGGATGTTAGTTGTAATGGCGTTGGTGATATCTATTGTTATTTTGTCAATGAAAATTGTTGCCGATGATAAGAATAAAGGCTGAACGGAAAGGGAAAACTACAAGTGTGGGGGGGGTAGGGGAATTACGTGGATTGGGGGGAGGGGGGGCGGATAATGAATGAAGCAGGAGATGGAATGTGCACACTGAAAGGATGCGAGTGGGCAGAGGAGGAATAGCTAAGAAGAAAGAAGAAAAGGGAAGAAAAGTAAAGGAGGAGGGGGATGCTTCTTGAGAGAGAGAGAGAGAGAGAAGGAGAGAGAGAGAGAGAAAGAAAGAGATAGATAGAGAGAGAGGGAGAGAATAAGAGAGTGAGAAGGAGAGAATAAGAGAGTGAAAGACTAAAAATCTCTGCTGATCATGACCAAAAGTCAAAAAGAATTTATTGATGATGATGATGACGATCACGATGACGGTGATGATGATAGTGGTGGTGATGGTGATGGCGGTGGTGATGATGATGATGTCTGTTCTTGCACAAGCTGTTGTTGCAGATCTTCACTGGATCCTAAATGACCCCAAGCTGCCTTAATAGTCAAAAACTCTTCCCACTTTGTGATTGTCTGGAAATTTCCGATATTTCCTGATCCAGATTTGAATGAATTAAAAAATAATAATAAAATTACAAAAAAAAATGTACACCGTTTCTCAAAATGTCGTTTTTTTTTTTGTATGCAAAAAAGGCACATGTCCCTATTTAGTTGTCTCCCCACAAGTACAGAGTTAACCACAAGGTCGTTTTTTCATGTGGGGGATATCCAGCTTCTGAAAAAAGGGGAATTCTGGATGGGTCAAAAATTAAAATTGTTCCAGTCAAGAAGGATGTTTCCTCATTTGAACGAGGACAGAATAGATACTTCACATTGATCCCAGTTCAAAAGGTCAGGGAGTAACGTCTTTGTTTGGTTCAAGAGCAAAAAAGTGCGGAATTTATTGTCACAACAAATTTCAAAATAAATTTTTTATTTAATTTCTTTGCTAATCAGATTCATCATTTTCTTCTGCGTTTATCCTGCACAGTAGGGTCCACACTGGATTTCTCTCTCCACCGTATACAGTCAAAGGCTTGATCAGAATGACGTCCGTCTGTCTTGAGATCATTGCATACGGTAGCCAATCACCTTTGTTTCGGTTATCCGCTTGGCAATTTCCCAGGAACTTTCATCTAATTGAAAGACTTAACATTTTCTTCCGTTGAATGCGACGATTACAGGGTGATCGCATTTAGGCCTACTATCTCCTCAATGGCCATTACGATCTCCCTCGGGACCTACGATTCACTCCTGCACCAGAAAGAGGTCTGAGTGGGCATTACCAGGAACTGTTTTACTGCGGATTTTAAATTGAACAATAGAAGGGCTGTTTTCTCAATCAGGATCCCTGGACCTTGGAATGGACTGCTAAGATGTATTAAATGGGACAACGGCGCAGCAATCCAAGAGAAAATTAGAAAGGTGCTGGGCTACTGTATCCTCTTCTGTATAAATATCTACTAGCCTTTCCTTACATAACATCTGAAGCTTGTTTTATTTGTTGTCGAATTTATTGAATTGAATTGAATCTTGAATTCCATTTTTGTGACAATGCTGGTTTTTTTTTCGCTCCGTACACGTATGTATCAACACAGATGATTTTCCTTCTTTTAGTCTGTGATTGTCGTGATGTAAGGAGCTAAAAAAAAAACTACTTGAAGGTAAAAATTCTAGCCAAGTGTTAGATGTATAGATTTAGAACCAGAAAACAGCAATTCTTCCCCCTTTGTCAGAAACATCGCTCATGGAATGTGAGGACTAAAGGACAAAATGTAATGCCAAATAATCGCTAGACTTAATTTTTCAACTGATCTTTAGATAAAGTTACGAGGTTGCTGAAAGTGAACCCAAAAAGTATCACAACAGTCGCATACCATTGATTTCCCCACTGGTAACGACTATTTGGTCCCCATCTGGGATTTCGGTGGCAATAATCCTCCCCAAGGTCCCAGTACTCTCCGTACCCTTCCAGTGGAGGTCTGGTTAGTGCTCTCACTTCTTGATCCTCCCATCCTCCTTGACCCTTCACGATCATTTTGTGTGGTATCAGTCGAGGCTGGTGCCATCACTTTATTTTGGGGGGTAAAAAAAGGTAAAGGTCGCATAGCCTGGACGCGCACGAGTGTCGTTGTCGACATCGCACACTGCCCATGGCCGTAGCGGCAGTGATTTGTTAAGAATCACTGTGTCTAGGGCACAGCATATGGAAGGCAGAGCCCATCCCTCTCCTTCCGCTGCCTTGAACCTTCCCTGAGTTTTAGTCAGGTACCCATTTACTGCTGGGTGGACAGAGGGAGTTTTCAGACCCGAAAATTCGCATGCCGTGAGTGGGATCGAACCCGGGTCATCCAGCCCAAAGACAAGTGCTATAACCACTCGTCCACGGGCCGGGGGGGGGGGGGGGGCTTATAAAACAATAGGAACTATCAATTCGTTGTAAACTTTTAAAATCAGAGACGTTGATATGTCGTTTCTGCTCAATTTCTTTTCGACGTCCAAATGCAAAAGTAAATATCAGTGGCAACATTTTAAAAATGCTTAACATAATACGATTTTATTCTGTGATGCCACTCCGGAGTTGCCGAATTCAAATTCTCAACGTCTTTCCTGGAACGATGCAAAAAAACGTTTCTCTGCCGTCTTTTAAAAAATTCTCTCCTCTCTCCAGTTTTTTTTGCTTTTGACACCTGAGGATGATTCGACGAAGAATCGAAAACGTTCGTGACACCTATGGGACATTTATTATTTTTTTTGATTTTTAATACAAAAAAGACCATCAGAAAAATAAAAAAATTAAAAAAAGAGTATAATTAAACAGTCGGATTCTAAATGAGAAAATGCTGCCTACACACACACACACACACACACACACACACACACACACATATATATATAGTAATCCACAGACTGTTTCGCTGTATCACAGCTTTTCAGTATGGCTTGACAGACAAGTGCTTCAAGCTGCGACTGAAACCAGAGCGTTTTATTTTAACAGTCAAAGCTTCTATCTACTGCGAAATTGGCACCAACCATGAGGAAGGGGCATCTTAATGTTTATATAAACATTATCAGCTGTCGAAGAGTGCTCTATTCGTTTTTGGATTATCACTAATTGTCGCTGGCGATTTCACTATAAAATATGTAAGATATCAGGTAAGGTTCGCGAGAGGGAATCACGTTTGCGTTCTTCGAGTTTTAATCTTTGAATTTTCTGTAGCAGTTTTTCTGTCTATGAAAAATAAAAAAATGTAAATTAATTATTAGGTGCAATTATTTAACGAGTTTTCTTGAGCCAAAGAAGCGGTTGGGGTGGGGGGTTGAGGCGGCGGTGGAAGAAGGAGAGGTATGGGGATGGGAGCCGAATGATATCAGGGATGGCGATAAACGATAAAATGACAATAACGGTGACTCACAAGATGAAGACGATGGTGCAGGAGATGATGGGAAAGTGAAGAATGAAGATGGAGGATGGTGGGGGAAGCTGTAGCAGCGGCGATGGTGGTGGTGGTAGTGGCTTTGATAAAGCAGTTGCATAAGAAGAAGAAAAAGATGATGATAATGATGATGATGATGGGTGAAATTACTGTGAGGACAAGGACTGAGCAATATCGATGACGGGGGGGGGAGAGATGATTGGCTGGAGGGAGGGGAATGAGGGTTCTAGCGTCAGCGTGGGTGGCAGTGCTGCTGAGGTGGAGGATGCTGAGCCGAAAAAAAGAAGGGGGGGGGAAAGAAGGACATTGACGCGAGAAAAAAAAAAGGGATCAAGTCGAAACTGTTCTTATAGCGAGGAATGGGCATGCGATGATGCTGATTGCAAGGGATAGGTGTTAATTATGATGATTGCTATGATTAGACTCCGCTATAAAAAAAGTGTCTTCCAAGACAACACGCGTTATTAAGGGCGTTTGCTGTAAAAGTATAGAAAATGCCCATTATTATTGTTACCCACTAGGAGTTATCACACAGGTCATCATTAGCGATTACTCACTGATAATTATCGGTGGTGTTCCCTGGAGTCTGAGTGACAACAAGCCTCCCCAGATTTCCAGTACTCTCCACCTTTTCCGATAACCGTTTCAAATGACTATGCGTTATCGCAACAGCTGATTACCATTGATTTCTCACTGGCAACGACCATTGGTCTTCACTGGAATTTGGGTGGCAGTAAGTCTTCCCAAGGTCCCAGTACTCTCCACACCCTTCCAGTGGAGGTCTGGTTAATACTCTCCCCCCTCGGCTACGAAAAGGACACTTGAACAGAGAAACATGTCTATTCAATGCATGTGTTAATCAACGAAAATGCTATATCAAACTTAGCGTGACAGATCAACGAAATGGCCATTTCAAACTTAAGCAGGACAGACCGACTAAAACGCTATTTCAAACTTAAGCATGACAGACCAAAGAAAAGGCTATTTCAAACTTAAGCATGACAGACCAAAGAAAAGGCTATTTCAAACTTAAGCATGACAGACCAAAGAAAAGATTATTTCAAACTTAAGCATGACAGACCAAAGAAAAGGCTATTTCAAACTTAAGCATGATAGACCAAAGAAAAGGCTATGTCAAACTGAAAGTGTTAAGTCAGTGTTAAAGACAGGCTTAGATCTGATGACCTCAGAGGAAGATTAAATCTGGGCAGTATAGGGCGATGTGTGCAGAACAGGAGACTTTGATGGTTTGGTCACGTTAAAAGAATACATGAGAGTTCTTAGGTTAGTAGATGTAGAACAGTTGAGGTAGCAGGAGAAGCCCAAGGAAAAGATTGGAATTAAGTGGGTTTGAGAGAAAGAGGGATAAATAAAGACCTGGTCAGAGATAAGTTAGTTTGGAAGTCAATTTCTAAAAGCCGTCCAACACATGCCAGCATGTAAAACGGGTGTTAAACTAAATATGATCTGGAAACTTTAGCGTGAGAGATCGACAATAAGACTATTTCAAATTTAAGCGCGACAGACCAATGAAACAGATATTTTAAACTTAAGCATAACAGACCAACGAAAATGCTATTTAAAAACTAAAGCGTGACAGACCAACAAAACGACTATTTCAAACTTAAGCATGATGGAACAAGAAAACGGTTAATTCAAATAAACATGACAGACCAACGAGAACGCTATGTTAAACTTAAGCGTGACAGACCAAAGAAAAGTCTATTTCAAACTTTAGCGTGACAGACCAACAAACCGGCTATTTCAAGTAAGATGTGTCGATTAAATTTATGCACTTAATAATGAAAATGCTATTTTAACTGAAGCGTGACCAACGGACGGACCCTTATGATAATGCATGGACACGTCTAATGATGATGATTAGGAGGAGGAGGAGGAGGAGGAGGAGGGAGGAGGGAGGAAGGAGGAGGAAAAGTTATTGAATTGATGATGATAATTTTACTGAGGACAAATTGAAGATTATGATGATGATAATGGAGTAATTATGATAAACAAATTGATTGAGATGCAGACGATGCTGATACGGATTGGACATGCTGATGATGATGATGAAGAGGAAATTATGATGATAAAATTGATTGAAGTAAGGATGATGTTGTAGATGATGATGATGATGATGAAAGATTCTTATTAATCAATGAAGTTGAAAAAGATTAAATAATTATTTATTGACAACGTTTTATTACAGACAATTATGACTAATAATTGCTAATAATGATAATAATAATAATAATAATAATAATAATAATAATAATAATTGTGTCGAAGTAATATCTATTAATGATGGAGATTATGTATCTGTATGTCTGTCTGTCTGTCTGTCTGAAATCAAAACTATACTATTTAAGACTATTGTACTTATTATGAAATAGTATAGTATATAATATTTCAGACTAATGTACTATCTTTAAATGCTCAATTCAGGGACATAGTGTAGTGTAGTATCTGTTCTGTTGTCATGATAATATCCTCCCAGGCATTACCTCCTCCTTTGTTGAGAGGTGTGGAGGTAGTGTAGTATCTGTTCGATTGTCATGATACCATCCTCCCAGGCATTACCTCTTCCTTTTTTGAGAGGTGTGGAGGTAGTGTAGTATCTGCTCTGTTGTTATGATACCATCCTCCCAGGCATTACCTCCTCCTTTGTTGAGAGGTGTGGAGGTAGTGTAGTATCTGTTCGATTGTCATGATACCATCCTCCCAGGCATTACCTCTTCTTTTTTGAGAGGTGTGGAGGTAGTGTAGTATCTGTTCGATTGTCATGATACCATCCTCCCAGGCATTACCTCCTCCTTTGTTGAGAGGTGTGGAGGTAGTGTAGTATCTTCTCTATTGTCATGATACCATCCTCTCAGGAAAAAATAAATGGTGTTGCAAATGTGCAACAAATGGCATAAAATTTTACATTTTATAACAAAAAAACAAAAATTTTTACTTACCATTATAATGACCAGATTTAAAAGTTTACACTCTTGAAGATACTGATTACCTATTTAGCGGATGTGCTGATGCAACATCATACTAATACCTACTCACACTTGCGAACAGGCTCGTTGCAGATTTGAAACAAGTTGCAGTTTGACACATGTTTGTTGAATATTATATTAAATAGGCATTTTGTTGGAATGTGTCATATTTGAAACAAAAAGAATTTAAGGGTTAATCTTTCACTCGCTGTAAAACATTACGCCAATTATGGGATATGCAACCAATGATGCCCATTAACAATCTTTATTAACAATGTTTTTGCATGCAAATATGAATTACATTGTAACAGTCTCAATAAGCCAGTTGAATTGGGTTAGGATTAGGGTTAGGATTAGGGTTGGGTTAGGATTAGGGTTAGGGTTGCATGGTTTTTTGAAAATGCTGCCGGTCGAATACTCAATGATTTTTTTTCTCATTTTTCGGTGTTTCTTTAGTTTTCCTCCGACAAGTTAGCTAAAGACATGTATAAACTTTGTTATGTACTTACGTGGTAGCTGAAAAAAAGACTGTACACCAAAAATTACGCAAATTCATCCAGTATTTATTAAATTAAAAATTAAAAAAACGATTTTTCCTTATCGGTCACCATTTTTGTTAAATTTTGAGTTTTTCCGAAAAAAATTTGAGTTATCTCCCGTGCTTAATCAGTAAGCTGAACTGGGTAAAAAATGTTGAGCGATACGCAAAATCTTTTCTTCTTATAATTTAACTTTTTCCGAAAGTTATCTCCCTTGCCTGCTTCGTAAGCTGAAATGTCTACCGATATGTAAGATCGTTTTTTTTCTTTTTCTTATAATTTAATAAATACTGGATGAACTTGCGTAATTTTTTCTGTACAATCTACCACGTAAGTACATAACAAAGTTTATACATTTCTTTAGGTATTTTCATGTCGTAGCGAAATTAAAGAAGCACCCATGTTTCTATCCAACATATTTATATCTATCGAACATATAAACTTAGTTAATTCTATATTATATCTTCTACGCCTAAACCTCCTATTGTCACTGTTGGTATAATATTATTAGACTCAACTAATGTTCAGGAGAGATAGTGAAACACTTCAGGTTATTTAGGCAATCCTAACTAAAACTAGAACAATTAGACTAATACTTAGATTGGTATATATTAGTCAATGGTCAATGGTGACTCATTAGTATAAAAAAAAAGCCTTTATCACAAAACAGTTAAGACTCAGCTTGTGTCTTTCAATCGTAGGTGTGTCCCTTTTCTTCCTGAGATTCTTACGGATGGCTCTGCTCTGAAACTTCTTGGTCTTTCTTTCTCATCAAACCTTTCTTGGGGTTCATACATTAGATCCATTGCTCTTTTAGCTTCTCGTAAAGTCGGTTCTCTCTATTGCTCCAAACACTTTCTCACACCTGAGACTATTCTCTATCTCTACAAATCTACTATCAGACCATGTATGGAGTACTATTGTCATATTTGGGCTGGTGACTCTAGAACTTATTTGAGGGTTCTTGATAAGATGTAGAAACGTATCTGTAATTTGACTGACCCCATCCTTTCTTCTTCTCTGCACCCTCTCTCTCTGACATGATATTGTTAGTCTCAGTCTCTTCTATAAATACTATTATGGCATGTGTTCTTCAGAATTGTCTGATTTTTCCCTGCTTCCTTTGTTCCAGCTCGTTTGACTCGTTGGTCTAGTGGTCACCATTAATTTTCTGTTCAAGTACCTCATTATAATACCTCTTCCTATTCATTTCTTTCCAAGAACTGCGGACTTGTGAAACTCTCTTCCTGCTGACTGTTTTCCTCCTACCTATAGCCTCGGTCTTTTCAAGACTAAGGTCAATAGGCATCTCCTGTCTTTGCATTAATCATCTTTCGTTCTTTTTAGCTCCTTACATCAAGTGGCTTCATGCCTTGTCTGGAGCAGCAAGATTATCTATTATGTTGGATTTAGTGAGACCCCGACCAGGCTATGGTAAAAATAATATTGTAATTTTTATTCCCTTGGGGGTCAAAAAAGATCAAATTAATGCATGGGAGGGGACTAAAAAATACTTTTTATGTTTACTGGTAGTTGTTTTGAAAAAAATCCCCATTGAAATTAGGTCAAATAGTCAGTCATCATTCGGTTTTAGTGCTTTGTTTTCTTTCTTTTTCCTTTCTACATATTATATTGAACCAGTTGAGAGAGAGAGAGAGAGAGAGAGAGAGCAGTAATAGAGAGAGAGAGAGAGAGAGAGAAAAGGGGAAGGTAGTACGAAAGAAAAAGAGATGGAGAGAGAGAGAGAGAGAGAGAGCAGTAATAGAGAGAGAGAGAGAAAGATGAGGTAGTCAGAGGAAGAGAGAGAGAGGGGGCAATTGGAGAGAAGGATAGAGAGAGAAATAGTTGGAGTAAGATAGAGAGAGAGGTAGAGAGGAAGAGGGAAAGGGAAGGCAGTCAGAGAAAGAGAGAGAAAAAGAGAGAAAGGGGAGGCAGCTAAAAGAAAGGGGATTGAGAGGAAGGGGGCAATTGGAGAGAAGGATATGGAGAGAGAAGTAGTTGGAGTAATAGGGAGAGAGAAAGGTAGAAGGGGAGAGAAGGAGACAGTCAGATGAAGAGGTAGAGAGAGGGAGGGGCAAATATAGAGAGCGAGAGAAATTTAAAAAGAAAGATGTTACACACAATTTCTAATTCTTTTATTTTGTTATCCGTGTCCCAGGCAACGCCGGATAGCCCTGCTTGTAATGATATTTGCTTTTGTTTGCGGTCAGAGATAGTTGCTTTATTAGAAAATCAAACATGTTCACGAATGCCCCATGCGCATAATGGAGGCGGAGGAGGGGGAGGAGGAAGGTGCTGATGATGATGATTCTGTTGATGATGATGATGATGATGATGATGATGATGATATTGGTGGCAGTGTTGTTTTAGAAGAATGGCAGGAAACCCTGTCAAGAGGCTCCACTTCTTCATACTGCTGATGATGATGTTTGACTTGAGCTGATACGAACAGGTGGAAACATTTACCTGAAATCTTAAAAAAAAGAATCTTGCAGTGCACGTGTCGGGGAGGGGGGGGGGGGTAAAGGCCTAAAAAAAAATATCCAAAGAAACAAAAAAATAAATAAAAATATACAGAGTTCCCCGAAAAGTCACGATACCATCTCTTGAAGACTAACAGTTCTTAAGAAAAAAAAAGAAAAAGAAAGTAACGTGGTTGACCGTAGTTGAGGGCGATCTAGAGACTCCCTTTTCATTAGCTACTACAGAGGCCTTTCTCAGGATTACTCCACTTACCCTTGATCTTCACCTTATAATGCTGAATGTTTAGCAAGGGGATATCAAGTACCATTATTTAAACCTTTGGTATGACTCGACCAAGGATTGAAACCTGGTCTCCCATTAGCAAACACTCTCACCATTGTGCCAAATGAGCTGGTTAGTCCTCATCCAGTCTTACGTATTGGTTTTTATATCTTGGACAAATCACACTTTGTTTTAAAATTTTTGAGATGCAGATTAATAATTTGGATTATCCAGACTACTGTTCTAATCTTTGATGTTATTCTCACAACGTTTTGGCCAACGTAACCTCCAACCTTCTCCAGGTGCGTCTTTTTTCCACTCTCTTGTTGAACAAATCACACCTTGTTCAGGATAAAAGAATCCGATCTAAGGTTAAGATCGGATTTTAACTCTGCCTGATGAGATCTCAGTTTATAACAGCTGTTGATCGATAACATCGACATGCCATTGTCGCAGATTTTGTACATGCCTGTGTAAATAAAAATAATCATCTCTTTGATATTGAGCAATTTTTATAAGCCCGTTTGAAATTCTTTGGATTTCTATCCTGCGGATGTTTACCTTGCTTGGATTATTATATATATATATATATATATACATGGACGGCGGCACCGGGGGGAGGCTCAAGACCCCTCACTTTTTGACTTGCCCCCTCCCCCCACTTTACGGTCATCAATAATTAAGTTGATATGCATGTGTTTAACCAGGCCCCCCACTTTTTAGGAGAACCCCCCCCCCCACACACACTTTTATAACTGTCCCGCCGGCCCTGATATATATATATATATATATATATATATATATATATTACTATTTCATGTATCCACATAAAATTTTATAAGGAGATATAATTTTAGCCTGAAGATTCCCCCCCCCCCCCCCGGGATGAAACGCGGAAGCCTCTGTGTAGCTTAATTGCCATAAATATATTTTCATAGCTTACTATATATATATATATATATATATATATAGGTAATGATTTGTGTGACAAGAATCCCATACGTCCTAAGATGGAGTACTGCTGTTATAAGAGGTGCTGGTCTTATCAATGGGTGTTAAGACCAACTCAATATTATCAATATTATTAGTACTACAGATACTACACTCTGATCTTATCCAAATATTATTAATAAGTAACAAAAACCGTTGCACGAAAAGAAAAACAAAACCTTTTTTTATAACAACATGGAAAGAGTTTAGTCAATTACCTATACCGTTTGGTACAGGTTGAAGAAAGTTGGACCATGTCCAAATGAAGAAAGGAAAAGTACAAAACTCTTTGGGCTGTTGAAAGTCTGTCAGCAGTTATCTTCAGCCGGAGATAGTCGATGCTTGAGCGTCAAATGGGAAGTTCTTGGAAAGAAACTCTGTTCATGGAAATTCCACCTAGGCACACGGGAGAAGAAAGGAAAGTTCTTTGCAGTTGTAGTGGCAAGACGAGTTCTTGCTGTGAATGTTTTTTAAAAGGAGAAACCAGAGATTGGAGTTCAGTCGAGAACCTTTAATGACAATTACGTTGCTAGAAGCAAAATGTAGTATCTGTTCTGATACTACACTTCTGTTCTGTCATCGGTCAGTGAAAGAGAAATCCTTCTAGACTGAAGCAATTTTAATTTTTCTCCCAATCCAAAGTGCATCTTTTTTGAGCAGATGGATTTTATACACATTAAAAAACGGACTCATGGGAAAGCAAGCAAATAGGGGCTAGTTACGTCTCTTTTGTGAGAAAGGGGCTGTAGAGAGGAGAAGCGATTATCCCTCACTGGATTTGAGAGTCGCTACAAGGATATTTTCAAGACAAAGTCTTTGGGGAGAAACGCATTGAATCAACTCTGATTTTTGTTGGGAGATGCTTTTGTTCAGCACAGGCACCATTTTCTAAGCTTCATACGGAACATAGTCTCTGGAACTCTTGTAAAATCGACCCTGGATTCCTGTTCTTGAGAAATGAGTCATTTGATAGATTATTGCTGATTTTGTGGGGGCGGATTCCTCGTTCCATATTACTGCATAGAAGCGTTCCCGAGTGAAGAAAATAGACGTTCGACTTTAAAGATGGAATTCTATAATTCCATTTCTTTGGACCGAGCTGAAATTTGCTAACACAAATCTCCAAGCGTGTAGCAGTCAAGATATTAAAAAACAAAAATTGAATATTTGAACATCCTTATATACATATGTAAGTAAAAATAATTTGATATTTACTTAAATTAATATTTTTATAAGGCCTTTTAAGAAATTGAAGTTGAGCCCTGTTCGGGGAGTTAACAATAGACTGTCACGTAGCTATATGGCATGTTCCTACAACGGTCGTTGAACACTCTCTCAATAGTCCACTGTCGATGTCTGCTTGGCATCAATAGAATTTAATTCCCTTTTCTTTACATGGTCATTTGGTTAGAACGCTTGCTTGTGGAGTCTAGGGTGATTCTGTAACTGGGTTCGAATCTTGCGACCATCTGAAATTATCATCTCAAATACTGGTGATAGCGGAAGCTTGAAATGCCAGCGTATGTAGGTAAAAACAATTTGATATTCACTTAAATAATTATTGTGTATATATATATGTATAATATATATATAGTCGTCCAGCTCTTCAGTGCGGCTAGACTAGCACCTCTCCCTAGCCAAAGATCGAACCTTCAATCATCTAGTTGATAGGTGTCAGCTCTATCCATTAGGCCAACGGGAGAAGCACTCGCAAATGATATTTACAATGTCTATTTATATAAAAAATGACCGTCGCTTCACCGTGTTCAATTTGTTTATTTGCAGTACACTAAAAAGCAACAGGAGAGATCACCCAACGACAGTGCTCGACCCAAGAAGGGGAGGCTTATAGTTATCCACGGACACTAGTTTTGACGTTGCTGCGGCTCATCGGAGCATTGGTACGTGCCTTGGCTACTGAGTCAAACATAGCTTTCATATCAGGGTTAGAACCGTGTGGCCAGCAGAGATTGTTTCCTCCCATACTGACGATTGCAGGTTTGGCATAAAACACATGTGTATATGGGTTTATTTTGAAAATAGTATTTATTTATAAATAATTATATTTATGCAAACATTGTTAAAAATTAATTTAATTATCCCTTTTTTTATTTTTTCAATTTTTCTGATGGTCTTTTTTTTGTATTAAAAGCAAAAAAAAATAATAAATGTTCCATAGGTTTCACAGGTTTCACGAACGTTTTCGATTCTTCGTCGAATCATCTTCAGGTGTCAAAAGCAAATGAACAAAAAAGCTGGAGAATGAAGAGAATTTTAAAAAGACGGCGGAGAAACGCACATAGAACGTTTTTCGCATTGTTCCAGGAAGTCGTTAACGATTTAAATTCAGCAACACTGGATCGCATCACAGAATAAAATCGCATTACGTAAAGCATTTTAAAATGTTACTACTGGTTTCATATGTGATGTTGTGTTTTTATGTAGATAGCTTCGAGTATTTTTAATTTTTTTAGATTGGTTTCGGAATGTATAATTTTAGTGTTATTAACTAGAATTTGTCTTAAATCAGAGGGAGGGCAGTTATGTTTTTGTAGATGTTGGTAAATTCGGGAAAATCTAACTCCAATCATAATAATAAAGCTAATAGCTACATGGGTTTTACAAGCACTACCCTATCCTGCCGCCTCACCATGCATCTTGTAAACTCTAGCTCAATTTTGTCTTGTGTTTGTAAGAAACTTATGAATAAAATATTTATTATTTAAAATTTTGATTTCAGAGTAGCGAACTTTATGAAGCGATAGCAAGCTGGCAAAACCAGCTAGTGTTAACATATAGATACTCCTGAACTAAACTACATATGTGCACTCATACTCAGCCCCCCCCCCCACTCCCTGCACATGCATACATGTCTGAAAGGGAGTGTGCTGAAGCGTTGGGGAAACTTGTAAATACCATCAACCTGTTTTCTGCTGGTGTGAAAAATAAAATAATAGTAATAAATATAATTTGATTCCTCTCTAAAAAACAGGGGTCGTACCCGCCATGACCTGGTCTGGCTATGCCAGCTTTCTCTGAAGAATATAAAATTCACAAGTGGTCTTGCCAGCTGCATGTATATCCCGGTCATAGGAAGATAACATACAGCACCTAGAATTCCTAAATGGTCACCCATCTGGTATAGGCCCGGCTCAACGTTGCTTAACTTCGGTGATTTAACGAGAACCGCTTTGTCAACGTGATTATGCCGTACCAAGCCTCGATTGGTACCACAAAAAATGGTATGGAAGGGTCGAAGAGGATGGAAAGACCAAACCTTCACTGGAAATGGGGCAGAGAGTACTGGATCCTTGTCACTCAAATTCCAGACAAAGCCAACGGTCGTTATCAGCGAGAACTGAATGGTAAATGGCTGTTGCAATGACACAAAGTGATTTTCAACAGTTATCGAAAGAGAGCGAGAATTCTGGAAATATGGGGAGACTTGCTATCACTTGGATGCCAGGGAACACCACTTCTTGCTGCCAGTGAGCAATCACTAGTAATGATTTGTGTGAGATGAGGGAAAACACCAAAGAAGGAAAGCACAATTCGAACTCGACTGGAAGGGCATGGAGAGTACTGGAATCCTGGAGAGACTTATTGTCACTCAAATTCCAGAGAAAATCAACGGCCTTTATCTGAAAGAATTCAATAGTAAACAGCTGTTGTGAGAATGAAAAGCAATTTGCAATTGGAGCACAGGATGGAGCAAATGCTAGTGTGATTGCAAGAGTTAGGAGTGGATGGAGTAAGTTCAGAAAACTTTGGTCATTACTAACCAGCAGAGTGTTACCACTGTTGACTGCAGAATCTATCCGGCATGTGTATGCAGTATGATGATGATGTGAAACCTAGCCAGTGAGGGTTGAGGACATTCGTTGCATGGAGAGAAATGATATAAGAATAATATGATAGATGTATAATATGAGTCTTAAAGACAGACTTAGATCTGATGATCTCAGAGGAAGATTAAATTAGTATTTTGTGCAGAGCAGGAGACTCCGAATACAAGATGAGAACATTTGTATAATTTGTATTATTCGGACTACTGTTCTTATCTTGAGTGTCATTCTCACAACGTTTCGGCCGATGTAACCTCCGACCTCCTTCAGGGGTATCTTGTCGAACTCGGGAATATTTCAGTCGAACTCGGGAATCCGCACGGAATTTCGAACGGAACCTTTATTTAATCCGCAGGGGTAGCATTGTCTTGTTCCTTAGAGCGGGCGATACTAGGAATTGTGAATTGCTGAAGACGTCTACCCGGTCATGGCTGACGGAACGAGAGCATGCTACCCCCCCCCCCCCCGTGGATTAAATAAAAGGTTCCGTTTGAAATTCCGTGCAGATTATCGAGTTCAACAAGATACACCTGAAGAAGGTCGGAGGTTACATCGGCCGAAACATTGTGAGAATAACACTCAAGATGAGAACAGTAGTCCGAATTATACACTTTATCAATCCTCATCTCAAAACTTCAATAACAAGATGAGAACAGTAGTCCGAACAAAAAAAAAAACATCACCTGTTTTTGTTAGTGAGCAATCATTGGTGAAAACTCTTTCTGAGTAGATAATAATTTAAAAAAAAATAGAAAAAGAAGAAATAAAACAAGGAAAATGAGATAAAAAGAAAGAAGTAAAAAAAAAGAAGAAAAGGAGTGGGGGTTGGGAGTATGAGAACTTATAGGAAAATGAAAATCCCTCCACAAAAGATGGGTATTGAGAGGCGACACCACGGCAACCAGAAAGCACCAACGATTTCTTCCTTCCTGCCCTTTTTTCTTCCTTCCTTCCTTCAACAATTCTTTCTTTCTTCCCCCTTTTGTTATTTTCTTTTTAATTCCTTCCTTCCTTCCACCTTCCCCTACCAAATACCAGCTACCCAACTCCCACCCCCTCCACACGCAAAACACATGCGTGCATTCAGTGCATCCGCCCCTCTCCCTCCTTCCCCCTTCTTACCTCTTGTTGCCTGCTGCATCTTGCTGCAATTCAACACTGCACTCCTACCCCCTCTCCCACATTGCATTCCTCTTCAAAGGAACACCAAGAAATGCAATATGATGCACAAGTACAAAACCAGGAAGGAAGAAATGGCTATTGCACATGTTTCGACGAAATCTGCAACTTTGATGTCACTCTCATGATATCCCCCTCCAGCTCCCACTAAACCTGGGACCCCTACTCATGTGGGTACTTCAGTCTACCTACATCCTCTCATGGCATTCAACGTTTGAGCAATTTATTCATCGATAATATAGTTGCATTCCAATGACCATAGGAAAAATCAATCCAAAAACATAATTTTAATTTATTGTTTCAATTTAAATATGAAAATAAAGAAATTGAAAGAATAAATGAAAATTATGGTTTTGGATTGATTTTTCTTATGGCCATTGGAATTGGAATGCAATTCATTAGTGTGCTCTTCCATCGATACGTTCGATTTCACAGAAATACTGAACACTCAGCCCAAAGCGCTAAATATACCAAATGTAACCGATTCTTCAGTCGATGTTTAAAAAGTGTAACACACGATCAAGTTACATTTGACATCTTTAGCTCTGCAGGCTGAGGTATCGATGGACGGTCAAACTAATGTATAGTGTCCATTGAATGCAAATATATATATATATATATATATATATATATGAAGCAATCCAACAAAAGATATAAGCGTCAACTAATATCTTATAATTAGTGAAACATCCGGATAAAAAAACTGAAGCTCAATATACTGGATAGAGCATTAATATTATAATATAAAATGAAGTAATAAAATAAGGTGTCAATCAAATTTTATTAGAATTCAAAGTTCATGCAAAGCATCCTTAAGTCCTTAGCTCATGAGTTTTCAAAGATAATTCTTCTCTTCAGAGGACCATTACCGCAGTTATACTACTACAGGCAATAAAATTACGCTTTGAAAATATATAAAATTATAT
The DNA here is from genome assembly GCA_963556195.1 of Sepiola atlantica. NCBI lineage: Eukaryota > Metazoa > Mollusca > Cephalopoda > Sepiida > Sepiolidae > Sepiola > Sepiola atlantica. The sequence continues at coordinate 91,340,421 of OY744538.1, read as the reverse complement.
ACACAAATATATAAAAATACATAACATCAAACATATCAATCCAAAAACATACTTTTGTTGAATCCATACAGTCCATCCAGGTCATACAAGTTGAGAAGCATAATCAGGAAGGACATTACTCCAAGATACAAACAGCAGTCCAAATATGTGAAATTGAAGGGGCCGGCAAGGTTATCCAGTCGCGAAATGTGTCCATATTCAATGTTAATGATAAATAAATCAATCAAAATAATACAAAAATTTATCATTAACATTGAATATGGACACATTTCGCGACTGGATAACCTTGCCGGCCCCTTCAATTTCACATATTTGGACTGCTGTTTGTATCTTGGAGTAATGTCCTTCCTGATTATGCTTCTCAACTTGTATGACCTGGATGGACTGTATGGATTCAACAAAAGTATGTTTTTGGATTGATATGTTTGATGTTATGCATTTTTATATATTTGTGTATATAATTTTATATATTTTCAAAGCGTAATTTTATTGCCTGTAGTAGTATAACTGCGGTAATGGTCCTCTGAAGAGAAGAATTATCTTTGAAAACTCATGAGCTAAGGACTTAAGGATGCTTTGCATGAACTTTGAATTCTAATAAAATTTGATTGACACCTTATTTTATTACTTCATTTTATATTATAATATATATATATATATATATATATAATTATTTATATGTTTTTCTTATTCGTCTCATGAACATTTTTTAAAAATTTATTTTTTACAAATTTGGAAAAAATAAATTTTAAAAATTGTTTTGTGAGAGACAAAGAAGAAAAACATGTATTCGCTGAAATATGAAAATAAAGAAATTGAAACAATTAATGAAAATTATGGTTTTTAGTTGATTTTATTTCTTTGGTCATTGGAATGCAACTATAAAGTATATATGATCTGAAGCTTGTAATACAACCTTATTGAGCTTGCAATTTGAAACATTTTCGGATATTATAAGGAGTATATACTTAAACATATATTTTTTATAAGAACTCACAAATATATATATATATATATATATATATATATATATATATATATATATATATATATATATATATATATTAGTAGTAGTAAGTTTTTGAAAGGCTGTAGGCAATGCAAATTCCGGGTAAGATGCAAGTTGTAAGGAACAAAAACAATAACAATAAATTGAATACGAAATATGACTTACTATTTATTTTTCCTTTTTTCCAAAATCTTACATAACAGCAAGAGTGTTTTTAGCTGTTCGTGTGATGTCCGGGTGATTAAAAATCACTATTTAATATTTCGGGAAAAGAGACTTCCCTTTGTCAAAAATAATTAAACCAGAAGAAAAATTTCTCCGACTGTGCAGAGAATCCTACAAAACAAAACAATATATATATATATATATATATATATATATATATATATATATATATATATATATATATATATATATTTATAATAATAATAATAATCCAGGTAAAACATCCACAGGGTAGTAATCCAAAGAATTTCAACCGGGTTTATAAAAAGTGCTCAAGATCAAATAGAGCTTTTATATATGATTATTTTATTTACAGACATGTACAAAATCTCTGATCTTAACCTTAGATTATAAGGTTAAGATCGGATTCTAACTCTGTCTGATGAGATCTCAGTTTATAATAGCTGTTGATCGATAACATCGACATGCCAGTGTCACAGATTTTGTACATGTCTGTGTAAATAAAAATAATCATATATATATATATATATATATATATATATATATATATATATATATATATATATATATATATATTGTAAAATTATAAATATTTGTTTTTATCTACATACATATGCGTTTCATCCTTTCGGTAATCGTCAGTGTAGAGATAATTATTCATACCAGCCGCAGGATTCGAAACCCTGGAACACGAGTTATGTCATAACCCAAATTCTGACTTCTTAACCCACTTGGCCACTATGAACAATCTGATAAATCAGCGAGAGATTAAACCTATTAAGGGCAGCTGTCGTCAAGAGTGTTCAACTACTGCAGGAACATGCATTAAAGCTACGATGACGACTGTGTTCATACTACTCACTACAGTGCCCAGCCTAGATTGGGGGCAAAAAATAATTAGAAATATATATATATATTATTTTTATTTTAATGTTATGTAAATTTTAGTTAATGAAGAGAGCAACCTTCTAATAGTTCATCAAAAAACAGTTTTTATTGGCATACAATTGTTTCTGCTCTTCTCAAACATATATATATATTCTTGGTATAAAAAGTATGCAAAATTATACAAAAGTACCGATAATTCTTTTCTTGAAAGGGGCTGAAGAAAAAAAAAATTATTGATACTTTTGCATAATTTTGTATACTTGGTATACCAATAATATGTATGTGTTTTAGGAAGGAAGAAACAATTGTATGCCAATAAAAACTGTTTTTTGATGAATTTATAATTGCTCTGGAATCACATATTAGAACGTTTGGATCATGTAATATCTATTGAGCTTAAAGCACTTGAGTTTGACTACATAACTAAAATAATATGCTTGCAAAAGACATGGTGCAAGGATAAAAGCAATAAATCGCTAGGCAAAATCAAATATCGAGTGATCAGATGCAATGCTATTTAAGTCTGATTCGAAAATCCTGCTAACTTTATTGTATATATTAGATATTTCATTCCCGTATAAAAATAAATTTGTATGGATCAACATAGTACGACGTTTTTGATTGGCTGGATTTTGTTGTTGGCATTGGTTTCCTCACCTTTTTTTTTCTTTTTTTAGAATGGGGTACTTACAGTAGAGACCTGGTGAAGGTTGCCAACGTCCATAAGTGAAAGTGATGCTATGGAACCGACTGGATTCGAACTTGACACACCCAGGTCGTCAGTCCGTGACGTTAATCATCTTATCACCGCCACTTCCATTTATCAGTATAATTTACATTTAATCCTTATATATCTCTTGAAAAAATATTAGGTTGTTACAAAAATAATGGTCGCCTGAAGCGCTGGGTTTTAAAAAGTCATTTTAACAAAAAATCTGCAGTTTATTTCGGGTACATTTTAATTTCATTTTACTTCAGTTGAAATCAAGGAGCCCCTTCTTGGGGCTAACACTTGATCCCTATATGAGATACATAGACATGGAATCATCAGTGTGGAAGATAACTGTTCAGCCGGTCGCACGATTCGAACCTCTCGGACACGAGTCACCAACTCCAAGCCTGGTGATACCAGATCAGGCTGCCCTGTGGCTCCCTGAGACGAAATTCACCTACATTGACGGTTTTTTTTTGTTTTTTTTTTTTTTGTAAAACTTAATTATGTTCTACAAAACCAAAAACAAAAACAACAGCCCCTCTCCTTTTCTCCCTCCCCTTTTTTATTTTTATTTTTCCTACCCTACTCCCGGTCCTGGATATGACCTTAAACTACATCCGATGGTGAGATCCGGCTTACGGACTTTGGGGAATGTGGAGCCTCCTCTTAATTACCATTGCTCCCAGGTCCACCCTGACCCGGAGTGGTAGTACCTGTTAGGGTCCCAACTATGGGTTAAATAGAAACAGATATTAAAAGGGGAAAGAAACAAAAAAGAGAAGAAAACAAGACCAGATTCGGCATTAAATAACCCAAAAAGGAATACGTCCCTTGTTTATTTATTTAAAATTGAAACACTTAGATGCATATTAAAATGACATTAAAGTAAAAAAAATGCAAATAATAGATTTTAAAGTTAAAACGGGACAACAGAATTCGATTTGGGAACAATTCATTTTAAAATGGGTCAAGTGAGAACTTTTACCAGTATATTTTCAATTACTTTTTTTCATTGCATTTACTCTTTGGCAATCGAATGATCTCATTAAAATCAACGGGTGTGGAAGGTGATAACGTACGTACGAACAGGAAATGCCTTGGTGTATTATTATATGGATTATTGAGTGAGTCATCATAGACCGATTATTTCATTTCGATTTCTCTTGTCTTTGATTTCTCATCGATAACAGAGTTATCCGTTTTGTTATATGACTTGGATTTTCCAATGAGTTGCTCGGATAAAGGAAACGTGTGCACGTCTTATCTTCCAGGGAGAAGAATATCCGAGGTGGAAGGAAACATAGGGTGATTAAAAGAATAACATGTGAAAAATACTTGGAGAGAGGGAGTGTGGGAGAAAGAGAGTGAAGGGGGGAAAGAGAGACGAATGGATATATATATATATATAGAGAGAGAGGGGGGGTAGAAAGAGAAAGGGTGGGAGAGAGAGAAAGGGTGAGGAAAGGAGAGAGTGAGGAAGATATAGGGAGGAAGTAGAGAAAGTAAGAGAGAAAGAGAAAAAGCGAGAGAGTAAGACTGAGGGAGAGAGTGAGAGAACGTAGTAGAGGAGATAGGGAGGGAGAGAGAGGATGGGGAAAGAGAGAGAGAGAGAGGGGGTAGAAATAGAAAGGGTGGGAGAGAGAGAAAGGGTGGGAGAGAGTGAGGAAGATATAAGGGGAAGTAGAGAGAAAGTAAGAGAAAAAGCGAGAGAGTAAGACTGAGGGAGAGAGTGGGAGGCAGACGGTGAGAGAACGTAGTAGAGAAAGAGAGAGGGGGAGAGAGAATCGGAGGGGGAGAGAAGGAGGTAGAATGGATGGGGAGAGAGAAAGAGAGAGAGAGAAAATAAACAACAAGTGACAGGGGGTGGTGTTTGAGGAGACTCATTGCAGTCAAATACTGATTCGATTTTATGAAAATCAATGTGAATTTTGAGATCTTATCCTGTCTGTGTGTATATATATATATATATATATATTTTGTCAGTGTAGAGATAATTATCTATACCGGTCGCAGGATTCGAAACCTTGGAACACGAGTTATGTTATAACCCAAATTCCAACGCTTTAACCCACTCGGCCACTATGAACAACCTGATATATATAATCTCCGAAACAGTTACATGGTAAACAGCTGATGATCCCCATTTTAATATTTCATGCTCAAGTTAAGGTCCCCTGTTTTTGTTTCACTGTAAGATACTTGAATCCCCTTTTTTATTTGTGAATTTTCCAACAGTGGGTCGGCTTATGCAAGTGCTAAGTCTGCGATATTTTGGATTTAGTTAGTTTCTTTGGGAATTTAAACTGAATTTTCTTTGTTTAAAATGACTCAAAGCTTCTTTATACCATATATATATATATATATATATATATATATATATATATATATATATATATAATTAGTAGACGTACTCGTGACCCGTTGGGTCACAATCATTACTATTATTGAAAATTCATAAACTCTTACATATCTGTTAAGAGAGTTTGAATTACATACTATCCTCGAGTGTTTTCGGTCTCTCTGTACAAGGGTTTGTCAGGAAAACCTGACATTAGGATACTTCTTCCTATAAGTAAATCCTGACCAAATATTCAAAATAGTATTCGCAGCACAAATAAGATCCCCTCAGCATGGCTATACACTTGCTCATACGAGGAATGGTGCACCTTCTCCTAGTGATGTTACCTCCAGTAACAGCACTTTGCCGGATACTCACCAGACTAGATGGTTAACTGGCCAATTGGGAAGAGGAAAATTAATGTTCTTAACTTATTTAAAAACTCAACGTTTGAGAAATAAAGGAGAACCTTAATAGAATATTCGAATATCTATGTATTTCATATCGAGATGAAGTGTTAGCCTCAGAAAAGGGGCTCCATGATAACTGAGAACATCGATTGAAGTAAAATGAAACAGTTATGTCCCTCTTCTTACATAACAAAAATAACAAGTCATTTGACTTCCATTAGGATAATGCAGAAGTAAAGAGACTTATTATTTTGCTATCTAATTTGTATGCACGAACACACTATGTAAATTAGATGGTTAAACAAAGCAATTAAGAAGCAACGTTGAAAAAAGAGAGTTACTCACAGGAGTACACACTATTAAAGTATGTGTGATGTGACTGTTCTTGATATTGTTGTTGAGCGAATCTGCACAGAGCTCAGCATCTGGTGACCTCCACAGTGAATGGATGGGATTTAGCTGATTGTCAGGTTGGTCGAGTGTATTTACGTCGCGGGGGCACCAGAGCAGCAAGTTCATCGGAACATATTCCATTGAAGTACTTGTAAAACAAGCACAAGGATGCAACATTGCAGCGATGGGACCGGGGCGTGAGTTTAGTGGATTTGTACCTTGTCTAAGAGGGAGAGACTAGTGGATCGTGCACCAGCCGGATGTGACAACAATACTCCAGACATGGGCGGATGGTGGGTTTGAATTTTGTTACGCCGTGATGGATTGTTTCACTTTTACTTAACTATGGGTGTATAAACTTTTATACACCTGTGTGACTGTCGTCGTTGTGAATCCAAGGTTGTTTTCATCTGCTTATAAACCCACTCGGACGTCGATGTTTATTAAAAAGGTTTATTTAAAAATTAAAAAAGACAGTGTCACAGAAAAAAAACATCAGAGAGACAGGTTTCTTGTATACACACGAGAGAGAGAGAGAGAGAGAGAGAGAGAAAAGAAAGAGAGAAAGAAAGAAAAAGATATAGAAAAAATAGATATAGAGAGATAGAAAGATATAGATAGATGGATAGATAGACAGATAGCTCGTTTCGTTACATCCAGCCACTCTATGTGTTCCCCCACCTCATTGGGGACAGCACCCAGACACGTCTTTTCTGTTTGAAATCTTGCCAGCCAAAGAGAAAGAGAATTCCTGGCTGGAAGTCACGTTGGTTCATCGACTTCCACCGGCATCACCTCTGACCTTTAAGGTGTAACCTCTGACCTTCCATTCAAACACGGTCTTCATTATGTAACAGGATAATGCAAATGAAGTTTCGCCTTTAACCAGGCAGAACGTTGTGAAAGTAAAACCTGTTTGAATGTACGTTATTTAATTTCACAGCTCATGTATTAAACATATATCCTAAACATATCCATCATCAGAACGAAAATCTTAGACCAAATACGGTTAACACATTTATTTATAGTTGACAATTATGAAAGACAAGTCACATACATTATACACAACAATAAAAGATATTTAGTTCTTACTCTACCTTTAAGATAGGAGCATTGCTTATTGGGGGGACATGGATTCATCATTATGTGGGAGTCTCACAGGAGAAGTCTGGCAGCAGTTGATTCTACTTTCTGGTTCCATTCGGAAAGAGGAAAAAATCAGCACATGCTCAGAACCAGTACAATACCAGAATCGGTTCTCTACATTGTAAGTGGTGACTCATTAGTACGAAAAGCCTTTATCACATAATATCTTTATCATATGATATCTTTATCACATAATATTTTTATCAGATACTATCTTTATCACATTATACCTTTATCATATAATTTTCCCGTTACCTTTATACCGTACTGCTGCATCTCAAAGAACTTTTGAGCATGAATCACATTTTTTAATGAAGGTTATGTTGCGATGAATAACTCAAATGAACGTTTTGCCTTGAAGCAGATTGATTTTGAAAGTAAGACCCTGTATAATTAGATCAGGACTGTAAATTTGGAAATCTGTGGTTCCTGTTGTACGGGGAAAGATAACTCGACCAGGAAAAAATGTTTGAAGTTCAAAAAGGTAAAAATAAAAAATCGAAAATTAAATTCAGGTAAAAATAAAAAATTAAAAAAAAAGTATAAGTGAATTTTGGAAATAATAATGAAATAATATTAAAATAAATGAAAAAAAATATATTTTATAGGAATTTTGTTTCGAATTTCGTTTTACTAGAATTTGTTCTTTCCTGTTTGTTTTTACTATTGTAAAATTATATATATATATATATATATATATATATATATATATATATATATATATATATATATATCACATGGACGACGGCACCGGGGGGGGGCAGAGGGGGCGCAAGCCCCCCCCCCCACTTTTTGACTTGTCCCCCCCACACTTTACGGTCATCAATAATGAAGTTATATATGCATGTGTTTAAACGCCCCCCCCCTTTTTAGGAGAGCCCCCCCACTTTTATAATTGTGCCGCCGGTCCTGTAGTAAGTTATGAAAATATATTTATGGCAATTAAGCTACACAGAGGCTCCTGCGTTTCATCCCCGGGGGAATCGTCAGCTGTGTAGCTTAATTGCCATAAATATATTTTCATAACTTACTACCTAGCTCTATTTACGTATCGAGCATTGTTGAAGTAAATACTGAAAATTGATACATAAAAAATTATATCTCCTAATAACATTTTATATGCATTCAAAATCTCCAAAAGATATATATATATATATATATATATATATATATATATATATATATATATATATTTCTTTTTCTTATCTTTTCGTTTTTGATGATGCCAGACATGCCAGACATTCACCGGCTATTTCAGACACTCCAGCCTAGAGATTATTTTAAGATTCTAACCGTCCCTTTAAGTGCAATTGTTTGTATTTCTCTTGCACTCTGTTCACCGGGTATACTCGCCAGATAGCTTTTGAAATTCTCTTGAATTAGTCCTGTTGCTCCTATAATTACTGGTATGATGGAGATTTTCCTAAGATTCCAGTTTCTTTTTATGTCGTACATAAGACCTTGGTATTTCGTAATCTTTTCCCTTTCAGCTCTGTTTAATCCTGCACTATTAGGGACGCTGACCTCAACTAGGGTTGCTACTTTCTCCCTTTTGTCCCATATTACGATGTCAGGTTTAACATATCAGTTTTCTAGATATGTAGCTGTAGGGATTGCATAGACATAGTGGATGGTGTATAAATTATTTCCAACTGTTGTGTGTGCGTATGTGCTTGCATTGTAAGTATGTCTGTGTATCTGACCTCTGATATATATATATATATATATATATATATATATATATATATATATATATATATATACATTTCTTTTTTCTTTGTAATTACCTATGAGTGCGTATTTGTATATGTCATCTTCCCTATTCCTCTGTTCATCGTACGTCTCTACTCCCAAACGTAAATATGGTGGGTGCATGAAATTCATTTACCGAAACCAAAAAATTAATAAGTAAATAAATTTATAAATGAATATTCTAAATATTTTTTCAATACCTGACAGGAGGAAGAGAATGGGGGGGGGGGAGGAGGAAGAGGAAATAAAAACTAGTTGGAAAGAGATTAAGTTTGGAAGAATTGCTTTGCACAGAAAAAATATGAATGAAAAAAGGAAAAAAAAAAGAATTTAATTTCTTCGTTTTTACGTTTTTATGAAAAATGAAGTAAAAAAGTACAAAAAACAAAGCAATTTTGTTTTAAGAGCAAACCTCAATTGTCAGGTTTGTAAAAGACAAAAACGTAGAATAATCAAGAAATGGTTTCTGATATTAACATTTTTTTTAATATGTGTCCATTTGTCTCTCTGGAGTTGGTCTGTCTTATGTCAATTTGAAATAGAATTTTCCTCAGTCTGTCATGCTTACATTCGAGATAGAATTATTTGATGACTGTCAAGTTTTCGTTTAAAATAGCATTTTCGTCGGTCTGTCAGACTCAAATTTTAAATAACATTTTCCTTAGTCTATCATGCTCAAGTTTGAAATAGCATTTTATAGTGTCAATCAATCTAGAGTTTTAAATAACATTTTTGTCGATCTGTCAAACTCAAATTTGAAATAGCATTTTTCTCAGATTGTCATGTTTAAGTTTGAAATAGTAGTTTTTGGGGTTTGTCAATCTTTAGTTTTAAATAGTATTATCGTCGGCCTGTCACACTGATTTGAAAAAGGCATTTCCCCCAGTCAGCCATGTTTGAAATATTTTATAGTGTCTGTCAAACTAGCATTTTGCTTGATCTGTTACGATCAATTTGAAATAGCATATTCCACACTGTCATAGTTAAGTTAAAAATAGTATTTCTTGTGTCTTTTTTTAATAGTTTGTATGTACTCACGATTCATCGCTTATCAAGGCCCAAAGGCCACTCGAGAATAAAGGTTAATGAGTGTCAGATGGACGGTGAGACAACACCTTGAGGATTGGTAACGATGGTTGAAACTGGGCAGAATTTATTTAAGAGGACGGCTCAACACAAATGTGTTAACATTTGACTTGAAAACGACCATGTTGTAGTCAGCTGGGAAGCAGCCCCGTAGTATCGTGTTTCATAGACGGGTAGTTCTTGGAAAGAAACTTTGTTCATGGAAGTTCTGTTTGATTTTAGGTACACAGAGGAAGAAAGAGAATCTATTGACAGTGGTCGTAGTTAGACAAGGTTTTGTTGTGAATGTTTTACAGGAGGGACCATAGATTGGAGCTCAGTCGAGCATCTACCATGAAAATAACGATAGAGTATAGAGAAAGACTAGCAATCTTGCTTCTGTGAGAAAGAGGCTGTAGGTATAAGAAGAGGACATCCTCCACTAGATTTCGAAGTCGATTTTGTCAAGGCTGGAAAGAGTGCCCTGAGTGACACCTCTCAAGATGTGGCAACACTGCTCCATCTTAGGACGTATTTGACTATTATACAGGTGGACAATTGCATCAAAAGTGAGATACTTTCTGGAGCAGCAGAATGATCCAATAATTTTTCCAGCGATCTTATCAACAGATTTAATGTAAGTCTTCCATTTGAGGTCTGGAGTGAAGGTCAATCCTGTGAGAGAGTCGTCATTCATTTCAATTAGGGCAAAGTGAAGATCCGAGCATTGGTGGTGAAAAGAGAGAAGCTTCGTTTTAGACATATTAAAGGTACCCAGCTACCCTTTTCTCCATTGCACCACATGCTTCAGGTCAGAAGAGAGAGAATCAGAAAGATCTTAATCATCAATGCTCTTAGAAGTGGTGCCATAGATGGTTGTGTTATCTGCATAAAGGTCAACAAATGATCTTAAAATAGGATTTGTGAAATAATTTATAAAGATCAGGAAGAGTATTCTTAAATACTGCACAGACTGACAAAGTTTTCCAAGATGATCCAAAGCATTTCTCCTTTAAGCAATGATTGAACAGCTTTGTAAGGATAGGAGCTAGTTCCAGTTTTTTTTTTTTTTACAATAAAGGTCATCGCTTGGTTGTAGCAGGGCAGTTATGTTGTCAGGACTAGTTGCCTTGCTGGCATCAGGGTTCTTGATAAGTTTGGCAAAATCCTGGAGAGATATGAATGTCGCTTCGAGTGTCTGTCAAGCTTTTGTTTGCAATAGTATTTTCACAAGTCTGTCACACTCGTTAAAATGGCATTTTCCTTAATCTTTTATGCTTAGGTTTGCAATCATATTTTTTGTGTCTGTTAAGTTTTAATTTGAAATAGCATTTTCATTGGTCTGTCACACTCATTTGAAATAGCATTTTATTGGTCTGTCACACTCATTTGAAATAGCATTCCCATTGGTCTGTCACACTCATTTGAAATTGCATTTTCATTGGTCTGTCACACTCATTTGAAATAGCATTTTATTGGTCTGTCACACTCATTTGAAATAGCATTTTATCTGGTTTGTCACACTTATTTGAAATTGCATTTCCATTGGTCTGTCACACTCATTTGAAATTGCATTTTCATTGGTCTGTCACACTTATTTGAAATTGCATTTTCATTGGTCTGTCAAGCTTTAGTTTGAAAAAAAGACTTTTTGTTGGTTTATCTGACTCAAGCTTGTTATAGCATTTTCCTTGGTCTGCCATGCTTAAGTTGGGAATAACATTTTTTGGTCTGTCAAGTCTTAGTTTGAAATAGTATTTTTGTCGGTCTGCATTAAAGCTACAATGACGGCGGCTGTGTCATACTACTCACTACAGTGGCAAGCCTGGATCGGGGGTGACAAATAATTATAAATATTTGTTTTTATCTACATACGTATACGTTTTATCCTTACGAAAATCGTCAGTGTAGAAATGATTATTCATACCAGTCGCAGGATTCGAAACACACACATATATATATATATATATATATATATATATATATATATATATATAGTATAAATTCCTTTACTTATACAAACATTATTGGCTACATATGTGCATACATGTTTCAGCTGAGATCTCTTTCGAAATCCAGCTTCTGGATTTCGAAAGAGATCCCAGCTGAAACATGTATGTACATATGTAGTCAATAATGTTTGTATAAATGAAGGAATTTATACTATAATACAGCTGTATCTGTTATTGAGCGCTTTTTTATGAACACTGGAGTTTCATTGGATTAACATCAACGAAACAACAGCAATGCAATTACTATATATATATATATATATATATATATATATATATATATATATATATATATATATATATACTTCCGTCCTGTCACGCAATTACATGTATTTCTTCCCAATCCCTATCTCTCAAGTAATCTCATCGTGTGAGTCAAAGACGTGCCGAACGAAACAATTTCACGTTTTCAGGGAAGGAAGAAAGCAAATAGCAAATCAGACAACCCTGCCGTCAGTAATGAGTTCGGAAAGAAATCCTACACTCTATTTCCGTAATGAAACATTTTCTTTTTTTGCCCCTTTTCTTTCTATACCAACTGATACGTTTTTCTTTTCTTTCTTTCTTTTTTAAACGTTTTCTTTCTTTCTTCTTTCTTTACCTTAACCGATTAAGATGCTATTTTATATGAATATTAGTATGAACAATGGCGAAGCATAATTTTTTCCTTGTCATTTTTGACAGGAGGGGGTGTACACTCGTTATCTAATACTATTTCATATGAGGGGTTCATACCTTACCTCATGACATTACCACCTAAGTCAATAGATCCAATCATCACCTCCGCATTAACTCACAAATGAAAACAGTCTTTAAATATAATCTGCAAGAAATCATAATCCCTTTTCTGAGACGAATTTCTCATCTCAGCCGGGTGAGAGTTTATGACCATAAATCATGAAAACGTTGTAACGCGGCCGCTTCATTATACGGCTTTCGGAAACCCAATATCAACCTTTATTATTATTGTTCGAGGAATTCACTCAGTGGTAAAACGCTGGGCTTGGTATGTGCGAGGCTCGATATTCTTGGTATCTTTGTTTCCAATCAAGATATACTATTTTAAACACACACACATACACACACTCACACACTCTATTGTTAATACACACGCATACAAATACACACACACACCCACACTTATATATATATATATATATATATATATATATATATATATATAATTATTGTTTTATATATATCTACTTTTATTATCAAATAATATATATATATATAATTATTGTTTTATATATATATACTTTTATTATCAAATAATATATATATATATATATATATATATATATATATATATATATTATATGTAATCAAACTATATCTATACGGTTTGGGGTCATTTTTATCAACATATGTACATTTTTCTTTTAAATTTACAAAATGACGTAAGACAACTGATTGGTTTGAGATAAACCTCAAATAATATCCGAGGCACAGCTGCGCCACCTGGCGTCTCCCATACCGCACCAATCTTTGTCACCTTGTAGAGGTACAAGTAACATACTTTTCAGGCAAAAGTTCCCATGATCCCTTTTTCCATTCGCTGATGAGCATGCACGATTTACAGAAAAGAATCCGACACTATAATAAAGAGCAATGTATATGTATATATATATATATATATATATATATAGAGAGAGAGAGAGAGAGAGATAGAGATAGAAGAAAAAAGAGTGATAAATATGCGATGATTGTCTAAATTTGTTTCAATTGTTCAATGCAAGGTGTATTCAGTAATAAACTAGTGTTTATTATTCTTTCCTTAAGCCAAGGCTTTTCAAAGATCGAAATCTTATCATCAGAGGAGAAATACAGATGGATAAGTTGGCTTTCGAAAAAACCAAAGTTCAAATATTTGAAAAATATGATAAGATTTTTGTTAAAAAAAACGCAGTGAATGAAAAGAAAAGTTCCGTGAAAAAGATATGCAGATTGTCCGGGTGGTAAATATCCGTTGAAAAGAAGTCCGATGAATTGTAGAATGTGAAGATAAACTCTTTGCGTGGGAGCAGTGTGGAGAAAGTGCTCAAAATATAGGTAAGTCCAGACGCACTTAAAGGGGATTGAAAAGAGAAACTGGACATTTTTTTTTATATACTTCCAGGACCAAATAAGGCAGATGATATCTCATTCAAGGTTTAAATCCAAAAATATATATATAATTATTTATAAATAATATTTTTCTAATTAACCCATATACACATGTGTTTCATGCAAAACCTGCAATCATCAGTATAGAAGGAGACAATACCTGCCGGTTACACGATTCGAACTCCAATACAAAAGTAATATTTTAACTCAGTAGTCGGAGTGCATACTGATGTGCCCACCACGCATTGTCTGGAAATGGGAGAGTAAATTAACATCTTGATGGCAAATTCGGCGGCCATAAGCAAGCCATCGAGAGCACTCAATAGACGGGGCCTAGAGTGTTGCATTACGCTGTAAATGACGGCCTGTTGTCAACTTACTTAAAGTGCTCCATCTAGCGAGAGCTTTCAATAATTATTTATAAATAATATTTTTCTAATTAACCCATATACACATGTGTTTCATGCCAAACCTACAATCATCAGTATAGAAGGAGACAATCCTTGCCGGTTACACTGTTCAAACCCCCGATACAAAAGTTATATTTTAACTTAGTAGTTGGAGCGCGTACCGATGTGCCCATATATATATATATATATGATGATGATTGCCACTTCTTTACAGAAGAAGGCCATCCCCACAAAATTTCAATGCCCGCTTGTGGGCATGCAAATGGCTAGCAGGCCCGACTTATTTTTTACATGTCTTGCTGCAGATATGACACTGGTTTCCGTCAGGCCACTGGTTTCTGTTTGTATGTAGCCATATTAAACTCCTGTTTGACACGTGTTTATTAGGCTCCTATCGTGAGATCTCATGCGACTCAGTAGACCAGTTCTTGAATCTGCCATATAAACCACACACATGGTAAGGTTGAAATGTGGATGGGATGTTTGGCACTGATTGCTTCCGCAAAGTACGTTTAAAAGTGGAGTACTCTATATGCTTTTCCTCAAATCTGCCACAGCCATCATAGATACACTTGCGCCAGAGACATCCTTTCCCAGTTCTCCATCAAGAGAATATATATATATATATATATATATATATATATATATATTATATCATGGCCGACACTCGAATCGAGTATGTGGGTTTCCAGGGCCTCAATTGTGGGTTCTCCCTACTGGTGTCTCTGGAGACGCCTGTGCGTGGATTTGTTTAACATGGATAAGTTGGTGCACAAACAACAGACCCATCATCTTGGCCAGGCAGGTTGATGTTCAGTGGCAGTGAGACCGAGACGACTGAACCCCCTGACTGTTTGCAACCCTTAATCCACCATCGCAGCCTGACATACAGACTACTCCGCCATTGAGGGATTTGACTTACAGCACCTGGTATTCCCAAATGGTCACCCATTTAGTACTGGCCATATATATATATATATATATATATATATATACATATGTAAAAATAAAAATGGAATAAAGAATAAGCAATTCAACAACTAACAAAAATAAACTCAAAAACTCATGTTGTAAAGTTCTGCCGAGATATTTCGGTCATTAAGATACGGCCATTTTCGTTCGGTTGGTAAACTTTATTTAATTAAGTTCAAATATATTGGTCAAATGAACTTAGAACTAATATTTTTTCAAAAGTGATAACTACAAAGTATAACAATAAACTTATATAAATATTAGGGCAGCCGCCGCGATTCTTCTTCTTTGCATGTCTTTGAAGTGTCATGTGGTCATACAGCAGTTTCCCAATAGTTTACGCAGTCCTCTGCATTATTGTTGTACTCTGCAAAATCGTTCAAGCTGTAGCAGTTGGCCAGTAGGGGGCAGACAAGGCAGTGTTGCATCTTATAGTCATCCTTTTCACATTCGCAGATTGTTGAACCAGTTTTGTAGTCCCATTTAGTCATAGCAACTTTTGATCACCCTATTCCCGTTCTCAGGCGGTTGAGTGTTTTTCTCTCGAAAGCCAGGATATTCTGAACCAGGAGGGAGAGCTTCAGGAGGGATTCCCATGTCAGTAGTAGCGGGGGGGGGCATTCTCTAGCCGTCTGGTCCACAGCTGTAGCATGGTCTCTTCTTGAGACATTGTTAGGGGTTCAATATGGCCGAGGAAGCTTCTCCTTGACTTCATTTGTTGGACCGTTGGGTCATGCCCATGAAGGATATGACGTTCATCACTGATAGCCTTTGTGATTTCTACTCGGCTGACAACTTCCCATCTCCTATCTGCAATGTCAGTGAGGAGATGAAGGTTATTCAGGTTGGTAGGCTTCAGGCAGCCAGTGATCAAGCGGCAGGTGTTGTTCAATGCTGAGTCTAATTTTTTGGCATGTATTAATCTCTCCCCCCACAGGACAAGCATACTCCATAGAGGAATATTGATTTACTCCTCTCCAGGAGTTAGGCACAAGGCCAGTTTTTATCTTACTCCCACAAGTAAGATGTGACCCAAGGTCGGGTCGGGAAAGTGGGGTTTAAAAATTGCCTGGGCAGCCCCGTCGGCATTCCCCGGTAGAGGCGCCTCAGACAGTAAGCAATAAACTTACTCCTCCCCAAAGAGGGGAGGCAATAAGACAGTACATCTTAGTGTGTGTGGCTCCCCATTTGGAGTTGATCAGTTTTCGTAAGATGTTGTTCCGGGATCTCACTTTCATTTTTGGTTTATTTACATGTTCTTTCAATGAGAGGGTTTGGTCCAGGGTAATGCCAATGTAGACAGGGTTGGTGTGATTCATAAGTTGTATTCCAGACCACGTGATGTTTAGGGGTCGGTTGGCCTGCCGTTTTTTTTCTGGCTTAAGGAAAAAAATTAATTTAATAAATTGCTTTTTTGCGGAATATACCTTGCATTGAGCAACTGAATTGAAAAAAGATCTGCCTCCGTCGCTTTTCTAATTCCTTTTCATCCTTCTATCTATCTCTCTCTCTCTCTCTCTCTCTATATATATATATATATATATATATATATATATTATAGTTGCATTCCAATGATCATAGGAAAAATCAATCCAAACCATAATTTTTAAAACCGCGATCAGTTACTGTAATCCGGTGCCCTTACTGATCAGACGAACCTCACATGTGAATTTTACACTATAGTTCACCGTGTAGTGTGGTGAACAAGACCCACTCTCTCCACCAGGAAAGTAATTGCACAGTCGCAGATGCTATTTTAGAGATTTTCTTATTTTAGACTAGTTGCTCTAACAAGGCTTGAGAGTCTAATCTACTCTGCTATTTAATATAAGGTCAATAGTTCGATATTATTTGTTATTTATAATTCGAGTAATGCCAGTTAACACTGCTAGTCTCAATTAAAAAAAAATATATATATAGGGATTAGTGTGATATTATATTTATGTGTAAGTCGGGTAATACCAGTTGACCTTGCTAATCTCAACTTAAAAAGATAAAAATAGTCAATTAAGTACTATTATATTTATGCTGAATTTCCTCGCATCTTGCAATTACATGACTATCTTCTTTAATCTTTTTATTGTCTGTAGGTTTTTCCCGGGCAATGCCAGATCATTTTGCTGGTATTTTTACAAAATATGCATGAAGAAACATATATAACTTTAGGTTCCGAGTACTTTTGATAAAATTGCCCTACTTTTAAATATGTGGTTACTTACTGTAATTTAGCGATATTATATATATATATATATGTATGTGTGTGTGTGTTTAATTCGGGCAATTCCAGTTAACCCTGCTAGTCTCCTGTTAAAAAAAGAAGAAATAAAAAAAATAAACCGAACTAGTCAAAGAAATTACAAGTGAATGCCTCATTTGAGAGAAAATCAAGGAATTGATACCCGCTGATGCTGATCAAATATGCAGCAGTAGGAAATGCAGCGGAGTTGAGGGGCTTCTATGCAGGGGGGGGGGGTAAAAATAAGAGAGGGTCTAAGACGAAGAAGAATAAGAAAGTAGGGCTGATGTGCAGCAGTGGGCAGAGAGGTTTAGGCTGAGCAGTTTGAGATGCAGTTGCGAGCTTGCAGCGGTAGAACTACAGTAGCACGGAAGTAGGGTTTTACGCTGCAGTAAGCAGCAGTAGCAGCCGCGGCTGCAGTAGAGGTGGGGTGGGGGGGAGGGGGTAAAAACCTGTCAGAAGAAGAAATCCAAGAATTTGTAGAAGCCAGGAAACGGTATGGTCTATTCCAGAAAAGATTAAAGGGCTTCT
>OY744538.1:91299752-91317252 GCA_963556195.1 Sepiola atlantica | reverse complement strand
AACACAAAATGCACAAAAAAGAAAGGGAGGTAGAGAGAACGTCACTGATTGCTCTCAATTAAACAATCGCAGGTGATCGGTTGATTTGCGTCAACTCTTTGACCTGTTAAATGTACTTCAGGCCCTCGAGTTTATAAACATCTTGTCAAATTCGGTCGGCTCAAGTCTAATTGACGGCAAACTTTTTCCGTAGTGACATTTTGGGTGCGAAAACACAATTGTCGACTTTTACGTCTAATGTGGGGAACCCCAGTTCCCACAAAAAGGGTCACTATCCTGGTTAAACTACTACTACTACTACTAGTAGTAGTAGTAGTAGGTGTCGCGGTTATGTTGATCTCTTTATTTTTCTCTTTCTTTTTGGTACTTTTTAATATCAGCGGTCGTAAAAGTTATTAATAATGACAACACGCAATCATTTGGGGTTTAACAATTCTTTCGTGTTTTTCTTTTTTTTTTAATAGTATACAGTATAAATATATAATACCCCATGGGTATTCCCCGAACCATCCATCATAGGGAAGAGAGCGCTGCCCCAAACATGCCCGCTTCCTTTCACGGTTCAGAAACAAGAGGACGATTTCATCAGTTTATCCGCTACGTGTCACTGGAGACTTCCAGTCTGTGACACAACATCCTGAACACGTAGATGCAATTCTATCGTTAACTTATAATGGAATTTTTCGTGTTTCTAACCTTATGTGACTCTAAAACAGTCCCTCATGAGATTTTCTGAGCAGGACGACACCCAGAAGGTGCGTAGCCCATCAAAGAAACCTCAGACCTCCCCTCTCTCTCTCTTTCTCTTTCTCTGTCTCTCTTTTTTTCTCTCCCTTTCTTTGTGTCTTCCCTCTCTCTTTCTCTCACGTTGTCTCCCCCCTTTCCCTCTCTCTCTTTCTCTCTCTCTCTCGTAGCTGTACACTAATATTCGTTAGAACTGAAACCGGCACTTCTGTAGTATATATGAAGCAGCTGCCGATTAAGAAATCGAAATTGAAGAGTTCCGTTTTTATTTTCTCCCAGTACCATTCATTCAGAATTCACCGGAAGTTGAATTTAGTATTTAGAAAATGGAGTTAAATGAGATTAATCTTCGAGACATTGGTAATTTAATGAACCAGCCGCAAAAAACAATAGATTTTTTACAGGCACACCGCCTGATTTCTTAGGGTTTAGGGTTAGGGTTTAGGGTTAGGGTTAGGGTTTAGGGTTAGGGTTTTTTATTTAAATTTTTTTTACTTCATATACTAAAAAAAAGAAATTGTTACCCCAAAACAAATCAGTCTTGCATTTTTTTTTATGTTGTAAAAAAATCACTTCCGGTTGAATTACCTCCCTTTATTTTGAGTAGAAGGACAGAAAATCTGCTGCTTCATATATACTACAGAAGTGCCCTGAAACCTGTACATACAAAAATATATAAACATATAAACATACCTAACTTTATAAAGATGACAGTATGACATAAACGTGTGATAGCCAAGGGTGCTAACTCAGTTTCGGTAGCTAAGGCGGGTACTGCCATACCTGGCGCCACCGTCAACTTTTACCACTGAACAGAGCATTAAAAAAAAGTTTGTTGATCTTATATCATTGTAATGCAAATGAATGTTTAGTTAGTCTTTAAAATATTCATGAATTTCAAAGGTCTCTAGAGATTCCCGGACGAAGCCGCCACATTGGTCTTCTACCCGCCACATTGGTCTTCTACCCGCCACCCGCAGTCGCATAGCGCGCCTTTTCCTTTCAGTTCCCGCTGTTGTGTGTTTTTTTATAAATAAAAATAAAAGAAGTTGAGTTTTGTTTGTAATCTGCCCGTTCCACTTTCTTGACTCACTTTTCTCTCATACGACGACAATGGCGCAGCGAGAGCGGTGGGTCAGACTTCACCCCACGTGCCGGTGGACACAGGGCGAGGCTCGGTAGGTCGGTGGGCAAACGTAGATTATATGGATGCCGGAACAATTAGTATCTGTTGTCGCTGTGGAGTAATAGAAGTAAAAACGGTTACTTTTATAGTGCGTCCATTCAATGTACGTGTTCAGCGATAAAAATGCCATTTCAAACTTAAGCGTGACAGACCAACAAAATGTCATTTCAAACTTAAGCGTGACAAACAAACTATCATGTCAAACTTAAGCGTGACAGACCAACAAAATGCTATTTCAAATTTAAGCGTTACAGACCAACAAAGTGTCATTTTAAACTTAAGTGTGACAGACTAACAAAATGCCATTTCAAGCTTAAACGTGACAGACAAAAATGTGGTAATCACGTAGTTTCCCGACACGTGTAATGTAATCGGAAAGACAGTGTGCAGTAGCTCAATTTTTGTTGTTGAAAATTATGACATTCTGAATGTATTGGCATTAAAATCAATTGAGTATTACATACGAATAGGAAAAAAACCCCCAAATAAGTCGACACTCAGTTCTTCCGGGCAAATGGACGTTACCTGGACGGCTTGAGGCACTAACTGGTCTAGCCGCTGTGATACAGCGAAACAGTCTGTATGTGGATGACTATATATATACATATATGGGAAAATACGACAATAAAATTACAAATGAATAACACAAAACAATAATGTTTAAAAAAGTTATGCAAATTAGTCATTGGGTCTACCGTATTTCAAAATGTCATGTTGTATTATGGATACAGTAACCCGTTTTGATGGCTAATACAGGAGTGATAAATGAAAAAAAAACATCTCGCATATATTCATTTAGATAAAGGGTGTGGGGTGTAAATAAAGAGAATCACCCCCCCCCCCTCGCAAAATGAAAAAAAATAATGAAACAAATTTTTCTTTTTCTATCTTTTTATATTGAATACATGTCATGGGATTGTGTCTTTTATTTGACATAGTGTTTTTATGAATATGTCCATGTAGATATAAATAAAGGAGATTATTCCTGTATAATATTAAAAGTATACTAGTGTGACCCCGTGAAAATGCACACTTTTAATAATAATATTACTTTTGAAATAATCAATGTCTGTCAGGGTCAATAAGCAAACACGCCTAAACAAAAAATAAACTCTAATGAAGATGCATTTTGGATAATGAAAAACATTTTTACACCCACCCCCTTAAACAAGCAATAACAACCGACAGCTTTTTACAAACACGGAATATCTTTTATGGGGGAACGCAGAAAATAGATCCCGCCTGTATTAAGCTGGTAATTATTTGTGCTTGTCCTTTTTTTCTCTGAGTCTTCGTCAACAGAAAGGGTGCTGACGTGTTGATATGTTCGAACGAGCCGGATTCTGACCAGCATGACCAGATCGATGAAACCCGGGTACACCAATAGGCACTCTAATTTATATTTTTAAAATAAAATATATATATATATATATATATATATATATATATATATATATTATATTATTTTTGCATTTCAATGACCATTGGGAAATCAA
The DNA here is from genome assembly GCA_963556195.1 of Sepiola atlantica. Lineage (NCBI taxonomy): Eukaryota > Metazoa > Mollusca > Cephalopoda > Sepiida > Sepiolidae > Sepiola > Sepiola atlantica. Next base: position 91,313,826 of record OY744538.1, on the reverse strand, counting down.
TCCAAAACTATAATTTTTATTAGTTCTTACAAACACTTTATTTCCGTAGCATTAAAACAACCGCAGTTTCGCATGAACTTTATGTGTTTAAAAAATCCTCATTGGGTATTTTCAGCTTTTGCAATAATAATTAATAATTGCTATCTTCTATCTCTATAAAGTCACCATTCGCCCATGCATGGAGTATTGTTGCCCCATCTGGGATGGTGCACCAACCACTAGTCTCTCTCTCTCGGACAGGGTACAAAAGAAAAACTCCAACTTAATAGGCCTCGCACTGTCTACCAAGCTCCAGTCTCCGTCACATCGCTTCAGTGTTGCATTCCTGGGCTTGTTTTACAAGTACTTCCACGGAATTCGCTCCGGCGAACTTACAACATTTGTAGAACCTCCACGTAAATACCCCCTACCAAGCCAACTAACAGTAAAATCCTACCCCTTCACTTTAGAGGCGCTAGATGCCGGAAAAAATTCTACTCTATCTTCTTTCGCTTGCCTTTGGAATTTCCTTCCTGTTCCTTGCTTTTCGATCGTATCACCATGCAGAAATTTATCTTTGTGAGGGTCATTTCCAGGGTCTTGTCTGTCATATTCAACAATATTAGTCTTAAAGAGAAAATGCTGCCAATATATATATATATATATATATATATATATATATATATATATAACGAAAAAATAAATAAAGCTTAACCTTACTTCTAAAATCGTCCAAACCACTCAGAACGAAATAGTAAGTTACACATTTATCTTTTATCTACTTGTGTGCTTACACACACACACACACACACACACACACACACACACACACACACACACACACATATGTATATATATATATATATTTATATATATATATATATATATATATATATATATATAAGAATTTGTTACTTCTTAATGTATATATTATTTTAATATATATTTTATGTTTGTGTTAAGTTAAAATTTGCTACTACTTATTTTATTTTAAATATTTTAAGGGTTCCAGAAAGGATTTACATTATCTACTGTTAGAAAAAATGGATCGTTATTCAAATAAATTGATATTCTAACAGCTTTATAGAATGTATTACATTTAAATATAGCTTTTATACATATAGACAGCGCATTGATTAGACAGATTTGCAATGTGAAGCGAGAAGATGTTACAAAAACATTAGAGGTATTGCTGCCTAACTTCTCACTTAGGTTAACGCCTATAAATCTGGTCCCTAATTCACAGTAGCTTCTTACGTCTTAGTCGCAATCAAACTCACGTCTCAGTCGCAATTAAACTCACGTCTCAGTCGCAATCAAACTCACGTCTCAGTCGCAATCAAACTCACGTCTCAGTCGCAATCAAACTCACGTCTCAGTCGCAATCAAACTCACGTCTCAGTCGCAATCAAACTCACGTCTCAGTCGCAATCAAACTCACGTCTCAGTCGCAATCAAACTTACGTCTCAGTCGCAATCAAACTTACGTCTCAGTCGCAATCAAACTTACGTCTCAGTCGCAATCAAACTTATGTCTCAGTCGCAATCAAACTCACGTCTCAGTCGCAATGTGTTCTGCACAAAAGGTGAACAAAAGTAAAAAAATTAAAAAAAAAAATCATGAGGGCGCCGTTCTAATAGCCAGAATGTGGTCCTTAAATGACCGAGCTACAAGAATGACAATCAGGGAGAGGACAAAATACCCAAGAAACTACATCAAAGAAATCGAAAGGTATTCAGGTGAATTTAATTTCGTAATTCAGTTATCTTTTCTAAAATAGGCTTTTTAAAATTTAGGTTGCCGCCTATAAATCTGCCCCTATCATAGTAGCCCCTAACGTCTTAGTGACAATATGCCTTTTTGGGGGGTGAATAAAAGTATACCCCCCCCCCCAAAAAAAAGAAAAACAAAAAAAACAGCGTATTTTATTTGTCAAAATTCACAATCAGACAGAAAAAAACCCCGATAGGTAACGCAACCTCCTTGGTCGGAATATTTCGTGACAAGGAATCAGTTTACGACAAACGAGCGTTTTTCTTCTTCTTTTTAATTCACAATCAGATGAAACCACACACTTGTACAATCGTCACACCTCAGATAACATTACAAACGGTAAAACCCGTTGTTTAATTGCAGCAAAACGTCGCAGTTTTGATTGGCGTTTACGGAAATTTCATTAAATAGGAAATGTTATCTGTGAATTCGTACGAGGGAAAGCGAGTTGCAAATTTAATATCTTTTCGTTCCTTTTCTCTTTCGTTCATCCTTTTCGTTCTTTTTTCTTCTTTTTCTCTTATTTTTCCCTTTCTTTTTTCTCTTCTTTATTTCTTTCTATTTCATTTTCTTTTTCTTTTCTGTTCACTTTCTTTCTTTCTTTACTCGCCATCGCTGTCTTTTTAAAAATACTTTCTTTTTTTTCGTTTCGTTTTTGTTTTCTCCTTTTCATTTCATATAATTAGTATTTTCTCCTTTTTTATTCCTTTTTATCATTTTCTTTCCGTTTTGATTGTATTTTCTTTTCCTTTATATCATTTTCGTGTTAGTTTCTCTTTTTTTCTCGTTATCTTTTTTGTTTTCTCCCCTTTTCTCTTTTCACTTTTATCCAATTTCTCGTTTCTCTTTTCTACTCTTGTTTTCTTTTTAAAATTCTCTCATCATTCTATTTTTCTTATTCTTTATAAATTCTCTTTTCCCTTCACTTTTCCTATTAGTATTTCCTCCTTTTTTCCATCTCCCTTTCTCGTTACTTTTTAAAATTTCATTCTTTTTCTTTTCAATTTATCTTTCTTTTTCCTTTCTCCTATCTTACTGATCTTTCATTTCTTTTTCTTTATTAATTTCCTCGTTCCTATTTCATTTCTCCCGTCTCTCATTTCCTCTCTTTTTTGCCATCTTAATTCTTCTTTTTTCCTTCATTTTCCTTTTTTTTGCCTTTTTATTTCATTCTTGTTACTTTCTTTTTACTCTTCCATTTTTCTTTTATTTACTTATCGCCCTTTTTTATTTCATCTTTCTTTTCTCTCTCCTTCCTCGTTTCTCTTTTATTTTCCTTTTTCCTCTCCCCCCTCCTTCATCTTCTCTCCTTTCTTTTCCCTTCTTTCTCCCCCTTTCTTCTCCTTTTTTACATCTATCTTTCATTAAAAGAGTTTCTCCCACTTTTTGTTTTTTTAATACGACATAATCACATTGACACACACAACAGTTTCCATCAGATCGCGAAAGTTAAGCAACGTTGGGCCTAGTCACTACTAAATGGGTGACTATTTGGTAATACCAGGTGGGAAGGATCTCTGCTTATCCCAGCATTGTTTCCGGTCGTTCTGGACTTCTCCTTGCCATTGGACTCAAGAAATGCCGGTTCAGAAGTGTGGTTAGGAATTGCGGAATATTTGCTTTACTTTTGACTTTCAGGGGATATATATATATATATATTGTTTCTCGGGATTGAAAAGAAGGCCAACCACCATGTTACTTCTTTTCATTTTCTTTTCATTTTCTTTTCATTTTTTTTTTATTATTTATTTTTTCTGTTTCATTGTAATTTTATTTCCTGTTATTTTTTTGTTTCATTTCGTTTTATCTTTTGACTTCAGTTTCGTTTCACCTTTTCAATTTTTCGTTTTATTTTCTTCTTTTCCTTTAACATTTTGTTTTCCCTCGTTTTTTCAATTTCTCGTTTTCGTTTTCTCTTTTTCCTTTCTCCCCTCCTTTTCTTTTCTTTTTTACATTTTTCTTTATTTTTTTTCTTTTCAATTCATCTTTATTTTACTTACTTTTTATTCTTTTTTCTTTATTAATTTTCTTTTCTTTTATTAATTTAATCTTTCCGCTTTCATTTTATCTTTCATTTCTTCTTTTTTCCTCTTTTTTTCCTCTTTCATTTCTTTTTTCTTTCTCTTTCATTTTATCTTTCTTTTCACTTTCATTTCTCTTTCTTTTCTCTTTAATTTCATCTTTCTTTTCTCTTTCATTTATCTTTCTTTCCTTTTTCTTTCTTTTCTCTTTCATTTCATCTTTCTTTCCTTTTTCTTTTCTCTTTTTTCTCTTTCATTTCATATTTCTGTCCTGTTTCATTTCTCTCTCTTATCTTTTCTCTCTTTCTTTTCTCTTCTCTTTCCTCTCTTTTTACCATCATTCACAGGTTTCAAAACAACAATCGTTTCAATCAATAACCGAATGCAAAGATCGAAAAACTGATTAATTCGAAGTTATTGCGACGTTCAAATGAAAATATCAGCAAAACTTCGGAAAAATGGAACATTAAAGAGAGATTAAACGAAGCCAATAATCCGCAAGACAGATCAGACTTCGATTGTTATAATCACGCATTCGTTGTTCAATCATCAAATATTGATATCGAAAAGCCCTACAAAAGACTTCGATCTTTCTCACGTATCGAATGAAATGAAACACGCCCCATTGCAGAAAATTTTATCAACACAAGGGTTTACTTCATTTTTGCTAATGAGTCACCTCTTATCAGGGCCAAAAAACACTCGAGGATAAGGGTTAACGAGATGAACTGATTGTCGATTTAATTACGAAGAATATTATGAGAGGATTGAAAACGATGAATATAATGAACGAAGTTTGCTTACTTATGAGGGGTAGAGTTTATGGCAAGTGTTTTTTACATTGGATTTGCAGACGACCATGTCGTAGTCTACAGGGAAGCATCTCGGTAGTAATGTGCCACAGAGAAGAAGTTATTGGAAATAAACTGTTCTTAAAAAATTTCCTCTGACGCTAGGCACGTGGAAAAAAGAAAGAAAAGTTTTGGTTAAAAGACGAGTTCTAGCGAATGTATTACAAAGGAGGGACCAGAGATTGGAGTTCAGTCGAGTACCTTTCAAAAACTTAAAGATAGAGTAGAGAAAGACTAGCAACGTCTCTTCTATGAGAACGGAAGAAATCATTACCCATTAGATTGTCAAGTCGATTCTGTATTCTGTCAAGTGTTCTTTGCTTAAAAAAAACATTTAACATTTTTTTTACCACATTTTTATGGAAAAAGTGACAATTCTCTAGATCCGATTTCAAATATTTTTCATGAATTTTCCGATGAGAAGTTTTCAATTTATTTTTATTTTGTCGTTCCGACTGAAGAAAAAAGTGATAAATAAGAATCTTGTTTTGTTAATAATATGTGTTCTGGAATAAATAGACTTTGGAACAATTGTAAAAACGCGTTTGCTTTAGATTTCTATTGAAATACCTAGATTAAAAAGCTATCTTCAAATATATATTAAGCTCTATTTTTTGTCTGATGAGCATTGAGCTTGTATCTTCCTGCAAGTTCAAACCTAAGATTCCCAATAAATGATATTTATTGGAATGATATTTATTGGAATGATATTTATGTAGAAGTCTTTTTTTTAAAGTAATATATATATATATATATATATATATATATATATATATATATATATATATATATATATATATATATAAAGTAGAGACGATTTTTCCCCTGTACCTTCTCGGAGAATAGGAAAATAACCACATGCATCACCGGCTACTAAACTCACCATTACATTACACTTATTCACTCAAGCGTGTTTTACTACATTTGTTATTCTTTTTTCCCAGCTTACACTAAATATTACATTTGGCCCGCCATCCACGACTCTCCGAAAAACCAACTCCATATAGGTGGTAGCAAAAACATTTCTCTCTAACAATTCTGTACTGTCACTCTACTCATCGACACCGGGAACTAATACACACAGTTTAATTTTCACAAAACACCGGTTCTTATTTATTATTAAGTAAATTCACCTATTTTCACATTTATTTTAACCCGAATCCGTTGTGCAGTCGGTAAGAAGGCAGGATTCATAATAACCTGTTTTAGCGTTCGATCCCATTCTACTCTACCATTTGAAAATTTTTTTTTTTAATTTAAAACATTCGTCAACACAATAGACGGGGGGGGGGAAGAAAAAATAGGTAATTTCCTTTTTTTATTTGACGTCATGCAATAGGTAGTACTTTCTCCCGTGCAACGCCGGGCGACGGGTTCCGCTAGTATATATATATTCCTTTAAAAAAAGACTTCGGCATAATAGGATTTATTTCTCATCACTTCGTATAGCTATTCAGATTTGTCTCATTGGTTAGGGCGTCGGGAGTTGGCGTTAAAAGTGCCTCTTGTTCCGGGGTTTGAATCGTGCGACTGGCCTGAATGGTTATCTCTACACTGATAATTCCGAAAGGATGAAACGTATACGCCTGTAGATAATTAAATATTTATTATTAAATAATTATTTGCAGCCATCTTTAATGAGAAGTAATACAAGCCCCCCACATTTAAGCTATAAATGCAATTGCCTTCCTGTTGAACACTGTTATGACGGCTGACTATCGTTGTCCTCTTGCTGGATATAAAAGGATTTATTTTCTCATCACTTCGTATAGCTATTCAGGTGACTCTTGTCCAGGGTTCGAATCGTGCGACCGGTTTGAATAGTTATCTCTACACTGATGATTCCGCAAGGATGAAGCGTATACGTCTGTAGATAATTAAATATTTATTAAATAATTATATATATATATATATATATATATATATATATATATATATATATATATATATATATATATATGAGGGTAAAATGCACGATAAAGGCCGTGAAAGACAAGATGTGAAAAAAGACAAACGGAAAAAAACAAATTTTAAATACAGGAAAAAAATCATCAAAGAAAAACAAGAGATTTTACCGGTTTCGATCGGGTCAACGAACGTCTTCAGAAAAAGTGAAGATTTTAAATTTATTCAATAACGGTAAAAACATAGGAAAAAGAAGAACGCACAAAGAGACGTCATTGGCACGCGTTTAACTATTTCCGTTTGTCTTTTCACACACACACACACACACACACACACACACATATATATATATGATGAAAATATATATATGGCAAGTAAGTTACATTCATTTTTTATTCTCGCAGGAAATCATCAGGCTAAATACCCGCGAGACTAAAATATGAACATTTATGTGTAGCTTACTTGCTATAAATAAATTTTCATGCTACTACTTAGCTCTACTCACTATATTATATTACCTTATAATATTATATGTGTATATACATAAATAGTAATGACAAATTATATATATATATATATATATATATATATATACAATCGCTTGATTCAGCCACGCTGATGAGCCGTAAAACGGTGAAACGCGTGTCCGTTGATAATTACACACACGCGCACACAATCATTCGATTTTCTTTTCTACTACTTCAAGTGTAGTAGGTATAGTTTTTAACTAGTCTTCTTACTTGAACCTTTCTTGACCAATTGCTTACCCTAACCTTAACTCTTACCCTAACACTAACCACTGATAATTAGACTTTTGGGCCTTTATATCCTTTTTCTCATTGTATGATCATATATTAAGACGTTTTTTTTCTTTTAATAACTTTTATATTTTGTGTAATATGAGAAATATTTTGCTGTTTGCTTTGACGTGCTAACACTTACATGTAACATTGCATCCGTTTTCTATATCTTTGAGCCCCTATATACATCCCTAAACAATGTTTCAACCTGGCCTGCTTTAATTTGATGACTACATACATCAACTCCTCTCTTCGTTTCTAATTTGTTGGGTAATTGAAGATGTTGGTATCTGGTCCATTGATTCTGTATATATGCCTTTAACTTAGTGTCTTACCCTGTGCTGACGATGAGGTCTGCTGATAATAAAAATAGATGGTCTCTGAAATGATCGTACACAATTCTGTTGTTTGTTGATTTCTTGGAACGCAAATTGATCATGTAATTATGTTTACAAAAATGTATGATTGATATATATATATATATATATATATATATATATATATATATATATATATATATATATATAAATTATAACTAAAAGGTAAACTTTTAGAGAGTTGGACCTATTGTGAAATAAGTTTAAGGAATGAAAGAGAAGAAAAATAAATGTTTTTTATTAACTAAACTGTTCCTTGTTTTGAACAACTGAAGATATTGATTTGCTTCCATTTGCATTGACTTACTATATATATATATATATATATATATAATGTATATGTATATAATATTAAATTACTTTTTTATATTTTACTTACATACGATGTCGTTTCAAGCTTATGGCTCTCATCAGCGCAGCAAAATAGCAATCTCGGACGGTCATAGGGCGCGAACCCGGTTCACAGAGACACTTTGAATCTGTAAGCGTTCTCCTAGTCCCATTAAGCCACGGAAGATTGTCACGTGATAACGGAGAAATTAAGTGATATTTACACTGAAACATTCGATATTACTCAACGACAGAGTCGGAGTATTGTGCCGAGGCTTTTAGGTGAATTTTCATTTTAAATCTTTTCGACAGTGCGCGACTTTCAATTTTGCTTGAAAGGGGCTTAAACAATAGTAAAGGTGTCTTTATTCACTTAAAAAAAAAGAAAGCCAGATACTTGACGGACCGTTTCATCGACACATAAGCAACCATAATATAGAGTTATATATCCTTGATTTTCCATAATTTTTTTTAAATTTCTTCCTTTTTTACCTTGTTCTTTCTTTCTTTCTTTTTATCAACCTTTCTTTCTTTTTTTCTTTTATCACCCTTTCCTACTTTCTTTCTTTCTTTTATCACCCTTTCCTTCTTTCTTTCTTTCTTTCTTTCTTTTATCACCCTTTCCTTCTTTCTTTCTTTCTTTCTTTTATCACCCTTTCCTTCTTTCTTTCTTTCTTTCTTTCTTTCTTTCTTTCTTTTATCACCCTTTCCTTCTTTCTTTCTTTCTTTCTTTCTTTTATCACCCTTTCCTTCTTTCTTTCTTTCTTTCTTTTATCACCCTTTCCTTTCTTTCCTTTCTTTCTTTTATCACGCTTTCCTTCTTTCTTTCTTTTATCACCCTTTCCTTCTTTCTTTCTTTCTTTCTTTTATCACCCTTTCCTTCTTTCTTTCTTTCTTTCTTTCTTTTATCACCCTTTCCTTCTTTCTTTCTTTCTTTCTTTCTTTCATCACCCTTTCTTTCTTTCTTTCTTTAATCACCCTTTCCTTCTTTCTTTCTTTCTTTCTTTAATCACCCTTTCTATTCTAATTAATTAATTAATTAATTAATATTATATTTTACATCCAATGTCTTTAAAAAAAAGTTCTTTTAATTCTCCAAGGGCTTTTTTACAATCTGATATGAATTCATAAGTTGCGATTAGATTTACTGTTACTCTGCTGTAATAGTGAGCACTTCTGGAGTCATTCGTACTCGCTTAATTGCTTTTATTCTCAAAATCGGCGGAATTACATTACGCTAGAACAATGGCGGTCGCGAGACGGAATGTCGATTGAATCGTGTCTCGTTGGCTCTTCTTACTGAAAATACTTTTGCCATTATAGCAACCGGAAGAATGAAAATTAGTTCAAAAGTCAATCAATTTTTAAAAATTGATTTTATTATTTCTACTTTGTTTAATTACGTTTTGAACTTTAAGAGAACACGTTGGTGTATGGCGGGTCACACGATAATTGTTTGAGACGTCGTCTTTTAGAACTCTTACGCTCTTCACACAAACTACTCGTACATGGGTAGAGTGCTTAGATAAATAGATCATCTCAATCCACAGCCGGCATTCCGGTTCCAAAAATCAGAACTCCTTATACGTTAGTGTGTCGATACGTGTGACCAACGAAATAACGTACGTCCATAATCATAATTATTTATTTATTTTTAAAATTTCGGCTAATGTTTATATTTTCCGCCTTACGAACGTTTCACAAACCGTAAACAAAAATATAGTCTTTAGTGTTTACGGGCTGCTCATCAGAGACTTTTATTCAATAATAAAAAATAAGCACACTAGTCCAAAGCAAAAAAGAAGAAAGATGAAAAGACAGCAAAGCAAAAACACGCAAAACTCATATTAAAGAAGGTGATCAGAGAATATATATATATATAATTATATATATAGTTATAAAAATATATTTATGGCAATTAAGCTACACAGAGGCTTCCGCGTTTCATCCCCGTAGGTAATCGTCAGGCTAAAATGCATGGAGTTTGTGTTGCCGGGTGTTTTAACCAATCAGATTCTTTGTTATTCTCTTAGCCAATCGTTGTGCTTTTCACAAACAAAGATTCGGTTGATTCTACTTCCTATTCTATTGTTCTGTTTTCTATAGAGTGGCCCATCCCTTAAAGTTGATGCATAAAAGATTATATCCCCTTATAACATTTTATGTAGATACATGAAATAATATATATATATATATATATATATATATATATATATATATATATATATATATATATATAAGTTTTTTACGTACATAAAAGTAATCCATGGACACGGGTTTCTGGCTCACAGCCGTCATCAGCATGGCTAACTTACACAGAGATCGAACCCTCGATGTTGATGTCTATAGTCCAGCGTTCTACCACTGGGTAGAAATATGTACGATTTTTATCACCCAAATATGTAATGGTTTCTATGTAATAATTTTTTTTATAGGTGATTTTCAGCTCGTTGTTATTGAGTTTAATAACAACGAGCTGAAAATCACCTATAAAAAAAAATATTACATAGAAACCATTATATATATATATATATATATATATATATATATATATATATATATATATATAGTAAGTTATGAAAATATATTTATGGCAATTAAGCTACACAGAGGCTTCCGCGTTTTATGCCCGGAGGGAATCGTCAGGGTCTGTATATATATATATATATATATATATATATATATATATATGTATATGTGTGTACACGAGATCAACGAGTGACCCAACGGGTCATATTCTTTATAGTATTTATTTAAATGAAAATAAGAGATGAAGCACATGTTCACCGTCTCATACGAATTGTGTACAGAACTGATCTTATAATTTTCTTTATAGTGCACGGGAAACTTCGGGTAATCCATCTCGTATGATGATATAACATCAGACTCGTTTTCTTTCTTTCTTTTTTTTTCTTTCTTTTTTTTGTTCTTTCTTTTAGTTCAAATCTTTACTTGATCCGTTTTGTTTTTCGTTAATTGTTCTTTGAAATGAGGCACAAATACGCAGGTGCACATCCTGAATGTTTTTCGTTTTTCGTTTATTCTTTTTAACTAAGATGTAGAGAAGAAGCGCGAACGCTGACTTCCTTCTTTCTAAACACTTCACTCCACCCACCAAATGAAGGAGGAAGGGGGAGGGTTGATTTGGATAGAGAGAAATGGGGGGAAAGAGAGAGAGAGAGAGAGAGAGAGACTCACTCATATGAATCGCCTCATTGCACGCGCATACGCGTACATTGGATGAAGGAAAGAAAAAAAGGTGCAGAGAAAAGGTTTCCATGAGCATTTTAAAATGATCATTGCTTTAAATTAACGTAACGTGAACATTGATGGTCTAGATATACTTTTAGATCCCCGCAACTTTCCAAATACGTCACCTCGTAACGTTCCAAATATGTTGCTTCGTAACATTTAAATACGTTGCCTCAACGTTCCAAACATGTTGCCTCGTAACATTTAAAATGCGTTACCTCAACGTTCCAAACATGTTGCCTCGTAACATTTAAAATACGCTGCCTCAACATTCCAAACATGTTGCCTTGTAACATTTCAAATACGTTACCTCAACGTTCCAAACATGTTGCCTCGTAACATTTAAAATACGTTACCTCAACGTTACAAACATGTTGCCTCGTAACATTTAAAATACACTGCCTCAACGTTCCAAACATGTTGTCTCGTAACATTTCAAATACGTTGCCTCAACGTTCCAAACATGTTGTCTCGTAACATTTCAAATAACGTTACCTCAACGTTACAAACATGTTGCTTCGTAATGTTGAAAATACATTGCTTTGTCACGCTCCAAACAGATGGCCTCGTAACGTTGGAAGCAGGTTGCCTCGTAACGTTCCAAATACGTTGCCACGTGATGTAGCAATTTTTAACATTGCATGAACATTTCTTTGTAGACTCCCCAAAACATAGCGAACAAATTGAAGCCAAACTAAGGAAATGGGGGAGTGGTTTACAGAAAAAAAATGAACGGAAAAAAAATCCTATTTGTTATCGCTGGAATTCTGGGATTTTGTCAGGAAATATCACAGCATTTTAAAGTGGTGCCAGGTGCTCGGCATAAAATGAATTCAAAATTTCAATGTATTCAACATCCATTCTTAAGATGCGTCAATTTAATCTGCGCGTTTTACGATGATTATTCTATTTCAAACGAAAATGCTATTTAAAACTTACACATGACAAACCAATAAAAATTCTATTTCAAATTTAAGTGTGACAGACCAACGAAAATGCTATTTGAAATTTAAGGGTGACAGACCAACGAAATTTCAAATTTAAGCATGACAAGTCAACAAAAATGCTATTTCAGACCGACTGACCGACAGATGTGATGACATGTTTAATAAAGTACCTTCACCTCCACTACGCTGGTTTTATTCAATCTGCGCGTTTAGCGATGAAAATGTCATTTGAAAGGTAATCGTGACCGAATAATAAAAATAATTAAATTCTTTCGATTTTTAACCTGTGGATGTTTACTTTACCTGGATTACTATATATATATATATATATATATATATATATATATATATATATATAAGCTCTATTTGATATTGAGCACTTTTTATAAACCCGGTTGAAATTCTTTGGATTACTACCCTGTGGATGTTTTACCTGGATTATTATATATTGTGTGTGTATTTAGGCAGCATTTTCTCATTCATGCAAACATTGTTTAAAATACCAGAATTCGTCTGTAATTAAACAGACGAATTCTGTTATTTTTAACAATGTTTGCATAAATGAGAAAATGTTTCAAATACCTTTTTATTTTGTTCAATTTTTATGATGGTCTTTTTTGTATTAAAATTTAAAAAAAAAATTATTAATGTTCCATAGATTTCAAAGGTTTCACGAACGTTTTCGGCCCTTCGTCGAATCATCCTCAGGTGTCAAAAGCAAATGAACAAAAAAGCTGGAGAAAGAAGAGCATTTTTAAAAGACGGCGGAGAAACGAGCATAGAACGTTTTTCGCATTGTCCCAGGAAGTCGTTGACAATTTAAATTCAGCAACGTTGGATAGCATCACAGAACAAAATCGCATTACATCAAACATTTTAAAATTCCGAAACCAATTAATTATTTTTTAAAATACTGGAAGCTATCTGCATATAAACACAACAGCCTAAAATTAACAACATCACATATGAAACCAGTGTTTTTAAATAAAATGTTTTTATTGTGCACCGAAAAGTTTCAAAAGATGATTTTTTTTAATATAACAAACAACGAAACCACTGTTTTAACCAATTTCTTGTTTGTTTTCATTTGTTTTTTCAATGTTCTTTTCTTCTTTTTAACATTTTCTTTGTTAGGGTTTAGGGTTAGGGTTTAGGGTTAGTCCTTCGCTAGAAGTGACCCTTGTTGACAGAACTCAATGAGTCCTTCGGGAGATTTAACGCGCTGACACAGATCGTAGAAATTAACATTTACCAAAAGTGATCGTCTGCTTGCTTGCAACCTGATTGTCTAATGCATACTGTGACCTGATTGGTTAATAGTTTCGTCAACTCTCGGGCGCTTCCGAGACCTGCCCGAACGTTGACGACGCGAAGTCACGGAAACGCGGTGCGTTCTCTCTAAGAGTACTAAAATTATTTTAGTCTGCACCACTTAATTAATGCTCATAAAATAGCACTTAATATACACTATTGTTTTTCATTCTCTTCAAAGGTTGTCGTTCCCAAATCAATTTTCAGCGCTTATCTTCGCGTATAGTCCCTACTCTCTTCGTATGAGAGAATTAAACCTGCTTTCGGGATAAAATCAACACATTACGCATGATACGGCTGGGTACAGTGTGAACCCGTAATTACCTTCCAGAAACGTGTGTTCAATCAATCTTATACAACGAATAATTTGCAATGATAAATATTGTGTTTCAACATAAAATAACCGCGAAAGGGGTTGATATGGCGTTAGACAAACCGAACAAAACCACTTGGTAATAAGAATCAATGATTATCAGCGCGAATCGAAGGCGGTTTTCAACGTAAATATAACTTGAGAGATTGTCTTA
>OY744538.1:91282252-91294752 GCA_963556195.1 Sepiola atlantica | reverse complement strand
CTGGTCGGACAGACGTCCGTGCGCTTTGAAAGTCACGCCAACAAGAGGAAGAGTCTCGTTTTTAATTTACAGACTACTGACAGAAGCGTCCCCTCGCGTTGGTACTGAAAATATACATGCAATCGAGATAACTCTGACCCTATAATAACATTCGCTGAGTGACTGCATCCTCACACCAGAGAATAAATGCAACGGATCTTAGAAAAAATAAATAAAAGGCAAACATAAAAATAAGAAAAGTGGGATGGGAGGTTTACATCAATGTTTCTCCCTCCCCCCTTCTCGCCTTGCTCTGCTCTACCATAATCTAATACTCCAAACTTTTACCCGGGTAGCAAACATTTTTTTTGTTGTTTACATTTGAAACTTCTTTTCCTTATCCACGAAAGAGAAAAAGTTTAATGTAAACATTATTGAGTTAACGTATCTGGTCTAAGGTTTTTTTGTTTTTGTGTATGTGCGTGTGGGGGGGGGGAGGTGGTAATACGCGTATGCGCGTGTGTAAAAGCTGTTTATATTAATAGTTACACGGCCATGTGTGTGAAGCAGAGAAATAAAATGAGAAAGAGGGAGGGGGGAGAGGAAGAGAGAAGGGTGATTAACAAAAGAGAGCAGGGAAAGTATATAAAAATAGAAAGTGAAAAAGAAAGAGAAAAACGAACACTACAGAAAATAGAGTACAAATGATTAAAAAAGATAGTGAAAGAAAAGTGAAACAACAAAGGGAAAAAGAGTATAAGAGTATAAGAAGGGGTGGAGTAGGGGGAGAAGCAGAAGAAGAAGAAGAAGAAGAAGAAGAAGAATTGTAATTGAGTATACGAAAAAAATAGACTGGAGAGTTTACTGTATAATTTGGATTTTTCGGACTACTGTTTTCATCATAAACGTTTCGGCCGATCTAACCTCCGACCTTCAAGTATCTTTTGCCGAACTCGACAATCTTCCTGTTGAACTCGGGAATCTGTACGGGATATTGAACGGAACCCTTTATTTGATCCATGGTGGTGGCATGCTCTTGTTTCGTCAGTCATGACCGGGTAGAAGTTTTTTTGTTTTTGGTTGTCTTTTTTTAATGAAAATCGCTCCAGACAAGGCATGAAGCCACTTGATGCAAGGAGCTAAAGAAAACAAATACTACTTCAAGGTCAAAAACTAGCCAACGATAAGTGTTATATGGATAGATTCTGACCCAGAAAACAACAATTTTCCCCCTTTGGAATGTGAAGACTAAAGGACAAAATAAGGGAAGCGAAAGTTACGAGGTTGTCGAAAGTAAACCTAAGTTAGTCACTTTCTACTCTACTTAAGTCTTAAGTAATTCGTAATTGTAATCGACAGTTCGACAGAAAGATTCCCGAGTTCGACAATACGCACCTGAAAAAGGTCGGAGGTTAGATCGACCAAAACGTTGTGAAAATCGCACTCAAGATGAGATCAATAGTCCGAATAATCCAAAAAATACAAATTATCAATCCTTATCTTAAAAGATTTGAATTGCTTTGTGTTTCGGCATATCAACACCTCAACGAGTCATGGAATGCTGTAAACATAAAACACCGTTCTTTGCAATCCTTCTCTTTGGTAGAAAGATCTGATATTTCTTAGAATTCTTTAGAATGGCGTATTTATTTAGTTCCTTTTTTGGTACAATCTCACGTCCTTCGGGAAACCAAAGATTTCGTTCGGATTGCCCTGCTCAAAAAGGTCATTCATGTCACCCACTTGGTAACGTCGAGAACGGATCTCATTGCAATCAGTACATTACACCAATATATAATGGAACATGACAGTCGACACAGAATAGGGAATCTTCTCATTTAAGCAGATATCAATGCATTACGTACATGAAACCAAAATGGGGTCATCGCTCTTCTATAATTCTGCTGATCTTCTTTGATCGTTGGCTGGATTTGATTCATTTCATTTTCGTTCAGATATTCATCGCAAAGAGGTTGCCATTTATTTGGTATAATTTTAAAAAATTATTACTTTTAGATCCGTATATGAGATTTTGGTGTTACTTTATCCATTTTTATACTTCAATGAATGTCAATATGGCTTCTTATCCAACAGAAGATTATTGTGTTCGTGTTGCAGAGGTTATTGATTCTGTTACAAAGCTGAATGATTAGTGGATCGTTCATATGTTTGAATTTGCTTGTTAGACACAAGGTCATGTGTGGGTTTGATAAAAGTGTTTCTGTGGAACGAACTGGATTCGAACTTGGTACATCCAGGTTTCCAGTCAGTATCTCAGCAGTGCAAATTGATGCTGTACTTGACAGCCTCTGCGTGAATTCTTTGCTGCCATGGATGGCAGAACTCCCCACAACCTTTTTATCCTTAAATTTATATGTGTATATGTATTTGTAGCCGGAATGGTGATCTTTAATGGTTTTAAATTCATTCTGAAATCTAATTGGATTGGATTTGTTTTGTTCTTTGAGAATGTGGCCAAATTATGTATAAAACTTTTTAGAGTTGAGTTTGGCTAATCATTGATTAGTGGGTGCGAGTATTATTCTTTTTTATTTCACTGCTAATCTCTTCAATATGGAGACTAGTTTATGGCGTTTATAATTTTGTAACATATTGGAATGTTAATAATTTGGTAACATATTGGAATGCTAATAATTGTGCAACATATTGGAATGCTAATGATTTTGTAACATATTGGGAATGCTAATGATTTTGTAACATATTGGAATGCTAATGATTTTGTAACATGAGAATGCTAATGATTTTGTAACATATTGGAATGCTAATAATTTAGTAACATATGAGAATGCTAATAATTTAGTAACATATTGGAATGCTAATAATTTTTTTAAATATTGGAATGCTAATAATTTTATAACATATTAGACTGCTAATAATTTTGTAGCAACACCGGTTTTCATGTTTTAAATATTGAAAGCAGACGTTTTTTTCTTAATTTTCAAATGGCTGCTTTTGATTGGTTAATTTGAGTCACGTGTGACCAATCCTTTATTGTAATTGGTGGCGGGCATATAAGTGTTGCCCATTTTACGTTAAATTTATATGCAAAACTGATCCTCCAATTTACATTCTAAAATAATTGTTTTTGTTTTCTTTTTCTTTCTTTCCGGGAAAGATAAGTAATACAACGATTTATTTAAAATAAATAAATTAAATAAATAACACAACAAAAAAGCAACTTTAATGTTCAACATTGGGGGGGGGGGGGGCTTAGTTCTTATTTAAAACAATAAAGAAGGGAGCCTAGTCCCACCCCCAACAGACAAGAGAATGAATGGTAAAAGTGCAGAATAGCTAACAGTCGAACAAACATGCCTTATATCAAACGCAGCAGAATTTAATTATCTACCGACCTGTATACTTTTAACGTACTAAAACTGTAAGTTTTTTTTCATTTAATCTTTTTTAGTTTTTTTTAAAACTGTCTTTACGACATACGGGAAACAATGGTCGCGTGTTGCTTAACTATTCAGGGAGTTAATTACTGAAAAGTTGTAAGAATAATGACTTACTCTACACCTAACCCTAAGTCGGGACTTGCCACTCGGACTTAAGGTTAGTGGTAGGATAAGTCATTTTTGTTTACAACTTTTCTTCAAGAACCCCCCCCCTCAACAGCTAAGCGACAAACGGCCATTTGTTTTTTCTCGTGTGTGTGTAAAGACCGCTTTGCATGAAATAAAAAAATTTGAAACAAAAAAACTTAAAAACAATTGCAGCACGTTAAAAATATACAGGTCGATAGATAATTAAATTCTACTGCGTTAGGTAGAGTCATTTGTTGTTTTTGTTTGTTTGGTTGTTTGTTTTTATGATTTCTCGACTGTTAACTATTCTGTACTTTTACTGAGTGAGCAAATACTTATTTTAAAATATAGGGTTGGGGTAGCTTAGCCCCTATTTTCAAAACTATAGAGGCGGAAAACTAGCCCCCCCCCCAATATTATACTTAGAAAAATCAATTTTATTTGCTTAAAACCGACAGAATAAATGTTTAAAATACTTATTTTAAAGTATTGCGCTGCGGGGGGGGGGGGGGGGGCTATTTAAAACTAGAGGTGAAAGACCCCCCCCCCCCAATTTAGAAAAGTTGATTTAATTTGCTTGAAAACAACAGAGTAAATACATATTTAAAAATATTGATTGAAACATATTGAGGTGTGTGTGGGGGGGGGGGGGGGGGGCTTAGCCCCTATTTAAAACTATGGAGGAGGGAGCCTACCCCTTCCGAACGATCCTAATTAGTCTTGCTTTGTGCCATTTTTACCTATTCATTCACTTGTGTCATTTTTACATATTCATTCACTTGTGTCATTTTACCTATTCATTCGCTGGTGCCATTTTTACCGGTGTCATTTTTACATATTCATTCACTTGTGCCATTTTTATCTATTCATTCCACTGGTGCCATTTTACCGGTGCCATCTTTACCTATTCATTCACTTGTGCCATTTTTACCGAGCACCCTATTTTTATATCCGTTCAAAGTCCCCGCCCCCCCTTTTAAGGGGGTGGACTAGACTTACCATACTAAGCTCGAACTTGCTGCACAACTCGCCACTATAAATCACCGTTATAAATCTGGCCCTAATCACAGTATTCTCTTACGTCTCAGTGGCAATATGCCCTGTTTCGGGTTGAATTAAAAACAAAAACAAAAAACAACTTGTTTTACACCCGGTCATAGTGGGTTAGGGTAAATATTACGTGTGTGTTTAAAAGTGCAAACGCTGGATTATTTTTTATTCTTTTTTTAATTTATTTTTTTGCTTTGTTTATTATTATTATTGTTGTTGTTATTGTTTGTTTGTTTGTTTTTGTAATGATAACGCTAAATAATAATAATTGCCTGTTTCTATTTTAATTGAAAAAAAGGGAAAATCAGAATTGAAAAGAAAGAAAAAAAAAAGAAAAAAAAACAATAAAGAAACCAGCTGGGGTTAAAAAAGAAAAAAAAAGTTTATTTCTTCTTTTTCACTTTCAGTCAGCAGGTTGTTGGTTGGGCGAGTAGGCAAGTGCCCTCACACGTGAGGATCAGTGGTTGCCTGTCTCGTTGACGCTCGCTCCAACTTCGGGGTGGTGGTGGTGGTAGTGGTGGGAGGAGAAGAAGGATTCCTTGCCCTTCCTCTACGCTAAACACACGTGTTATGTCCGGAGGTCTCAACTCAAACTTTTCCCATATACACGCACAGGCGTTTATTTATTTATTTGATTTTCTTTTTCTTTTGTAAAAGATCGCAGCCAAGTAATCGCTTCGGAATTATTGACTCTTAACATATTCTTTCTTATGTGGTTTATGTCGGCAGAGATTATATTTGATTTGATGATCAACCCTCAACATTAAGAGTATAAAACATAGCTTTCTCGACGCATCTTCTGTTGCTCGGAGACTCTTGGCTGTAAGATACCAGTCGAGGATCTGTTCTCGACTCTCAGTCCGACAGAAACTGGGCCATTTCGGTGGGCTTTAATCTGTCGGGCTGAGATATTAGGAGGTCCACCCTCCTAGGCCTTGCCTTCCCTCTTTGAGGAAGAGTTAGTTTATTGCTAACTGCTGAGGCGCCCCAACCAGGGAATGCCAACACGGTTGGCCAGGCAATTTTTGGTTATCCTACTAACGGTGCTCCCACACAGAAAAATCTAAAATTTTAGTAAAATAAGTTATATATATGTATATATATATATACAGGACCGGTGGGACAGTTATAAAAGTGGGGGTCTCCTAAAAAGTGTGTGGGGGGGTTAAACACGTGCATATATAACTTCATTATTGATGACCATAAAGTGGGGGGGGGGGCTCAAGTCAAAAAGTGTGTGTGGGGGGCTTGAGCACCCCCCGGTGACGCCGTCCATGATATATAATATATATATATATATATATATATATATATATATATATATATATATATGTTTTTCATATTATGATAGTAGGAAATTTTTTAAAAGTAAAAATCAATGTACTATTAATTAGTAAAATAGAAAAGAAGACGTTTTAAAAGACTTATCGTTTTGAGGAGAAAAAATGTTGGACGATGCGATAGAAAAACAGAATGGTGTACCTGAAGAAAACGAAGCGAAGCTGTGTGCAATTATAAACATATATTATTTTATTTCAAAAATTAAATTAGGTATGAAAATAATTTAGTGTTAAATATTTTTTTATTAACACTTCTTGTAAACTTTAAGTTTTCAGGGAATTGCTTATTGCTTTCTCTGTGAACCGGTTCGTTTTCGTTCAAACATTCCGGTTCGATCCAAAACGTGACACTTGGCGGCCATATTGGACGAACTTGGGATTATTTACTAATTTCTTCGATAGTTCATAGATTTCAACCACGTTCGCACGTTTTCGTGCGTAATACTACTTTGATTTTAACTCGAAATGATTTCTGGTTAATATTATTTAACAAAAACAACAACGTAATGCCATTCCTAACACATCGCATTCTGTGTGGGAGCACCGTTAGTAGGATAACCCAATTTTTAATAGGCCAGAGTGCTCCTTCTTTAGAAGCTCTACCTTGATTTTTCCCACCTTCCTCGACATTTGGGCTGGGATAATAAAAATATTCTGTTCGTGATTAGTATCCTCCCAGACATTACCTCCTTTCTTCTGGAGGATGATGTGGGTTATTGTCGGTTGCCCGAGGCGCTCTCACCAAGGATTGCTGACAGTTCGATCTAGGCAATTTTTGTAACCATCTAGAGTACTCCCCTTTTTGGGGGTTTAATCCAACTTCGTGTTTAATCCAGTCTTGGTGGGGATCCGAATAAAAAATCAACCCATCTCCCAGGTTTTGCTTCTTCCCCCCCCCCCCGAAAGGGGGGGGGGATTGGTTTATTGTCTGACGTCACCTCAGTGCCATCACATTGCTATTTTTTTTAAATACCCGTTAAGAGTGTCCCCTTTTTAGGGAAGCTGAACTCTTCACTTTAAATCGGCCTTGTGCCACACCACACACTGGTTTGTATATTCGAGTAAATCCCGCGCGCGCATTTGTGTGAGGTGTAATAGAACATTTCGGACATTTTGGGCCAGTTATTTTTTCAAAGGGAATTTGGGCAATTGTGCAATATAGTTAACGACAAAAAAGGGGTAAAAAAACAAAAAACAAAAACAAATAGAAAACAAATAACTGTTACAAAACGCAAAAAAAACAACCCAACTTTCTAATTACAAGCTTAAAAGATAATTTTTTTTTTTTTTTTTACCCTAATCCGATTGCCAACCACCCTCGGACTTAGGCTTACAGTTCCATTAACTCCCATTTTTTTTACTATCTTATCATAATTGTCAACCATGTTGGAAAGCACGTGTGGTTGACGATAACAAATACATAGATAATAAATCTTACAATCAGTAAACACTCGTGAAAATGAAACAAGTAGTAAACTTTCCTGCGTTTGGTAACAGTTATTTATTTTTTTTTTTTCAACTTTTAAAAATTTTATTATCAACTATACTGTACAATCGTCAGGATTTGTTATGCATTGAATACATAAAATCAGTAAAATATAATACATCTATTACAAATATAGTACATCATCTATTAGTAATGGAGATTTGGTATCTGTCTGTCTGAAACCCAAAGTTTACTATTTTGCTATATTTTAAAGCTTAATTCAGTTGACTATACTATTTCAGACTAATGTACTATCTCTCAGTTCTCAATTCAAGGGTGGTTGTAGTGTAGTATCTGTTCTGTTGTCATGATACCATCCTCCCAGGCATTACCTTCTCCTTTTCAGAAGGGGTATAGTGTAGTATATGTTCATTTGTCATAATACCATCTTCCAATGAATTACTTCCTCTTCTTTTATTTTGGTCGGAAGTCGTGTAGTGTTTATTCTGTGATCATGACACCATCCTCCCAGGGATTACCATCGCCTTTTTAAAAGGTGGTGTAGTATTTGTTCTATGCTTATGATACCATTCTCCTAGGGATTACTTATTTCACGTAAACTCTAAAAGTGTTCAATTTAACTCATTTTTAAACCACTATTATTAATTATTAACTAATTGTAGCACCTCGGCGTTGTCCGGGATTCTTTTTACTTTCATTAGATTGTTTTTGTGTTCTTTTTTTTATTTTTTATTTTAACTATCCCTTTCTTTACCAATTTTTTTTTTCAATTATTAATAAGATTTGACGCTTTTTCGGTATTTCCCCCACTACATGTTTTGGCATTTTCTACGGACCAATTTTTAAATATTGTTTTTTTTTCCCCGTGCACGTACAATTACCGATCATGTTGATCGGGAATTCCGTCGTTTTTAAAAAAAATTATCAAATATTTTAGGTTTTAAAGGCGGGGATCACTTTCTTATATACATTTAACGTAAAATGATAACCCACTTCCTGACCATCACCAATTTGACCATATATATTTTTTAATTTTCTGTGTACACTTACCAAGTATGTCGCTTGTAAATTCCGTTAAAAAATTTTTTTTTTAGCTAATATTTTAGATTTTAAATTTAATGTAAAATGATCACACACTTCATGCCCATCACCAAACAGAATAGCGCACAAGTGATAATAACATTAATGTTTGTATTATTATGTATGCAGGGGGGGGGATCAGCGGTAGATATCGGATTAACCATCCTCTATTTTATCAACAAGCTGCGTAAACACACAAACAGAAACCAACCCGAATTCACTTCAACAACAAAAGCTCAAACTGGGGCCATAAAAATCAGCTCCCGGAGACAGTCTAACAAAAAGGCGCAAAAATAAAAAAAATGTTGATCACGTGTGGTGCTTTTAACTACGTCCACCAAACCACTGATCAAACAATATAAAAGCAGATTGCGCAGCAAAATTTGTCTATTTCTTTTGCTCTTTCCCTTTTTCTCTTCCCTCTTTTTCTCTTTTTTCTCTCTTTCAGAGAACACAAGTTCGGCTCCCTTCGCTTTTGGCCTTTGGCATTTTGGCTGCGAAACGACTAAATCGCCAAAGTTGTAGTTTCTGTCTGCCTGTTTGTTCACGAACTCCTAGGGTTTTAGAGATAGACCTATATTTCATTTTGATTAAACAGATAACAATACTGGTATATTTAGAGAATCACTCTCGTATCGTTGCCACCCGGACTTAGGTTAGTGGTAATTGTTATTTTTTTTTCATTTTTTGCTAAAAAAACGTTAATCTTAGTGCTTCTAGAGAATTTAAATCGAATCAAAGGGTTAGTTTAGTGTTAGGCTAAAAACAACATTTCGGTTTCGAATTCTATAGAAGTATCCTAGTCTTTAATCATAACTCGGGATATTTGAAAAAAAAATTCATAAAACCACAAAAAAAATAAGAAAAAAAAATGAAAATCCAATTAAGCCCCCCCCCCCCTCTCCACACCCGATTTGGGACGGGAGTGATTCTATAAAATTACCATAATATTGTGGGGTCTGCATTCGCGGTTAACGCCCATAACAAAAAGATACTACGTTTTATTTTATTTTTTTATAACTTAAAAATGATAGAAAACAAGAATAAGAGAAATGGTAATTAAGTTCGGAACTTGAACGGGTCCTCATTGATTCCAGAAAACGCCGGATGTGCCTCGAACGGGTTAAAGACTATAAATTTACTGAGATGTATTTGAATTAATGCCACTTATTTGCATCTCTTTCCTTTAATCAGTGCTCAGTACATCCTTGAGCCCTACTTCCAAAATTGAATGTTATCAAATAAGAATCAAAAGTTAATAATATGGCGTTATTATCAGAGTGCAAAAGAAGAACATATCAATTCAATCCCGGACATCGCCGGTTTTTCTTGCTATTAAAAAACAAATGTAGCGTTTACGTAAAGTTTGTTTTTCACAAACAAACTCGCCAAATTATGGTGAAAAAATAAATAAAATCAGTTTTATTACTGCCAATTATTGCTCTTTGTAACTGATGGCGATTTTTTTTATGATAGCCGAACTGTCAGAACTTTGCGGAGAGCGAACGAACTCGCGCGCGCACGAAAGAGAGAGAGAGAGAGAGAGAGCGTAAGAAAGAGAGCAAAAATGAGAGAGAGAGAGAGAGAGAGAGAGAGCAAAAATGAGAGAGAGAGAGAGAGAGAGAGAGTAAAAGGGAGAGAAAGAGAGGGCAAAGAGAGAGTAAAAAAGAGAGAAAGAGAGGGCAAAGAGAGAGTAAAAAAGAGAGAAAGAGAGGGCAAAGAGAGAGTAAAAAAGAGAGAAAGAGAGGGCAAAGAGAGAGTAAAAAAGAGAGAAAGAGAGGGCAAGAGAGAGTAAAAAAGAGAGAAAGGTAGAGAGAGAGAGAGAGAGAGAGAGAGAGAGAGAGAGAGAGAGAGAGAGAGTAATAATCTTTCTTTTTTTTTCCAAACGCCAGAACTACCAGCATCACAAGGGCACTTCATCGCTTTTAAGGGGTCATATCGCCCTTTCTAGTTTGAAAACCTACTATTTGCGGCGAACCTGCTAGAGAAGAGAGAGAAAGGGAGAGGGGAGAAAGAGGGAGAAGAGAGAGAGAAAGGGAGAGGCGAGAAAGAGGGAGAGGGGGAGAAAGAGAGAGAAGAGAAAGGAGAGGGGAGAAAGAGGGAAAAGAGAGAGAGAGAAAGAGAGAAAAGGAGAGGGGGAAAGAGGGAGAAAGAGAGAGAGAGAGAGAGAAGAGAGGGAGAGAGACGGAGAGGGGTGAAGGATGGAGAGAGTTAGAATAACATCATTATCGACAATAAATTGAGAACATAAGGCTGCAATTATGTAAACACTAAATCCTTTCTCAGCTCGTAAGTAATCAAACTTAAATATCACAAGTTTACAAAATATAAACACACAAGAAATACAGAGGAAAAATGAAATCAAAATAAATAACAAGAAACAAATAATTGTGGCCACAACGATGTTAAGGTTGGAAATGCATTTATATACTTTTAGAATTTTTTTTTTTTTAACTAACTATATTTACCCGGCGTTGCCCAGGTGGGGTATATTTATTGCCGGGTGGAGGGCGTAGAGAAATAATTTAAAATATAGTTCCTATCTACTTGGCTCCTCATGAGGACAGAGTTAAACACAATGTCGATTTTTATTGTTAGGGGTATTCTGGATTTGGACAACAGTAAAAGTTGCCACTGTCTAGAAGGATTTCTTCATATTTAAAAAATACATATAGTCATTTTAACATTTAAAAAAATAGTATAACATTTATTTTAGTTTTCCCTTATTTTTTATTTTAATAAATATATTATTAAAAAATAATAATGCAATGTGTACTTAAAGTTACGTATATGCGAGAAACACAGTTTTATTAATACAGACGTGATGAACCGTTTCTTGGAAGTCGCGTTTAGCAATACAACCGAAACGAATAAAAGTGTTTATTGATAAGAAGGAAGTCATGTGTACATTTAAAAAAATAGGATTTAAAAAAAAATTATTATTATTAATAATAATAATAATAATAATTCAGTGTATATTTATAAAAGTTACGCATAGACGAGAAACTCATGCACATGAGATCTTGTCAGATAGTTTTATACATAAAAAAAGGAAATCATATTGTTGATTTAGTTTTAAAAGTTTAATTATTTATCTGCAATCGGAAATTAAAAAAGATATTAAAAAAAGTGCGTGGAGTTAAATAAGTTTATTTTGTCACCCATGTCCTTCCATACCCAACCCTCTCGCAATAAAGTAAAATTAAAAAAATACACACGCACACACAATCTAATTGACACATACGTTGAGAGAAGGTACGAATGGAGAGATTGGATATAAGTATTTAACGCGGATAAGAAACTATGGATGAAGTGGGTATATGTATATATTTATAGAAGGCGAATTTAAATGATATTACTTGTTTTTATTAAATTTAAGGATTTTAGTAAGTAGAATAGTTTTTATTTGCGGCTTTTTAAACGTAATGGGAATGAGAGTGGGTTTCCGAATTTCTCCTTATTTTCCGTATAGCTGTGACCTAGTTATGGCGTATCACGCATGCGTCGTGTCGGCGGGCACTCTCTCTCTCTCTCTCCCCGAACAGGTTGCATTCTGCGCGCGCCTAATGCCGACAACAACAGAAGGAGAGAGAGGAGGAAGACGAAGGAGGATTATTAGCAACTAAAAAGGAGAGAGAAAGAGAGAGGATCGAAAATTATATATCGTTAAAGAAAGCCATCAGCAAAGGAGGCACTAAAAAGAACCAAAAAACAAACAAACACGGGAAATCCAGGACCCCCCACCCCCAGAAAACAAGGGAGAATTTTACAATATTGTTTTTGGGTATAAACATAAAAAAAGAAAACCCGTGTGATCAAAAGTTGTATATACATACGTACACACACACACACACATATATATATATATAAAACGGAAAAGCATATTTTTTTCTTTTAAATGCCTCGGCCGTCATGTAATAACGGAGAAAACATCCTATAATATTAAGAGCGTGTTGTAATTTGCGTCAGGCTGCATTGTGATTATATAAAAATGATATGTAAGTTCGAAGCCGTCACGATGTATTAGCTAATTCCGCATACGATGTAGATGTGGGA
>OY744538.1:91268864-91282052 GCA_963556195.1 Sepiola atlantica | reverse complement strand
CAGACGGAAGGCTGGTCGGACAGACGTCCGTGCGCTTTGAAAGTCACGCCAACAAGAGGAAGAGTCTCGTTTTTAATTTACAGACTACTGACAGAAGCGTCCCTCGCGTTGGTACTGAAAATATACATGCAATCGAGATAACTCTGACCCTATAATAACATTCGCTGAGTGACTGCATCCTCACACTAGAGAATAAATGCAACGGATCTTAGAAAAAATAAATAAAAGGCAAACATAAAAATAAGAAAAGTGGGATGGGAGGTTTACATCAATGTTCCCCCCCCCCTTCTCGCCTTGCCCTGCTCTACCATAATCTAATACTCCAAACTTTTACCCGGGTAGCAAACATTTTTTTTTTGTTTACATTTGAAACTTCTTTTCCTTATCCACGAAAGAGAAAAAGTTTAATGTAAACATTATTGAGTTAACGTATCTGGTCTAAGGTTTTTTTGTTTTTGTGTATGTGTGTGTGTGTGTGTGGGGGGGGGGGGGTAATACGCGTATGCGCGTGTGTAAAAGCTGTTTATATTAATAGTTACACGGCCATGTGTGTGTGAAGCAGAGAAATAAAATGAGAAAGAGGGAGAGAGGGGAGGGAGAGAGAGGGAGAGAGAAGGGTGATTAGAAAAGAGAGCAGGGAAAGTATATAAAAATAGAAAGTGAAAAAGAAAGAGAAAAACGAACACTACAGAAAATAGAGTACAAATGATTAAAAAAGATAGTGAAAGAAAGTGAAACGACAAAGGGAAAAAGAGTATAAGAGTATAAGAAGGGGTGGAGTAGGGGGGAGGAGAAGAAGAAGAAGAAGAAGAAGAAGAAGAATTGTAATTGAGTATATGAAAAAAATAGACTGGAGAGTTTACTGTATAATTTGGATTATTCGGACTACTGTTTTCATCATAAACGTTTCGGCCGATGTAACCTCCGACCTTCAAGTATCTTTTGCCGAACTCGACAATCTTCCTGTTAAACTCGGAATCTGTACGGATATTGAACGGAACCCTTTATTTAATCCATGGTGGTGGGCATGCTCTTGTTCCGTCAGTCATGACCGGGTAGAAGTTTTTTTTTTGGATGTTTTTTATTTTAATGAAAATCGCTCCAGACAAGGCATGAAGCCACTTGATGCAAGGAGCTAAAGAAAACAAATACTACTTCAAGGTCAAAAACTAGTCAACAAAGTGTTATATGGATAGATTCTGACCCAGAAAACAACAATTTTCCCCCTTTGGAATGTGAAGACTAAAGGACAAAATAAGGGAAGCGAAAGTTACGAGGTTGCCGAAAGTAAACCTAAGTTAGTCACTTTCTACTCTACTTAAGTCTTAAGTAATTCGTAATTGTAATCGACAGTTCGACAGGAAAGATTCCCGAGTTCAACAATACGCACCTGAAAAAGGTCGGAGGTTTAGATCGGCCAAAACGTTGTGAAAATCGCACTCAAGATGAGATCAGTAGTCCGAATAATCCAAAAATACAAATTATCAATCCTTATCTCAAAAGATTTGAATTGCTTTGTGTTTCAGCATATCAACACCTCAACGAGTCATGGAATGCTGTAAAACATAAAACACCGTTCTTTGCAATCCTTCTCTTTGGTAGAAGATCTGATATTTCTTAGAATTCTTTAGAATGGCGTATTTATTTAGTTCCTTTTTGGTACAATCTCACGTCCTTCGGGAACCAAAGATTTCGTTCGGATTGCCCTGCTCAAAAAGGTCATTCATGTCACCCACTTGGTAACGTCGAGAACGGATCTCATTGCAATCAGTACATTACACCAATATATAATGGAACATGACAGTCGACACAGAATAGGGAATCTTCTCATTTAAGCAGATATCAATGCATTACGTACATGAAACCAAAATGGGGTCATCGCTCTTCTATAATTCTGCTGATCTTCTTTGATCGTTGGCTGGATTTGATTCATTTCAATTTCGTTCAGATATTCATCGCAAAGAGGTTGCCATTTATTTGGTATAATTTTAGATCCGTATATGAGATTTTGGTGTTACTTTATCCCATTTTTATACTTCAATGAATGTTAATATGGCTCCTTATCAACAGAAGATTATTGTGTTCGTGTTGCAGAGGTTATTGATTCTGTTACAAGTCTGAATGGTTAGTGGATCGTTCATATGTTTGAATTTGCTTGTTAGGACACAAGGTCATGTGTGGGTTTGATAAAAGTGTTTCTGTGGAACGAACTGGATTCGAACTTGGTACATCCAGGTTTCCAGTCACTATCTCAGCAGTGCAAATTGATGCTGTACTTGACAGCCTCTGCGTGAATTCTTTGCTGCCATGGATGCAGAACTTCCCACTGCCTTTTATCCTTAAATTTATATGTGTCTATGTATTTGTAGCCGGAATGGTGATCTTTAATGGTTTTAAATTCATTCTGAAATCTAATTGGATTGGATTTGTTTTGTTTTTGAGAATGTGGCCAAATTATGTATAAAACCTTTTTAGAGTTGAGTTTGGCTAATCATTGATTAGTGGGTGCGAGTATTATTCTTTTTTATTTCATTGCTAATCTCTTCAATATGGAGACTAGTTTATGGCGTTTATAATTTGGTAACATATTGGAATGTTAATAATTTTGTAACATATTGGAATGCTAATAATTGTGCAACATATTGGAATGCTAATGATTTTGTAACATATTGAATGCTAATGATTTTGTAACATATTGGAATGCTAATGATTTTGTAACATATTGGAATACTAAAGATTTTGTAACATGAGAATGCTAATGATTTTGTAACATATTGGAATGCTAATAATTTAGTAAGATATGAGAATGCTAATAATTTAGTAACATATTGGAATGCTAATAATTTTAAAAATATTGGAATGCTAATAATTTTATAACATATTAGACTGCTAATAATTTTGTAGCAACACCGGTTTTCATGTTTTAAATATTGAAAGCAGACGTTTTTTTCTGTAAATTTCAAATGGCTGCTTTTGATTGGTTAATTTGAGTCACGCGTGACCAATCTTTTATTGTAATTGGTGGCGGGGCATATAAGTGCTGCCCATTTTACGTTAAATTTATATGCAAAACTGATCCTCCAATTTACATTCTAAAATAATTGTTTTTGTTTTGTTTTTCTTTCTTTCCGGGAAAGATAAGTAATACAACGATTTATTTAAAATAAATAAATTAAATAAATAACACAACAAAAAGCAACTTTAATGTTCAACATTGGGGGGGGGGGGGCTTAGTCCTTATTTAAAACTATAAAGAAGGGAGCCTAGATCCCACCCCCCAACAGACAAGAGAATGGTAAAAGTGCAGAATAGCTAACAGTCGAGCAAACATGCCCTTATACCAAAAGCAGCTAAATTTAATTATCTACCGACCTGTATACTTTTAACGTACTAAAACTGTAAGTTTTTTTTTCATTTAATTTTTTTTGTTTTTTTTTAAAACTGTCCTTTACGACATACGGGAAACAATGGTCGCGTGTTGCTTAACTATTCAGGGGCTTAATTCCTGAACAGTTGTAAGAATAATGACTTACTCTTCACCTAACCCTAAGTCGGGACTTGCCACTCGGACTTAAGGTTAGTGGTAGGATAAGTCATTTTTGTTTACAACTTTTCAAGAAATCCCCCCTCAACAGCTAAGCGACAAACGGCCATTTGTTTTTTTCTCGTGTGTGTGTAAAGACCGCTTTGCATGAAATAAAAAAATTTGAAACAAAAAACTTAAAAACAATTGCAGCACATTAAAAATATACAGGTCGATAGATAATTAAATTCTACTGCGTTAGGTAGAGTCATTTGTTGTTTTTGTTTGTTTGGTTGTTTGTTTTTATGATTTCTCGACTGTTAACTATTCTGTACTTTTACTGAGTGAGCAAATACTTATTTTAAAATATAGGGTGGGGGTAGCTTAGCCCCTATTTTCAAAACTATAGAGGCGGAAAACTAGCCCCCCCCCCCAATATTATACTTAGAAAAATCAATTTTATTTGCTTAAAACCGACAGAATAAATGTTTAAAATACTTATTTTAAAGTATTGTGCTGGGGGGGGGGGGGGGATATTTAAAACTAGAGGTGAAAGACCCCCCCCCCCCCCAATTTAGAAAAGTTGATTTAATTTGCTTGAAAACAACAGAGTAAATACATATTTAAAAATATTGATTAAAAAAATTGAGGTGGGGTGGGGGGCTTAGCCCCTATTTAAAACTATGGAGGAGGGAGCCTACCCCTTCCGAACGATCCTAATTAGTCTTGCTTTGTGCCATTTTTACCTATTCATTCACTTGTGTCATTTTTACATATTAATTCACTTGTGTCATTTTACCTATTCATTCGCTGGTGCCATTTTTACCGGTGTCATTTTTACATATTCATTCACTTGTGCCGTTTTTATCTATTCATTCACTTGTGTCATTTTTACATATTCATTCACTTGTGCCATTTTTATCTATTCATTCACTTGTGTCATTTTTACATATTCATTCACTTGTGTCATTTTTATCTATTCATTCACTTGTGTCATTTTTACATATTCATTCACTTGTGCCATTTTTACCTATTCATTCACTTGTGTCATTTTTACATATTCATTCACTTGTGCCGTTTTTATCTATTCATTCCACTGGTGCCATTTTTACCGGTGCCATCTTTACCTATTCATTCACTTGTGCCATTTTTACCGAGCACCCTATTTTTATATCCGTTCAAAGCCCCCCCCCCTTTTAAGGGGGTAGACTTGACTTACCATACTAAGTTCGAACTTGCTGCACAACTCGCCACTATAAATTACCGTTATGAATCTGACCCCTAATCACAGTATTCTCTTACGTCTCAGTGGCAATATGCCCTGTTCGGGTTGAATTAAAAACAAAAACAAAAAACAACTTGTTTTACACCCGGTCATAGTGGGTTAGGGTAAATATTACGTGTGTGTTTAAAAGTGCAAACGCTGGATTATTTTTAATTATTTTTTTGCTATGTTTATTATTATTGTTGTTGTTATTGTTTGTTTGTTTGTTTTTGTAATGATAACGCTAAATAATAATAATTGCCTGTTTCTATTTTAATTGAAAAAAGGGAAAATCAGAATTGAAAAGAAAGAAAAAAAAAGAAAAAAAAACAATAAAGAAACCAGCTGGGGTTAAAAAAGAAAAAAAAAGTTTATTTCTTCTTTTTCACTTTCAGTCAGCAGGTTGTTGGTTGGGCGAGTAGGCAAGTGCCCTCACACGTGAGGATCAGTGGTTGCCTGTCTCGTTGACGCTCGCTCCAACTTCGGGGTGGTGGTGGTGGTAGTGGTGGGAGGAGAAGAAGGATTCCTTGCCCTTCCTCTACGCTAAACACACGTGTTATGTCCGGAGGTCTCAACTCAAACTTTTCCCATATACACGCACAGGCGTTTATTTATTTATTTGATTTTCTTTTTCTTTTGTAAAAGATCGCAGCCAAGTAATCGCTTCGGAATTATTGACTCTTATATTCTTTCTTATGTGGTTTATGTCGTCAGAGATTATATTTGATTTGTTGATCAACCCTCAACATTAAGAGTATAAAACATAGCTTTCTCGACGCATCTTCTGTTGCTCGGAGACTCTTGGCTGTAAGCTACCAGTCGATGATCTGTTCTCGACTCTCAGTCCGACAGAAACTGGGCCATTTCGGTGGACTTTAATCTGTCGGGCTGAGATATTAGGAGGTCCACCCTCCCAGGCCTTGCCTTCCCTCTTTGAGGAAGAGTTAGTTTATTGCTAACTGCTGAGGCGCCCCAACCAGGGAATGCCAACACGGTTGGCCAGGCAATTTTTGGTTATCCTACTAACGGTGCTCCCACACAGAAAAATCTAAAATTTTAGTAAAATAAGTTTATATATATATATATATATATATATATATATATATATATATATATACAGGACCGGTGGGACAGTTATAAAAGTGTGTGGGGGGGGGGGGGCTCTCCTAAAAAGTGGGGGGGGGGGCGGTTAAACACGTGCATTATTGATGACCATAAAGTGGGGGGGCCCAAGTCAAAAAGTGTGTGTGTGTGGGGGGGGGGGGGGCTTGAGCTCCCCTGCACCCCCCCGGTGACGCCGTCCATGATATATATATATATATATATATATATTGTTTTTCATATTATGATAGTAGGACATTTTTTTAAAAGTAAAATAAATGTACTATTAATTAGTAAAATAGAAAAGAAGACGTGTTAAAAGACTTATCGTTTTGAGGAGAAAAAATGTTGAACGATGCGATAGAAAAACAGAATTGTTGACCTGAAGAAACGAAGCGAAGCTGTGTGTAATTATAAACATATATTATTTTATTTCAAAAAATTAAATTAGGTATGAAAATAATTTAGTGTTAAATATTTTTTATTAACACTTCTTGTAAACTTTAAGTTTTCAGGGAATTGCTTATTGCTTTCTGTGAACGGTTCGTTTTTCGTTCAAAACATTCCGGTCGATCCAAAACGTGACACTTGGCG
Organism: Sepiola atlantica; assembly: GCA_963556195.1. Classification (NCBI taxonomy): domain Eukaryota; kingdom Metazoa; phylum Mollusca; class Cephalopoda; order Sepiida; family Sepiolidae; genus Sepiola; species Sepiola atlantica. Next base: position 91,275,570 of record OY744538.1, on the reverse strand, counting down.
GCCATATTGGACGAACTTGGGATTATTTACGAATTTCTTCGATAGTTCATAGATTTCAACCACGTTCGCACGTTTTCGTGCGTAATACTACTTTGATTTTAACTCGAAATGATTTCTTGGTTAATATTATTTAACAAAAACAACAACGTAATGCCATTCCTAACACATCGCATTCTGTGTGGGAGCACCGTTAGTAGGATAACCCAATTTTTAATAGGCCAGAGTGCTCCTTCTTTAGAAGCGCTACCTTGATTCTCCCCACCTTCCTCGGCATTTGGGCTGAGATAATAAAAATATTCTGTTCGTGATTAGCATCCTCCCAGACATTACCTCCTTCTTCTGGAGGGATGATGTGGGTTATTGTCGGTTGCCCGAGGCGCTCGCACCAAGGATTGCTGACAGTTCGATCTAGACAATTTTTGTAACCATCTAGAGTACTCCCCTTTTTGGGGGGTTTAATCCAACTTCGTGTTTAATCCAGTCTTGGTGGGGATCCGAATAAAAAATCAACCCATCCTCCCAGGTTTTGCTTCTTCCCCCCCCCTTTCGGGGGGGGGGGGGGGATTGGTTTATTGTCTGACGTCACCTCAGTGCCATCACATTGTTATTTTTTTTAAAATACCCGTTAAGAGTGTCCCCTTTTTGGGGAAGCTGAACTCTTCACTTTAAAATCGGCCTTGTGCCACACCACACATTGGTGTGTATATTCGAGTAAATCCCGCGCGCGCATTTGTGTGAGGGTGTAATAGAACATTTCGGACATTTTGGCCAGTTATTTTTTCAAAGGGAATTTGGGCAATTGTGCAATATAGTTAACGACAAAAAAGGGGTAAAAAAAAACAAAACAAAAACAAATAGAAAACAAATAACTGTTACAAAACGCAAAAAAAAACCCAACTTTCTAATTACAAGCTTAAAAGATAATTTTTTTATTTTTTTTACCCTAATCCGATTGCCAACCACCCTCGGACTTAGGCTTACAGTTCCATTAACTCCCATTATTTTTACTATCTTATCATAATTGTCAACCATGTTGGAAAGCACGTGTGGTTGACGATAACAAATACATAGATAATAAATCTTACAATCAGTAAACACTCGTGAAAATGAAACAAGTAGAAAAGTAAACTTTCCTGCGTTTGGTAACAGTTATTTTTTTTTTTTTTCAACTTTTAAAAATTTTATTATCAACTATACTGTACAATCGTCAGGATTTGTTATGCATTGAATGCATAAAATCAGTAAAATATAATACATCTATTACAAATATAGTACATCATCTATTAGTAATGGAGATTTGGTATCTGTCTGTCTGAAACCCAAAGTTACTATTTTGCTATATTTTAAAGCTTAATTCAGTTGACTATACTATTTCAGACTAATGTACTATCTCTCAGTTCTCAATTCAAGGGTGGTTGTAGTGTAGTATCTGTTCTGTTGTCATGATACCATCCTCCCATGCATTACCTTCTCCTTTTCAGAAGGGGTATAGTGTAGTATATGTTCATTTGTCATAATACCATCTTCCAATGAATTACTTCCTCTTCTTTTATTTTGGTCGGAAGTCGTGTAGTGTTTATTCTGTGATCATGACACCATCCTCCCAGGGATTACCATCGCCTTTTTTAAAAGGTGGTGTAGTATTTGTTCTATGCTTATGATACCATTCTCCTAGGGATTACTTATTTCACGTAAACTCTAAAAGTGTTCAATTTAACTCATTTTTAAACCACTATTATTAATTATTAACTAATTGTAGCACCTCGGCGTTGTCCGGGATTCTTTTTACTTTCATTAGATTGTTTTTGTGTTCTTTTTTTTATTTTTTATTTTAACTATCCCTTTCTTTACCAATTTTTTTTTTCAATTATTAAATAAGATTTGACGCTTTTTCGGTATTTCCCCCACTACATGTTTTGGCATTTTCTACGGACCAATTTTTAAATATTGTTTTTTTTTTTCCGTGCACGTACAATTACCGATCATGTTGATCGGGAATTCCGTCGTTTTAAAAAAAAATTATCAAATATTTTAGGTTTTAAAGGCGGGGATCACTTTCTTATATACATTTAACGTAAAATGATAACCCACTTCCTGACCATCACCAATTTGACCATATATATTTTAAAATTTTCTGTGTACACTTACCAAGTATGTCGCTTGTAAATTCCGTTAAAAAAATTTTTTTTTAGCTAATATTTTAGATTTTTAAATTTAATGTAAAATGATCACACACGTCATGCCCATCACCAAACAGAATAGCGCACAAGTGATAATAACATTAATGTTTGTATTATTATGTATGCAGGAGGGGGATCAGCGGTAGATATCGGATTAACATCCTCTATTTTATCATCAAGCTGCGTAAACACACAAACAGAAACCAACCCGAATTCACTTCAACAACAAAAGCTCAAACTGGGGCCATAAAAATCAGCTCCCAGAGACAGTCTAACAAAAAGGCGCAAAAAAAAAAAAAATGTTGCTCACGTGTGGTGCTCTTAACTACGTCCACCAAACCACTGATCAAACAATATAAAAGCAGATTGCGCAGCAAAATTTGCCTATTTCTTTTGCTCTTTCACTTTTTCTCTTCCCTCTTTTTCTCTTTTTTCTCTCTTTCAGAGAACACAAGTTCGGCTCCCTTCGCCTTTTGCCTTTGGCATTTTGGCTGCGAAACGACTAAATCGCCAAAGTTGTAGTTTCTGTCTGCCACACGAACTCCTAGGGTTTTAGAGATAGACCCATATTTCATTTTGATTAAACAGATAACAATACTGGTATTTTTAGAGAATCAATCTCGTATCGTTGCCACCCGGACTTAGGTTAGTGGTAATGTTATTTTTTTTCATTTTTTGCTAAAAAAACGTTAATCTTGGTGCTTCTAGAGAATTTAAATCGAATCAAAAGGTTAGTTTAGTGTTAGGCTAAAAAACAACATTTCGGTTCGAATTCTATAGAAGTACCCTAGTCTTTAATCATAACTCGGGATATTTGAAAAAAAAATTCATAAAACCACAAAAAAAGAAGAAAAAAATGAAAATCCAATTAAGTCCCCCCCCTCTCCACACCCGATTTGAGACGGGAGTGATTCTATAAAATTACCATAATATTGTGGGGTCTGCATTCGCGGTTAACACCCATAACAAGAAGATACTACGTTTTATTTTATTTTTTTATAACTTAAAAATGATAGAAAACAAGAATAAGAGAAATGGTAATTAAGTTCGGAACTTGAACGGGTCCTCATTGATTTCAGAAAACGTCGGATGTGCCTCGAACGGGTTAAAGACTATAAATTTACTGAGATGTATTTGAATTAATGCCACTTATTTGCATCTCTTTCCTTTAATCAGTGCTCAGTACATCCTTGAGCCCTACTTCCAAAATTGAATGTTATCAAATAAGAATCAAAAGTTAATAATATGGCGTTATTGGCAGAGTGCAAAAAGAAGGACATATCAATTCAATCCCGAACAACGCCGGTTTTTCTTGCTATTAAAAAAAACAAATGTAGCGTTTACGTAAAGTTTGTTTTTTCACAAACAAACTCGCCAAATTATGGTGAAAAAATAAATAAAATCAGTTTTATTACTGCCAATTATTGCTCTTTGTAACTGATGGCGATTTTTTTTATGATAGCCGAACTGTCAGAACTTTGCGGAGAGCGAACGAACTCGCGCGCGCACGAAAGAGAGAGAGAGAGAGAGAGAGTAAGAAAGAGAGCAAAAATGAGAGAGAGAGAGAGAGAGAGAGAGCGATAGACAGACAGACAGAGTAAAAGGGAGAGAAAGAGAGGGCAAAGAGAGAGTAAAAAAGAGAGAAAGGTAGAGCAAGGTAGAGCAAGGAGAGAGAGAGAGAGAGAGAGAGAGAGAGAGAGAGAGAGAGAGAGAGAGAGAGAGAGAGAGAGAGTAATCTTTCTTTTTTTTTTTTTCAAACGCCAGAACTACCAGCATCACAAGGGCACTTCATCGCTTTTAAGGGGTCATATCGCCCTTTCTAGTTTGAAAACCTACTATTTGCGGCGAACCTGCTAGAGAAAGAGAGAAAGGGAGAGGGGGAGAAAGAGGGAGAAGAGAGAGAGAAAGGGAGAGGGGGAGAAAGAGGGAGAAGAGAGAGAGAAAGGGAGAGGGGAGAAGAGAGAGGGAGAGGGAGAGAAAGAGGGAGAAGAGAGAGAGAAAGAGAGAAAAGGAGAGGGGGGAAAGAGGGAGAAAGAGAGAGAGAGAGAAGAGAGGGAGAGAGACGGAGAGGGGTGAAGGATGGAGAGAGTTAGAATAACATCATTATCGACAATAAATTGAGAACATAAGGCTGCAATTATGTAAACACTAAATCCTTTCTCAGCTCGTAAGTAATCAAACTTAAATATCACAAGTTTACAAAATATAAACACACAAGAAATACAGAGGAAAAATGAAATCAAAATAAATAACAAGAAACAAATAATTGTGGCCACAACGATGTTAAGGTTGGAAATGCATTTATATACTTTTAGAATTTTTTTTTTTTTAACTAACTATATTTACCCGGCGTTGCCCAGGTGGGGTATATTTATTGCCGGGTGGAGGGCGTAGAGAAAATAATTTAAAATATAGTTCCTATCTACTTGGCTCCTCATGAGGACAGAGTTAAACACAATGTCGATTTTTATTGTTAGGGGTATTCTGGATTTGGACAACAGTAAAAGTTGCCACTGTCTAGAAGGATTTCTTCATATTTAAAAAATACATATAGTCATTTTAACATTTAAAAAAATAGTATAACATATATTTTAGTTTTCCCTTATTTTTTATTTTAATAAATATATTATTAAAAAATAATAATGCAATGTGTACTTAAAGTTACGTATATGCGAGAAACACAGTTTTATTAATACAGACGTGATGAACCGTTTCTTGGAAGTCGCGTTTAGCAATACAACCGAAACGAATAAAAGTGTTTATTGATAAGAAGGAAGTCATGTGTACATTTAAAAAAATAGGATTTAAAAAAATTATTATTATTAATAATAATAATAATAATAATAATAATAATAATAATAATAATAATAATTCAGTGTATATTTATAAAAGTTACGCATAGACGAGAAACTCATGCACATGAGATCTTGTCAGATAGTTTTATACATAAAAAAAAGGAAATCATATTGTTGATTTAGTTTTAAAAGTTTAATTATTTATCTGCAATCGGAAATTAAAAAAGATATTAAAAAAAGTGCGTGGAGTTAAATAAGTTTATTTTGTCACCCATGTCCTTCCATACCCAACCCTCTCGCAATAAAGTAAAATTAAAAAAATACACACGCACACACAATCTAATTGACACATACGTTGAGAGAAGGTACGAATGGAGAGATTGGATATAAGTATTTAACGCGGATAAGAAACTATGGATGAAGTGGGTATATGTATATATTTATAGAAGGCGAATTTAAATGATATTACTTGTTTTTATTAAATTTAAGGATTTTAGTAAGTAGAATAGTTTTTATTTGCGGCTTTTTAAACGTAATGGGAATGAGAGTGGTTTCCGAATTTCTCCTTATTTTCCGTGTAGCTGTGACCTAGTTATGGCGTATCACGCATGCGTCGTGTCGGCGGGCACTCTCTCTCTCTCTCTCCCCGAACAGGTTGCATTCTGCGCGCGCCTAATGCCGACAACAACAGAAGGAGAGAGAGGAGGAAGACGAAGGAGGATTATTAGCAACTAAAAAGGAGAGAGAAAGAGAGAGGATCGAAAATTATATATCGTTAAAGAAAGCCATCAGCAAAGGAGGCACTAAAAAGAACCAAAAAACAAACAAACACGGGAAATCCAGGACCCCCCACCCCCAGAAACAAGGGAGAATTTTACAATATTGTTTTTGGGTATAAACATAAAAAAAGAAAACCCGTGTGATCAAAAGTTGTATATACATACGTACACACACACACACACATATATATATATAAAACGGAAAAGCATATTTTTTTCTTTTAAATGCCTCGGCCGTCATGTAATAACGGAGAAAACATCCTATAATATTAAGAGCGTGTTGTAATTTGCGTCAGGCTGCATTGTGATTATATAAAAATGATATGTAAGTTCGAAGCCGTCACGATGTATTAGCTAATTCCGCATACGATGTAGATGTGGGAACATGTAGATATATTTATATTTACAAAACAAAAAGTAATATTACTTATGTAAAAAAAAAAAAAAAATTGGCATTTCGTTGTTAAAACAAAAGTGTTGTTTCATTTTTTTTTTGCTGTTTTTATTTATTTAATAAAAAAGAAAACGGAATCAAAATTACGATCGTTGTCATCGCGAGACTGAAAAGTCAGAGTCGTGTAGACAAAAAAACGAGAGGAAACTACGAAAAGGGGGGGTTGTGTTGTTGTTGTTGTTGGTGGCTTGTTCCGCCATCCTCAACATGATTCAGCATTCAGAAAAACTTGATTCCATGAACGGACTTGTGCCTGTCTCAACTTCATCTTCATCCGCCGCGGCTGCAGAGCCATCACTGGCCGACACTGTCGAAGGTAAGCAATCACTTCAAAACACACACCCAAAAATAACCCCCATAAAAAAACTTTACCCCCCCCCCCCCAGGCAAAAAAAAACCCCACTCACAACCCAAAAAATAAATAAATAAAAAATAACCCACCATCGAACACATGGGTAAATAAGTCGTTTCCCAGCCAAAATGGCGGACAATTAATCG
>OY744538.1:90941364-91258864 GCA_963556195.1 Sepiola atlantica | reverse complement strand
AGTGTTCAGTTAGTTAGAACGAAAAAGAAGATGGCGTCGATAAGCAATGCACGTGTACCCCTGATAATCGCTCAAAAATCGAAAAGTAAACAAAATACAGGTAGAAACACATCCAATGTCACCAATCGTGCGAAAATGTAATGTTCTAACAGTATTTAATTTTCGATTTTTGAGCGATTATCAGGGGTACACGTGCATTGCTTATCGACGCCATCTTTTTCGTTCTTATGGACACTAGTGGAAACTGTTTGTTTCTTTTTACCAAAAAGATACGCTTTAAAATAAGTTGAAACACACAAAAAAAACTTATTCTGGTATGTAGAAGAGTAACTTATCTTGTCTTTGGTAACATTTATTTGTTGCACATTTGGTTTTTCTCTTCACCCTTTTTTTTTGTTCGCTCTTGTAATAAATACCCCCTCAAATTAGTTCTAGTTTAATAACAATTTTGTTCAATTAATAATTTCCACACAATGCCGTAATAATTAGGTATCGTTTGGTCATTAAATTATTAATTGAACAAAATTGTTATAATACTAGAACAATTTGACTAAAATAATGTTGTTTCAATGGCAGCCATCTTAAAGCTGAAATCTTCAATATAACCAAAGATTCAATTAAAACGTATTAAAAGAAAAAGAATTGGGTTATTCTACATAATTTGAACCGAACCAAACTGACCTTTGTCGAACTGAATCTTAAAGGATTAAAAAAAACAGTTGGGTTCAAATTCTGTAAGAGTACCAAAAATTGATTCCTATTTCAGTCCCCTAAATTATTTCTAGAGTGAAATAGGTTTCGGCAATACTCCCGAACAACCTATTTTTACTTAAAACCATGTTAACGTTATTTTTTGTATTTTATATATACTAAGTTATAGCAAGTTTCATCGTACATTTCAAACGCCGAAATGAAAAGTCGACCAAAAAAATATAGTCGCCACCTTTATAAACACGCCGATAAAGTGGCCAGCTACGGAAGAGTAATAACTTAAGTTCGTAGTCACGTCCTTTAACTTGAAAATTAACTACTTGAGTTATCGTTCTTCCGTAGCTAGCCTCTTTCTGGACTTATTTATAAAATACTTCGACTATTTAATTTCGGCGTTTCACTTGTACGATGACACTAGCTAAGTGTTTTTAATGTCATTTTTAAAACTTTTTTTCTTTTTCTTTTTACTAAAAAAAATGGTTTAAGTAATAACAAAAATAAGTTGTTGTCAAAATAATACTCAAAAACTGACTGAAAAAGAATTGACCCCAAAATATAGCAGGATTCTAATTTTGTAATCAATTAGAAAACCACCAACGATTACTACTACGACTGCTATAGAGCTCGATTTTAGTTTAGTCTTTTCCAGAAAACCGAAAACTTAAAACCAGGAATATAAACTTGTTTTTAAAAAATTCTAAAGATTATTTAAGCTGCTTTTTTCTACTAAGATCTGAAGAAGAAAAAAAAAGCAGTGTCCTATGTAGTGTGTACTTTGTCCACATAGCCAAGTGGATGTTCTATTTTTATTTACGAAACTGTAGCTGGATTTTGTTGCACAAGACCAGGCTAATGGGGGGAGGGTCGCGGCCACCCAGTTGAAGGGGGAGGGTCACGGATTTTCTGCGTTGGAGAGGAAAACTCCCAAGAAATTCTGATCTTGGTTTTGTAGTTTCATCAGCTTTTCTTTCTTGGAGAGGTATGGACCTTCATCTTAGAGGAAAAATAAATCAAATCCGATTAAATATGATTCTTTCCGAATAAAAGGGTTGATATGCCGTGAAATTAACAAATCAAGTAAGAAAAAACACACACAAAAAAACATGACTTTCCCTTCCCTCTGTTTGGTCACTATTGTTATTTACCTCCCCAGCGTTGCCCGGGAGTCTTTTTACTTTAATTATTGTTTCGCTTATTATTATTTAAAAAAAAAATTAGGATTTTGACATTTAAATTTTAATTATTACGGTATTTTTTGGTTATGAAATTATTAATTAAACTAAATTATTATAACACAATAATTGATTGTCAACGTTGTTTTAATCTCTCTAAAATGGTTCAATTTAAGTAAATAAATAAGAATTTGTTAAGATTAAAAAAAAAAGTTTAAAAGACTTTCTATTTGACACTTTAAATGCTTTCAAATTCCTTTCAAATTTTGAAGGGTCACGAAGTAATAATTTCCTTTTTTTTTCTTCAACTTAAAAAAAATCTACAAATAAGTCACCAACTTACTTAGGCCAAAAACCACTCGAGGATAAGGGTTGGAAGGATTCTCAGAGAATGAGTATTAGGAACAAGACCATGGCAGAATTTGAATACCTAAGAGGATGGCTCGGCGATTATTTGTTGGCATTGGACTTGAAGATGCCCATATTGTAGTTAGCAGGGAAGCACTATTAACAAAACAATAAAATGGCTGACTTGTTTACAAATAAACTGAAATGCATTGCGTTAGACGTCCGGTCGATTTCATTGCAAAACCATTTTTTTTCCTCAATAACATTCATTTCCTTGGTTGAATTATCTTTTTAAAAAAATGTAAATATTTACTTACAGAAGGGCGGTTGCAATTAGTTAAGCAAAAATGAAAGTAACGACTCCCGGGCAACGCCGGGTAGATACAGTCTGTTGCTAATAAAGAGGCTATTCTCTATCTACAAATCTACAATCAGACTATGTATGGAGTACTGTTGTCATATTTGGGCTGGTGACTCTAGGGGGGGGGGGGGAGGATGCTCATATCTCCATTATTATGGAAATCGCTTCAGACAAGGCATGAAGCCAGTTGATGTAAGGACCTAACAAGAATGAAATATGATTATTGCAAAGAAAAGATCAAACCTATATGTAGGAGGAAAACGGTCAACAAGAAGAGAGTTCCACGGAAAGAAGGTACTGGAATAGGAAGCTGTATTACAATGAGGTATCAAAACAGCGAATTGATGGAGACCACTAGACCAACGAGTCAAATGAGCTGGAACAAAAGAAGCAGGGAATAGATCACACAATTCTGAAGAACTTAGGTAAAGTATCGTCATGTCAGGTTGTCCTGACATACCTTTTTACAGAGAGACCGAAGACACTTGAGGATGGTGCCTAGCAGGTAATTCAAACTCTCCCTACATAAGAGTCAAATACATCCTAAGAAAGAGTACTGGGGCTACATCTGGGGAGGCGCTGCTCAGAGCACTCTTTCTTTCTGTGACAGTTCAAAATCGAGTTTGCAATCTAGTGGGGTACGATCTCTACTCTACAGGCCTTTTTTCACAGAAAAGATGTTGCTAGTCTTTCTCTACTCTATTGTTATTTCTATGGAAGATTCTCGACTGAGGTTCAATATTTGGTTCATTTTTATAAAACATCCACAGCAAGAACTCGTTTTACCGCCAATGCAAAGAACTTTCTTTTCTAACTCCGTGTGCCTAGCATTCAAAACAGAATTTCCATGAACACGTTACCACAGGATTGTATCCCTACGGGCTACAACATGGTCGTCTGCAAATCCAATGTCAACGAACACTTGTCATGAACCGTCTTCATAAGTCATCAAATTTTATTCATTTTTTCATCATTTTCAATCCTTTCATAATATTCTTCATCATTCAAGTGACAATCTATCTCGAGTGGCTTTTTTACCTTCATAAGTAGTGACTCATTATTATGTAAAAAAAGTAACAATGATGATACTAATAATTCAGACATGCAAATCAACGCGGAAGAAGGAAAAGCATAATAATTATAAAGACTAGTAATGACTCCGACATTGAATTTTTCCAATTAGCACCTTTTATATTTGAACAAAATTAACGGATTCAAATTTTGTTTCTTTAAATTTTATTACTAGTAGAAAGACCCAGTATTGCCTAGAATTGAATTAGAAACCGGATATACTACTACTACTACTACTACCCCCAGCCCAATTTTCAACTCTCAGCATTAAAGGACTCAAAAACTGTTGATATGCCATAACATAAACAAATCAACCCATTATTTTCCCATCGTGTTTTAGTTATTACATGTTCAAGATTTTGTTCTGTTTGGGTTAGTACATTTTTGCAAGTTCGTCGTACAAGCTTCTGTGTTGATATTAGATTTGAGCTGAAATCCATTTAAATATAAAAGGCAGATACTTTTTTTTTTTTTTTTTTAAACTATGGTAGCCCACGTTACTTCCAGATGAAACCTTTTCTGTAATGATCCGAGGCATGATTAAGACCACACTTTTTGTGATGCTGTTGCTTTGGATCAATATTCTAAGAAGCTATGGGGGATCCACTCACTCACATTTCCAATTTAAATATCGGAGATTTCTCTCCTCTTGTTCAGCTGCCAATATTGTTGAGGATGTTCCATATAAGTCGTTCATCGGATATTGTAAAACCCATGGATTGTACTACTTTTATCCCCCCCCCCCCCTCAAGTCTCTCTTCTCTTTATAGATCAAAACTGATTCTAGGGACAAGGATGATTATGATGATCTATTATGTTTTGGAATTTTTTTCATGAGGATCGATAATTTGTATTATCCGTGCTACTATTTTCAACTTGGTTTCGTCCGATGTAACCTCCGACTTTCTTAGGCGCATCTTTTCGAACTTGGCAATGTTTATGTCAAACCTGAAAATCTTTATCAAAATCTCAAACCTGGACAGAATTTCGAACTGAACTTTTTGTTTGATCCACGGAAGTAGATTGTTCTCATTCTGTCAGCCACGACCGGATAAAAGTGTTAATTTATAACTAATAACATAAATTGACTCTTCTACCCGGTCATGGCTGACAGAATGAGAACAATCTACCCTCGTGGATTAAATGGGTTTAGTTTAAAATTTCATCCAGGTTCCCGAGTTCGACACCAAGGTTTTACATTCTGAAATATGCAACTTAAGAAGGTCGGAGGTTACATCGTCCGAAACGCTGTAAATATAACAGGAAAGATGAGAATAGTAGTCCGAATAATCCAGATATATTTATTCTTTTCCTTTGTGTGAATTCTAGATGTCGGTCCAATTCTGTGATCTGAGGTGTTATTTTCTAACGGAACGCATGGATATGAGGGTCATTCAGTAAATAGGGTTACTTTTGAAAAAGAATTTGCTTTATTCTCCATTCTTTAAAACATTTTCCCATGGCCATCCCTATAAGAGGCCAGGCGATTGTACCCATGAGACCAGCATGCCATACTTGGTCATCTTTTATTACTACTATTTATAACATTACGGATACAATTTTTTATAAGTAACCCACTATACATCATATATACTATTGCTCTCTTTTTATTTCTATAATTTTCAAGTTATAAATAAAATAAAACGTCTTTGCTGTTGATCGATGTGCAGGTGCTAACGCAGACCCCACACTATTATTGTAAAACTTCTTCATATAAAATGAATTGGATTATTTGTAAAATTTTACTCAAGAAAAATTGGTTGATCTTGGTATCTGGCTTTGTTTTCAATTGCATCCTCGAACAGACAGACATCACACATGGAGTATAGATTCGTGATGAAACAATTAACTAAGTCGTAATTTAAGAAAATTTGCTCTTTTTGCTTTTGATTACTTGTGCGTCCGTGTCGTATTAAATGATGGTATACTTTCTTTTACATTTTTTTTATTGCTTCCGAGTTTGCTAACAAACTTTTATAATTAAAGTCACTTGAAAAAAAAACAGTTGCCGTCTTGTTTATAAACAATACTAATACTTCAAGTTAGCTGCTACTGATATCTGGCATGATGTCACTTGTCAAACAAATAAGATACACATAGCAACATAAACATATCTTGAAACGAAAAATTATGCATCCATATTTTAATAGAGAATGTGGTGATTGTGCAGTATAGTCAACAAAAAAAAGGTGAAGAAAACAAAAAAATAGACAACAAATAACTGTTACCAAACGCCAGAAAATTTACTTTTCTACTTATCTGCATAAGTTTCATGTGTGTTTACTTATTGTAAGATTTATTATCTATACATGTGTTATTGTCACTTTTACTTAGCCAAGCGCATGTAGTTGCCATCATGACCGACAATTTTGGGGCGACTTGGTTGCAAATTTCTGACTTAAAAAATAAGAAAAGGGGAGGGGGCGGTTAGTTGAACCGTAAGTCAAGATCTGAGAGTTATGCCAATCGGATTAGGGTAAGTTTTTAAATTTATTTTTATTAATAACTTTTAAGCCTAACTTTTGCGATCAAGTCATCCCAAAATTGTCGGCAACCATGCGTCGTTGGCTAAAAGTGACGATAACAAATGCATAGATAATAAATCATACAATCAGTGAAGTAGAAAAAGTAAATTTTCTTTCGTTTGGTAACAGTTATTTGTTGTCTATTTGTTTCTTTTTTTATTCACCCTTTTTTTATTGTTTACTATACTGCACATTCGCCAAGAATTTACTTTATTTACACAAAAATATATTTTTTGTGAACATGAAACAAAACTTTTGATTCCTCTAATTTTGGCCCTTAACTTATCCTACAACTTAAAATTAAATTCATTTGAAAAAACAAAAAAAACAAGTTATTGTTCTGTTTCCATTACAAACAATATAAATATTTCGAATCAGCTGCTGCTGATTGTTGTATTCACTTGAATATATACTGAATTATCTCCCTTGATTAGACAAGCAAAAAAAGAATAAAAATGCAATGACAGCTTTGCGACATGATTGAAAACAGAACGGTTGTTCCGTTGTCATTGTTCCACGTGTGGAATAGTAGGTTGTACGGAAGTTAGAGTTGGGCGGTTTTGAAATTTTGGTTTCGCTATCGGTTTCGGTTTTTTCCCCTTAAAACCTCGGTTTACGGTTCGGTTTTTCGTTTTTTTTTTAAAATAATTTTTTACTATGGAAGCTATTTATTCTCTTGTGTGATGATTAGTTATTATTCAACGTTTAGTTGAATTATGCCACTGTTTTGATAATTTTGTGACTGAATCATTCTCCTTGATATGAATCATATCAGATGTCATGTTGTCTGTCGTATTTCTCTTTTTTTCATTTGAAAATTCAAAATGTTAATGAGAAACAAACTGTAAACAAAGATTTCTTCCTACAAGTCAATTAAATGTTTTTATCATATATTTGTTCAATCTGTCCTGTTACTAACAAAACATTTTTTGGTAATATTCAATTTTATTCAAATCGGAAAATCTTTTCAACCGTGTTTCCTTGTATATGGTGGCTTACTGTAGTAAAAACACAATACCGAACGGTTACGGTTTAAAAAAAAAACCGATTCGGTATGGAGATGAAACCGAAAAACCGCGTTTTTTCGGTAAAACCGCCCATCTCTAACGGAAGTACTTGCTAAGGACATCTTGAGGGCTGTATTTCTTTTTTTGCGGGTAGGTTTTGCCATCCTCCTGCATACAGCGCCTGGTATTCCCAAAATAGTCGCCCATCTGGTACTGGCCAGGCTGAACGTTGCTTCACTTTGGTGATCTAACGAGAACACGAAATAGCTATTTATATCTATAAATCTTGAAACAGAAACACAGCTCGCATTGTCATCTTGGAGATTTTTAGACAAAGCGTTTTCAAAAATCGTTATTCGTGTTCAAAAGAAATCTTGTAAACATGCGTCAGCAAATTAAGAAATATTGCGATGCATTGTTGCATCGTTTAGTTTGAGTCAGCATCTTCTGTGCACTCGACCTAGAATCAACGTGCGACTACTGAAGATCAAAGTGTAGTGTCTCTGCATCTTAAGTGGTACGCACGTTCACACACAGGGTCCATAATGAATACCAACGGTGACTATGGAATTGGAAGGCGAAGTTTAAATCTCGGCAGATCATCGGGGGGGGGGGGGGCTTCAGCGTTAAATAATATAAAAAGGTTTTTCTTTTTCTTCTTCTTCGTCTTGGATCATCCATCAATTAATGGTAAAACATTCACGAAGTTCGTGCGCCATGATGTTCATTCACTCATTTCGACCAGAATCATCAATTCCGAGTTCTTCTCCGGTAGAGTTTTGATCGTAAAACACTGGCCCCTTGGGATTGGAGCTTCTGGCTGCAATGAGTGAGCGAGCATCATGGCACACAACACACTTTGTGAAAAAAGGTTGATATGCCATGAAAACAGATGCATTTAACCCTCTTCACACATACATGCATGTGTGTATATATATATGTATATATATATTTTTGTGTATGTGTGCTTATGTTTAAGAGTGTCTGTGTATCTATATATGTATGGTGTATACATCTTATGTTTGGCATGTTTATGGATCTGGGAGTCACTAGAACTCAATTTATCCCTTTCTCCTTTTTTTCCTTTCCTTTATCCTTTTTTTCCTTTCCTTTTTCTTTCTCTTTCTTTTTCCATTTTCTTTCTTTCTTTTTCCTTTTTTCTTTTTCGTTTTCTTGTTTTATTCTTTTTCGTTTTCCTTTTTTCTTTCCTCCTGTCAATTATCCTTCCTTATTTCCCCCTGTCAATTATCCTTCCTTATTCATTTGTAATGTCATCTCTGATGTAAAACCCTTCTTCTCTTGACGTTTTCGCATCTAAAGAAGTATACCGAAACGTCATAATAGACTAAACTGAAGCCTTTTTCACAAAGATTTTCAAGTTAAAAAAGAAAAAAAAGATAGAACACTAATTGTGAATATGTTATCATTTATAGATTTTGTTGCTGTGGCTGATAGCTCGGTGGTTACGACTTGACTGCTGATTAGGTGATCGGGTTTCGAATAGCAGCTTGAAGCATTCACCTATTTCCATCCATATTGAAAAGCCGTCATGCGGTGTCTATCGATGAACAACTGATTGCACATAGAAGTAAGGAACTTTTGTTAGGACTCTTGAATATAAATGATTGCTCTTTCACGTTCAGGATCAGAGGATCTATTTACAGTAAATAGCATTTTATATAAAATTAGGAGGAAGACTCGGTGTTGCCCGGTATTGAATGAAAAACCCTATGTCCACCGACCTCATTCAATTTTTAACCCCTTCGTTGCTCATCCGGCATCCTTTGAACCCCTTGTTACCATTTCTATTCTTATTTTTTAATTTCTGTAATTTTTAAATTATAAATAAAATAAAGTAAAACGTATTTCTTTTTTATGAATGTAGAAACCATGTTAATGTTGTAGCCCCTTTGATCAAAATGAAATATACCTATCCAAATAACCTGGGTGACGTAGCTTCAGAATATATATAATTGGGGGGGGGGGGCTATCCAAAATTCTAGGAAATGATTGTGAAGTAACAGACAGGAACTACAACTTTATATATCATCTATCTGTCCCTCTCTCTCTCTCTCTCATATATATATATATATATATATATATATATATATATATATATAAGATAAAAAATGGAATTCATATTCCAACGTAATAAAAAATGAAAAAAGGAAAACCAAAAATATAATTTATGTAGTCAACATTTCGTCATTATTTCAAGACTTCCTCAAGATGTTGTGTTATTTCTTATGACCAATTATCCCGAGGAAGTCTTGAAATAAAGACGAAACGGTAATGAATACATAAATAATATTTTTGGTTTTCCTTTTTTCATTTTCCATATATATATATATATATATATATATAATGAGAAAGGAAGGATGAGGGTAATCCGACGTAATGGGAAGTGAAAAAGGAAAAACCAAAAGATGTTTTTTTTTGTTTTTTTATGTATTCATCAACGTTTCGTCTTTATTTGTAAGACTTCCTCAGGATGATAATTTTAAGAAAAATGTCATGCAAGTACATGAAAATATTGGGTTGACATGATGGGTTAATGAGAAGAAGTAGTAGCCACTACTGGGAGCACAGGACCGAGGTCCGGGCTGAGAGAAGTCAGTGGCAGGGAATGAAATTAATGTAGATGGCTGCGAGTGAAAAAGTGGAGGGGTGGGGAAAGAGGAGGGGATGGGGGAGGCTCTGTGTTTTTGGTGTGTGGGTAGTGTCATAGATTTAGAAAAGATTTGAAGAAATGAAGGTGATTTGAAAGTGGAAGGGGTGGGTGGGTAAGAGTGTGAAAGAAGTAGTCGAAAGGGTGAAATAGGTGAGGGGGGAGATTTTGTTGTGGTTAGGTGTGAAATTTTTGGAGAGTAGGAGTATTTGACCAGCTGGCTATGTCAGGAATGTATGTGGGGGGGGGGGATTGTGCGTGGGTGTGTATGCGGGGGGGGGGGGACTTGTATGTAAGTACAATTGAGAGGTTAGCCATGATCTAGGTTCAGTTTTTGTTCGGTCAGGATAATTTTGCTTACTAAGGGGGATAGATTATAGAAACCATTTCGTTGTCTGATGGTATATATATATATATATATATTTATATGTACATATATATTTTTCTGAGTTTATATATAAAAAAAACACAACATATTTTTAAGGTATATATCCCTTATAATATCGTCCAAATTTTTTCAAAAAATAAGCTCAATGAAGTTATGTTTCTGGCATCAGAGCATATATACTGGTTAGTTGCATCTGAATGACCAAAGGAAAGAATCAGTCCACAATCATAATTTGTATTTATTTTTTTATTTCGATTAATGCTTATGTTTTTTCTGCTTTTTAATGCTTATGTTTTTTCTTTCATCTTATGTACGTTTCGCAACCCATAATGAAAAATATTGTCTTTGGTTTTATTGAGACAATCATATATTAATAAAAAAAACAGGCCCTGTATTTCCCAAAAAACGGAAAGGAAGAAAGGTGAGAAGAACGACAAGTCAAAAACACGAAAAACTCACTTTCAAGATTACAATTCGAGAAACAATATTTACTTAAATAAATATTGTTCTAAGTCCCTTTAAGAAAATTGATGTTGAGCCCTGTTTGGGGAGTTAAAAATAGACTGTCACATAGCTATATATCATGTTCCGACGTTTGTTTGAACTACTGTCTGTGCCCACTCTGTTTAAACTTAATTCCCTTTCTTTACATGGTAATTTCTCATGGTCATTTGGTTTGAGCGCTTGCTTGTGGAGTCTAGGGTGATTCTGTAACTGGGTTTAGATCTTGCGGCCGTCTGAATTTACTATCTCCTACACTGATGATAGAGTAAGCTTGGAATGTCGGAGTATGTAGGTAAAAATAATTTAATATTTACTTAAATAAATAAATATATATATATATATATATATATTATTTATATCTGCAATGTATTCTTATGAGAATAAGACATTTAAAGTCGATATTAGTATTTTAATAGACATTCTCGTTATTATTCGCATTATTTAAACAGTTCTGTAATTAGTTAACACAGGTTTGGCATGTTTATTAGGCATGGTTATTATTCAAAAATAATAACTTAATACAAACATGTCTAACCTGGGTTGTCGATCATCTGTGGTTGCACTAACAATCAGAATTACGTCAGTAATTTAATTTTCATCATTCCTAATGACTTAAAGAAAAAACAAACATCGTTGACTTTTTATTTAGAGTAGAGAATTTCTTTCTGAATTCATTTCAGACCGTGAGGGTTGTCTGACTTGCTGTTTGCTTTCCCGTTTCTCCTCACTACATGAAATGGTTTTGTCTGGATGTTAGAAAAGGGCATGTTTTTTATTTGCTAACTTTAGTGTGACGGAACGGATATATTATATTTATTCATATAAAAATATGCAAATAAATACACATTGGGCTTTATTATAGAGTGGAGGATGAACTTTTTAAAATTTTGAATCTGTCAATTAAAAAGTAATTTTTAGCTTGACTTAAAATTTAAAAGAAAAAGTCAAGTATTATGTTTTTCCTAATGCAAAGAGCAGTAATTTTATCGTGCATCTTCAGCCTACAAAACAAGACTCTAACCCTAACCAAGAACCTAACCCTAACCTACAAAACAAGAATCTTATTTCTCTTTCTATTTACTTGCTGCTCCACGATACAAGGTCGGTTTTTAATGGGGAGAGGAATCCAGCTCCCCCCCCCAAAAAAAAGGACACTCTAGATTGGGACAAAAATTAAAATTGCCTTAGTCCAGGAGGATTCTTCTAAAATACTTAAAAGAAACTGAAATTTGAGGAATATAGTCAAACCTCTACATACAAATTTTTCCAACATATGACGTGAAATTCGATCAAATTATCGACTCTACACCCGATGGAAAATCCAACATACGACGTCCAAGTTTCGTGGTTAGCCCGCTATGCGGCAGCACTCACGACGGGATGGAGAGTTCAATTCACAGTTCCGCTTTGATCGCGGAACGAATTAAATTCCTATGTAGGGGTTTGACTGTATTTATTAATTGATGTCTAATACCTAATATTGTTAAAATTTCACAAAAATTGGAAGAATCTGAATTTTCACAAAGGGCTTTTACCTTCTTTTTTTACCTTCTTTGCATGAAACTAGATTAAACTAAATATAGCCCACATTACAACCCCTTACACATAGCAGCTGTGTTTCAAAAATTCATAGTGATCAATTAATTAGTTTGGGAGTGAATCCTGTACATACAAATATATAAACATACCTAACTTTATATAGACAGAGACCAGTAGAATACGTATCTCAGGCCCCTTAACCTCCCTCCTAACTCTGAACTTAATCTTTCAAATGTTTGCTCCAGTTCTGACGTGTGTGATCGTCCTACGATAAATCTTACATGGCGAACCATGAAATTCTTTTCTTTTTTTTTATCCGAAAAACTTGGTAGCAAATCTATTGGATTTTTGAGAAAAACATTTCAGTTCGAATAATTATAGGTGTCCTTACTCTCTAACTGTCCAAAGTACGCCTGATTCTTTTCAAATCATAAAATACAATTATCAGTTGACTTGGACACGGATAAGCGCTGTGAAATAAAATAAACTAAGTACCAGCTTAGCAAGTCGTGTGTGTGCGTGTGTGTGTGCGTACGCACACAATAATAAAAGTTATCTAAATACTAACTTCTCCATGATAACAATGTCAGTATGTTTTTAGAAAATTGAAGAAGGGGTGTGGGCCTGACTTGGCAAGTCATTGACGTTCTGAGGCTTTCCCAAGTTAGACCATGACAGCGGAGTCCATGTGGGACCCTCTGATCGAGAGTGCCTTTCCCAACCTCATCCTCAGTCATCATAGAACTGTAATTTACTCCTCAGACTTTGTTGAGCATCGACTCTCAGAAAGCTTTCTCGGTCCAGTGACCTTTCATGGTCTAGAAATGTACTATATAGGAATTTAGTAAAGGGTTTTGCTTGAGGAGAGGCTGGGGGTGGTCGATGATGACGATCCACTCTCAATGGATATCTTAGCAATTCCGAGTACTCTGACCTGACAATTGGTCCGAAACATGTTACCCCTCAATGGCATACTTTTCAGCTCAAGCAAAGCAGACTTAGGAAGAAACAACTGAGGACATCTTAAACTCTACCGAACTTTGGCCGTTCTTGACATATGTCAACGAGGTGACGGTTCACATCAATCCTGCGCAGTTGGTACTGCTCGATGTTGCTTATGCGATTGACAATGTCACACACAGTGTGCTAGGAAGAACAAATAGTGTTTCTTGCGATCCTGGTCGTAACAAGAATGGCGGTGTGACCAACGCATCTGTGGCGATTGTATGGGGTTGAGTCATTTTCTCATCAGGATCTGATTTTATACTTCAAGCATCAGCTTTGGTGCCCCTCGACGTAAATACATTCGACCAACCTGACAATCAGCTAAGTCCCCAGATGCTGGAGAGCCTTCTACTCCAATAGCTTCTTTCCTTGAGCTGCCGGCCTTTGGAATTCCCTCTTTGCTCTCTGTTTCTCTGACTGTACTGACATACAGAAATTTAAAACTAATGTGAACAAACATCTAGCTGCACAGCTCCCAATTTAGGATGACCCCCTAAAACTTTCACCCTAATTCTCAGTAGCCCCTTATGTCTACAGTGGCAACTTGCCTTGTTTGGGGTGAACTATGTAAAAAAAGAAAAAAAAAAGACGTTAAACTGAATACGATGATAATGACTAGCAAACTACCTGTCCTGAGATAGGTATTTTGTTCGTAGATATAAGAAAGACTGTAAAAGAGAATGTCTGCCGGATTGAAATAACCGAAATTGAATATATATTTTATCCTTTTACCAACTGGCTACTATTATCTCCGTCTCTTTTAGTAACCGAATATACATTTGTCTTATTCCTTTTTTTTTTAAGGGGGGGTGGGGGGGGTGGAGCATATACAACTAAATAAAAACAAATTCAAACGTCTACTTTTTCTCAATATGATCTGACCTTTTCTTTTTTTTCCTCTTTTTCGTATTTTTTTTTTAAAATCATCTGTAAGCAATCTTAGACTTTACACAATTTAAGTTTGTTAAATCTCGTCCGTATTTTTTGTTATGATTTAAAAAAAAAAAAAAAAAAAATTACTGCTCACGGTGGCGGCATCTCCAAGAAAGAATAAATCTTAGACTTTACACAATTTAAGTTTGTTAAATCTCGTCCGTATTTTTTGTTATGATTTAAAAAAAAAAAAAAAAAAAAAAAATTACTGCTCGCGGTGGCGGCATCTCCAAGAAAGAATAAATCTTTGTGAGTATGAAATCTGCCGAGACTAAAAAAAGAACTGACCCAAAAGATTGGTCTTGCAATTAAAAAAATGTTGCTTGATCACAATTATGATGAAAGGCACCACTTAGACTGTTTTTTAACACCATCAGGTTATGTAATTACTACGTATGCATTGCGCTAAAGGAGCTGAGTGCATAACATTGTTGATGTGCACTGTGTGTGCGATGTTTAGAAAACATACGCACAACATGCTCACTATTGCCATTTTTTCAGTCTTACTCGTGTCGCGATCCTGGGTATGACCTTAAAAGACATCCAATGGTGAGACCCCCACTTGGGAGCTGTGGGGAATGTGGAGTTGCGCCATAGTTGCCATTGCTCTCATGTCCACTCTAGTCCGGAATGGTAGTACCTGTAAGGACCTCATCTATGAGTCAAATAGAACCTACTGGCGCTACCAGATCAGGCTGTCTGAAGTTATTGACTTCCTGACTCAAAATGCACCAAACATTGATGTTCTATTTTTTTTCTTTTTCTTTGCAAAACTCAATCATGTTCTGCAAAATCTAAAACAAAAAAACCAACAATGAATACATACTGACACACATAAAGAAATTGAAGCATAAAAACTTTATTTGAGAAAGTAACACCATACAAAATATTGCATTTTCTAAAGAAAATAAACCTTTTTGGAACTTATCTAAAGATTCAGTACAACAAAACAACCAAAATTGAAATTTAGGCCCCAAAACAGGGGCAACAAGATGCATCTAACCTCGAACAATTCATGCTTATAAATGACTCACTGCCTTAAGACTCAAATGAAGGATATTTCCTTCCACATTCATCACATAAAATGACCCTTACGGTTGATGTGCCATTTTTTTTTTTTCACATAGTTCACCCCAAACAAGGCAGGCCGCCACTGTAGATGTAAGGGGCTACTGAGAAAACAAGGAGACGGTTTGGGGGGGGGGGTCAACCTAAATTGGGACATTAGTTTTAAATCATGTCAGTATCGTTGGGGAAACAGGGGACAGGGAGGGATTTCCAGAGGCCAGCAGCACTAGGAAAGAAGCTATTAGAGTAGAAAGCTCGCTGGCATCTGGGGACCTCCACAGTGAATGGATGGGATTTAGCTGATTGTTGAGTTGGTCTGGTGAATTTACATCGAGGGGGCACCAGAGTAGCCAGTTCATCAAAGCATAATCCATTGAAGTATTTGTAAAACAAGCACAAGTGTGGCGATGGGACAGAGACTGGAGCTTGGTTGACAGTGAGGGACCTATTAGGTTGGCGACTCTTTTTTAGATCTTGTTAAGGAGGGAGAGACTAGTAGATGATGCACCAGCCCAGATGTGGCAACAATACTCCATGCATGGGCGGATGATGGTTTTGTCGAGATACAGGATAATGTCAGGTGTGAGGAGTTTTCTAGCACGGTAGAGGGAGCTCACCTTCTTTGCGGCAGCCATTAAGCAATATTTTACCTTATCTTACTTGTGTCGCACGCAGTCAAGCGTTTAATTTATAGGAGTCTATCTTAGCATTGACCGTAAGACAAACTCCTATAATATTTTTGTATCAATACGGGCGTCAAACGAAAGCAAAGCAAAGCCTTTTTATAAACAACAACGAAAGGTTTTTATTTATGTTACCTACACTGTTGGGTGTAGGTTGGCGAAAGTCTTCTTGGAGGAATATATCTTCAGTGAAGATAGCTTCGCTCGGTGACGGATAGAGGAGACTTCCGTCTTCTTTGGTTCCAGGAAACTGTTTGCTACTGCTGTCTTGATACCAAGGATTCGGAAGTAGTCCTTCAAGGGTCAGTTGAAATTAGTATGCCCTGGAAGCTGATTGGTCCTTATTCGACCAAATCACCTCGCAGAAGCTGCTCTCTGTGAGGAGAAATAAATGTTAATGTTTACGACTGCTACAAATTCGCCCCTTTTATTATATAGATTACTAGAAAGAACACCCGGCATTACCCAGGAATAGAATGAAGACCCCTATGTATGCCTGCTCCCAGCCCTGAACCTCATGCTACCATTTTTATTCTTATTTTCTAATTTCTATAACTTTCAATTTTTAAGTTATAAATAAAATAAAGTAACACATTTTATGGCTGCCCGGTGTGAATGCAGACCCCATTGTAAAACACCCTCATCTAAAAAAATATCATCATTGGATTTCTCGTAAACTTTTACTTGAGAAAAGTATTGTTCGATCTTCATATAGGGCTTGGTTTTCAATTGCACCACTAGACATAAGATAAAAGCCACAAGTCTATATAATGGTAAAACTCTGAGAATCTTGCTTGCTTGTTTGCACATTGAATTTTTTAGTTGGTGGGAGGAAGGGCGAATGAGACGAGTAGTGGGAAGAGGAGAAAATAGAGGGAGTAATAGTCGCAGCATAAGGGAAGAGTAGGATGATGTAAAATGTTCTTGTAGAAGTCGTAAGTAATTTATATTTTATTTTATTAGTGAGTATCGCCTATAGTTAGGATTGAACCTTCCACCTCCAGGAGACTGTCACTTAAAACTGATTTTTAGTTAACACCTTTCTCTTTAGATTGACAGAACAAGAACAATCTACCCACCCACGATCATCATCATATTCTGTTTAACGTCCATTTTACATGCTGACATTCTTTGGATGGCTTTAGGAAATTAATTTCCAAACTTACCTATCTCTGGCCAGGTTTTTATTTATCCCTCTTTCTCTCAAGTCTATCCTTATCACTTCCTCCCATGTTTACCTTGGCCTTCCTCAGTAAACTGACCTTGCTACCTCAACTGTTCTACATCTACTAACCCAAGGACTCTCATCCATTCTTTCAACATGGCCATACCATCACAGTCTCCTGTTTTGCACACCTCTCCCTATACTGCCCACATTTAATCTTCCTCTGAGGTCATCAGATCTAAGCTCGTCTTTAAGACGAGCATACACATCCATTGTATTATTCTCATATCTGTGAATTAAATAAAGGGTTCAGTTCAGAATTCCGTATAGATCCCTGAGTCCGACAAAGATTCCCCTGAAAAAGGTCGGAGGTTACATCGGCTGAAACGTAGTGAAAATAATATCCTTGATGAGAACAGTAATCTGAATGATTTAAATCCAGGAAGTGTTTATTTTTTACACACGTTCCATGTTTATTTTTCTTTCAACTTAATGCCCTTCATTGTGACCCCTATTTTGCTTTCCTCCGTTATTAACCCTATTTTGCTCTTCCCTATTATTAACCAGCCATCAATCTCAACTTATTAGAATGCAACCCTTTATTAACCCTAACCCTTTATTATGCACTCAGTTGAGGGTTTCTGTTTGGTTGTTATTATCTTAACCTTTTCTTGCTTAACTATAGGTTATTTATTCGCTTCAGATTATTGGTTAGGCGCGAAAAATAAGCCATCGATGCTGGAATGAATTAATTAAAAAAAATAATTGCATTCTTTAGGTGTTTTTTTTTAATTGCAGCATGTCACACGGCTTTGCATTTATAGCAGGGATTTGCACGCTTACATGCACGTGTAGAGAAAAAGTAACCGACTCATTTTTAAGATGTGTCCATTCAATCTACTCATTTTTAAACCCCACTTTCCCGACCCGACCTTGGGTCACATCTTACTTGTGGGAGTAAGATAAAAACTGGCCTTGTGCCTAACTCCTGGAGAGGAGTAAATCAATACTCATTTAACGATTTAAATGCATTTTCAAACATGAGCTCGACAGAGCAAGGAAAATGCTGTTTCAAACTTGAGCATGACAGACCAATGAAAATGCTGTTTCAAACTTGAGCGTGATATACACCAATGAAAATGCTGTTTCAAACTTGAGCATAAAAACCCATGAAATGCTGTTTCAAACTTGAGCATGACAGACCAATGAAAATGCTGTTTGAAACTTGAGCGTGACAGACCAATGAAAATGCTGTTTGAAACTTGAGCGTGACAGACCAATGAAAATGCTGTTTCAAACAAGAGTTGCTGAATTGGAGATTTTAGAAGGAGTTGGAGTTAGTATCTGACTGTATGTTTTTAATTTCCGAAGAATCAACAGACAGTTTTAATATTGGAAAACTTTAGAATAAGAGTCAAAGTCGAATATTTTTGGAACCTTAGGAACTGGAGTCAGATATTTTTTAAATCTTAATAATGTTTTTGGAATAAGTTGCCAGATCGGATTAAGAACAGCAATAGTGTGGATCAGTTTAAGATGAGTATGAATTTAGAGAAACTGGTAGGAGTGAGAAATTGAAGGGGCACTTTTGGGAGTTATTAAGTGAAATATTTAACAGCATTTGATCTGGATATCGATACTGTACTAAGAGTTTAATTTCTTTTTAGCAGTTGAATTGAGAAGATAGTTAATGGGGAGATGCCGAAGGAGGCATAACAAACTACTACTACTACTACTACTACTACTACTACTACTACTACTAACAATAACAAACAAACAAATAATAATAATAAATAACCACAAAAGATCCGATCAGATTTGAACTTGGCATAGCTCATTTCATAGTCTGACATTAACCCAATAATACAACTGTGAATGTTTGTGTAAAACATCTTCTCAGAAGACGATTTTACGAACATGAATCCATTTCTCTTGGCTATTTTGAAATTGAGTATCCAAAGTGATTTATTGACCCCCCCCCCCTCGCCCCCCCCCCCCGCCGCCGTATTCCCCATCCCAATTCTGTCACTTTTTCCCCCTTTTTGTTTCTTTCCCAAACCACCTGCTACAATTAGTGCATTCGCCGTCTGCTTGTTTAAATTGTATTATCATTACTTATGTTTTTGGTCTTAACTTAAAAATTAATGCACGTCCACTCGTAAGCATTTGGAGACTTTCCAACTGTTTCGTCTGTTAATGACAGACGCGATTGATTTCTGGGGAACTGATCTAAATAAACCTAACTGAAAATTGTTCTACGAAAATGCTTCATTCGATCGAACTGTAGTTTTTTTATGCATTATTATTGCAAAATATTCATTTCGCTTTGATCATATTCGTTCAACCATAAATATTTTGAATTCTCTTATGTATACTAGCAGGAAGACCTGGTGTTGCCCGGGATTGAATGCGGAATCCATCTCCTTTTGCACCTAGTTCATAACACCGTAATACCTTTTTTCTTATTTTTAAATATTTTATAAGTTCAATTTTGGGGGTGGGGCCAAGCGATGTACACAGCATTGATTAGGTGAGAAGATGTGTAAGTAAAATGACACATTAATTAAAGTAAATTTGGGTAAACTTATAATCTTTAACTCTCTCGATGCACACCGAGCGTTTTCCGGGAATCAACATTCTAAAAGAAGACTTCCAGGGGTGTTTCCAGCGGTGGGCTAAGTGTGTGCAAGCACAAGGGGCCTACTTTGTAGGGGATTAGGGTCCCAACCCCGTCACGTATTTGAAATATTTTTTCTGGCCTAAGGTCGGATACTTTTTAGACAGGTCTCGTACATATGTTCATTTCGTTTACGTGTTGCAAGATTGTTGTAACATTTGTTGAAACTCCTTTCATCGTCGACCTTTTTCCGGTGAAAATACATCTGCACGGCCACCTAGGTAACTCTCTAACCGAGCAAAACAAATACATTTCCTACCAACATGCGATGTTATTTCATGTTTCCCCCCCTTTTTTCTTTTTTCCATTTGAAAATATTTCATTGCCAAAATTTCAACTAAAAGATTTCATAGATTCATTATTATCAGTTCTAACAAAATAGTCATTTAAATATTTATCCTATACTAGCAGAGATACCCGGTGTTGCCCGGTATTTTAATTTCCGTAACTTACATAGATTACAGAAAAAAAAACTAAAGACTGATGAAATATGGTGGACAAGTCAGACATAGACTGAAGTTTATTTGTACCAAATACGGTTGTGAATTTTATTAATTATTCCATTCATGGTATTTTTGGAGATCGCCCAGTTTATCTGTCTGAAACCACATATTTGGTGAGGTAAGAGATAATCTATGCTTGTTTGATTGGAAAACCCGGATATCAAAGAGATTGGATTATTTTCAGGATTTGTGGTCATAGTAATAGCGAGCACCTTTTGACCTCCTAATTGACAGACACTAAGCAAGAATTTCTTTTTTATTGTTTGTGAAGTTCATTTTCTTAAATAGAATTGTCAGTTTTTAAGAAAGTTTGCGCAGACAAAAATATGGAAGACCAAATTTGACTTGCTGTCATCTATAAAAGCAAATGAGTAATTAGTTTTTTTGTTTTTTTATGCATCTAAAGCATGCGTTTACACGAAGCATGCGTTTACACGAATCCTTTTTATGGAGTATTCCACTCGTTAAAAAGCAGAATCTCAGGTTGCTTTGCAAGAGGTGTAGTCGGCTTAAAAAAAAAGAAACAGGCTCCGACTCTGACTCTCAACTCCTGCAAAAATTGAAGACTCCAGATTCCAACTTCATACCTAAAAAAAAATGAGGAGTCGGCTAAAAGAAAAATCAAACTGATTCACAACTTCAGAGTAAATTAAAAAAACCAAAAAAACTAATTCTGACTCCACACCTGAAAATAAAATAAATGCCATCTACTTTTCCTTATCGTACGAATGCAATCATCTGTATCCATTTTGCATCATTCAGTATAATTGTATAACGGGCTTTATTCCTCTAAAGTGAAGTGTGTGTTGAATGTCATATTAACATTCAATGTTTCGTATTTTGCAGAAGAAAAGAATGCAAATAAAATGCTGACTGCTTGAGAACAACGTAACATTTTATTAGAATTTCTTGACGTAAATGACAACAAAATGCATCACTTCCCGCAGAGAATTAATTTCTTCTAAATTTCTTAAAGCTAAATAAAAACAATCTGTCCCTAACCCAAACTCTAACCCTAATCCTACCACTCATCCTCCCAACCCAAATCGCTTTTACACGCTATTTTCATTTAACTGGCTCATTAGCTTCACCATAACATTCGTACAATTGTGGCTAAAAAAAATTCAGCTGTTTTTTTTTATAAGACTCATTAAAAAAAACTGTCGATTGCAGTTTTATTTAAGCAGTATTGTTTTAGTATTGTTAATTTTATTACATCCGCCATCGCACGGCTCTTTTATGCAAAATCTGGTGCAATTCGACCCAATAGTTTTGAACTCGTAAATGTTCCTATTACTATCAGTACTAGTATAATTTTGACCCTCCTATGACATGCTTGCGTAGCGACCTTTAATCGGCTTATGTAACATGCTTAAAAGTGTTTCATGCCTATTTGGTGGAATTTTGTCCAATAGTTTTTTGTACATATGTTTATTATTATTATTTACTCGGAGTTCTGACAATAACCAGACCACTTGGTCTTCCCTGGATTCTGAGTGACAAGTCTCCCCAGATTTCCAGGACTCTCTGCCTCTTTCGATGACCATTGCAAATTAGTTTGCATTATCTCAACAGCCGTTTACTGCTAGTTTATTGTTAGCAATGACTGTTGGTCTTCTCTGGAATTTGAGCGGCAACGTTCCTCCTCAAGGTTCAAGTACTCTCTACACCTTTCCAGTGGAGGTCTGATTGATGTTTCCTTCCTCTCTTTTCATCCTCCTTGACACTTCATGACCATTTTGTGTGGTACCATCTGAGGCTGGTGTCACTACGTGTGTGTGTGTGTGTGTGTGTGTGTGTGTGTCGGATTATTGGTTTTCTAGTAGTTTATTAGTAGTAGTAATAGTAGTAGTATTTTGCTAATCCCATGAAACGTCTGGCATATCTGCCAAATTTGATACAATTTGGAGAAATTCTGTTCACTAATTCTGTCTGTTTATTAGTATTACTATTATTATCATTGTAGCTATTAGTATTAGTTGTAGTAACACTAATAAAAATATTTTTTTTACCCTCCTATGATTTGGTGCTACCAGATCAGGCTGTCTGAAAATACTGGCTTCCTGACCAAAAATACACCAAGCATTGATGTTATTTTTTTTTCCATTCAGTTTGCAAAACTCAATCATGTTCTGTCAAAACAAAAACAACAATTTTCTCCTACAAAACAACCAAACCAAACGCTATGAATAAATACGTAAACATATAACGAACTTGAAGCATTAAAACTTTTACCAAAATGACCGGATTCAGCATTAAATAACCCGAAATGCCACAAAACAACCAAACCAAACATTAAAAATGATATTGAAATACATAAACATTAAAAACTAATGTTTCAACATTAAATGACCCATAAGAGGTTGATATGCCGTAAAACAAAACAAACCCAAACAAATCATACCCTCCTATGATACAGGAGGCTTCATGCCAAATTTGATGCAATTCTTGCAAGTTATTTTTGGCACCTTTAAGTGGCAAAAAAAGGAGTTCAATTCTAATATAGAATAACCATTTGTAATCAAATCAAACCAAAGATACAACAATTTTCTGCACCTCTCCCCACTCAATCTAAGGTTTAGATGACATATCATGAAACTGCAGTTTACGAAAAAGAAAACAAAAACTTTTGTCGCTTTTCATCTAATGTTATTCATTCAAATCAATTCTCACAAATTCATCCAACTTTTAACAGATTATAAACTTTTTTCTAGGTACTTTTATCGGACATTACAGATACAAACCCGAAAGTATGTGTGAGTATCACTGGCAATGCACACATGCTCTTTAGTTGAAACTAGCAGGGCCACTCAGTGTTGCCCGTACATTATATTAAAAAAAGTATGAATACAAAATAATGATATAGTTGTTAACATTAAAAAAACTTGGTAGAAAAAAAAATATCATTACCATTTCCTCCTCCAGTAATGAGCAAATTCAAAATAAATTCTTTGAAGTTTAAATTCTTTGCTAGTTATATATTTCACATGTATTGGTGTGAAAATAGCATCAGTAAAGAATATAAATTTGGAATTAAAATTTCAAAAAATATTTTCTTTTTTCTCTACCGTAACTTTTGAAATAAATGCTGAACTACTGTCGCCATATTTAAAAAATATTTTAATGTTATTTTTGCGCATTTCATAATTTACACAGGTTTTGTTTCGTCAAGTCTACGGATAGCAGTTTTCAACAAAACTTTGCTATCAAGATGCGGAATTAACGTATACAGCTCTCTCTCTCTCTCTCTCTCTCTATCTATCTATCTCTCTATCTATCTATCTATCTATCTATCTATCTATCTATCTATCTATATATTTATATATATATATATAAATATAAAATTATTTATAACCTACAGACGCTAGCGTTTCAAGCTTATTGCTTTCATCAGTGTAAGAAAGTAATAATTTCAGATGGTCGGGAGGCGCGAACCCAGTTCACAGAGTAGGTCACCCTATCCTCGCGGCCACCGGAAACTGTCACATGATTTTAAGAGAAATTAAGATATATATGTACCTAGAGAGCAAAAATCCAAACGCAGGTATTTGTATACCAAATTTACATAACTATTTTTTAAACTGTCTATCATAAATTTAATGTTTGGTGTTATTCATTTGTAATTTTATTATTCTATTTTTTCTTATATATATGCACTAGTTTTGTCAATATTAACAGTATTTAATTAAAGAGATTTAATACAAAAAAGGATAAATTATCAAAACCTTTCTTAAAATATTATGTTGATTAATGTTCAAGGGAGGTAATTTAAATGAGAACTATGAGTTTTTAAAATTAGAAAATGTTATGTAAGTTATACACTTAAAAATAATACTTAGAGCTTGATTAATAGCCGTTGGGTGGAGGGTAGTTTTTTGGTTGTAATCAAATGAGTCTATATGTATGTATGTATGTATATATATATATATATATATATATATATATATATATATATATATATACTATAGAGAGAGTATTATTTACATACGGGAGAGACCATTTGTTTGTTCTTTTAAAAGAATTGTTATTCTTATTGTTTTATGTAAGAAGCATTAACAGTGATCTGCTTTGTATGAAAAAGCAGAGGAGATTGCTCTCTGAGGCAGCACCTCCCACTTGTACTTAAAGGAAAAGGGTTGCGGGGGGGGGGGGTCACTCTCTGGTGTCTATGGCACTATCACAGCTTAGGGAGTGCCATTAGCATTCACGCTGCAAACTTTACCAGAATGACGGGAAATGTGTCAGTGTGTTTTCAAATCAGATTTCGTTCTGCTTTAATTGTATTTTGTTGTTGAAGGGAAGAGACTATAGGGCATGGGTACGAAGTGTGATGATGTATGGAAGTGAAATCTGGCCAGTGAGTGTTGAGGACATGCGTTGCATGACGAAAAATGATATGAGAATGATACAATGATACTGGGAGAGTAGAAAGTGGACTTTCGTCAGCTTCGTAACTCTCGCTTCTCTTATTTTGTCCTTTAGTCATCACATTCCATGAGCGATGTTTCTGACAAATGGGGAAGAATTGCTGTTTTCTGGGTCGGAATCTATCCATCTAACAGTTATTGTTGGCTAGTTTTTGATCTTGATGTAGTATATATATATTTTTTAAGCTCTTTACGTCAAGTGGCTTCATGCCTTGTCTGGAGCGATTTCTATACAAAAAAAAGACAATGGATATGTAATGTGAGTCTTAAAGACAGGCTTAGATCTGATGATCTTAGAGGAACCTCCACAGTGAATGCATGGGATTTAGCTGATTGTCGGGTTAGTCGAGTGTATTTACGTCGAGGGGGCACCAGAGCAGCAAGTTCGTTGGAGCATATTACATTGATGTACTTGTAAAACAAGCACAAGGATGAAACATTGCGGCGAAGGGACAGGAGCTGGAGCTTGGTGGATAGTGAGGGACCTATGGGATTAGCGACTCTTTTTTTGGACCCTGTCAAGAGATATGTATAGTTATATTGATGTTGTCCATTTATATATTTGTTTTTTGTAGGCTACATTTATATATTTGGAGAATCTTAAATTTACACCCACTCAGCATCACTTTAATAACCAACACGATCAGCTCACTAGTAAATATATATATTTCTTTCATGATAATAGGCATTCGTTACTTGTTAAAGTCTTGGAAGAAGAATGCTATGGAAGGTAAAGGTCTAAGAGTGAATGTTACCAAGACCAAATTGATGATCGGTGGCTGTAGTGTTGAATACCTCACCAAAACGGAAAGTTCCCCTGCTCAATTTGTGGAAAGGGAGTCAGGTGCAATTCAATTTTTTGTGGTATGCAGAAAGTGCAGTAGAATTACTAGTAAGTTTGTGTGCAGAAGTGTAAGACAAAGGAGAAGGATGAGAACTCAAATGTCAAGAAAATATATCTGAATGACAAAGCTATTGAGGTTTTCGAGAAGTTACCTTGGTGATACCATTGGAGCACTGGTGTTAAATATCCAGACCGGGTGTACTGACAGAAGTAGGTGCACTTGACATGGACACGCACCTGGCCGGAAGATAAGATAACATAACATGATTGATTGTCAAAAATTAAAATAATTAGTGGTTGAAGTCTGGCGCCAAAAGGTCACGGGTCGTCTACAAGATGAACCGTCAAGAAAATGATGTGTCACAATGATGTGTCATCCATAAAACCAGAAGACGATTCTTTATGACGGTCACGGATCGTCTAGATAAATCGTCATAAAGGACTTCTCCCCCCCCCCCCTGCACCTCCTCTGGTTTGATGGATGACATCAATTTGTGACCTCATCCCCTGTGGACATTTATTCCCACCGATGTTGTAATGGATGACGTCATCCACTGCACAAGCAAGTAAACAAACAAACAAAATCCACAGTTTTAGTAAATCTTTGAAAAACTAAAACAAAACCGTTATGATGTTCCCTGGCGAATTCAAGATACACTCGCTCATAGAGTAGGAAGCAGGTAGATGTTTGTTTGCATTTTATTCTCCTATTTTTGTAAAAAGTCTATCAAGGAAAATGGTATTATTTACACACGGGAGAGTCTTTTCTTTTTTTCTTTTTTTTTCTTTTTTTCTTTTTCTTTTTTCTTTTTCTTTTTCTTTTTTCTCTTTTTTCTCTTCTTTTTCTCTTCTTTTTTTCTCTTTTTCTTTTTTTCTCTTTTTCTTTTTTCTTTTTTTTCCTTTTTTTTTGTTTTCTTTTTTTTTTTCTCCTTTTTTTCTTTTTCTTTTTTTTCTAGTGTAAGAGACGTTGACAGTCATCTACTTAGTGTGAAAATTTATCGACACAATTCCAGACGTCTTTTTTCTGAGGCAGCATAAATCGTCTGGGGGGTCATCAGTCTCTAATATCTATGGCACTACTACAGCTTGGAGAGTGCTTAGGGAGATGAGGTAGTTTTTTTCTCTTTCATGTGAGAGTGGGCTCTTCCCTTATACTGACTGTCATTCGAAATAAGCAAAATATTGCAATTATATTATATGTATTCTCCACCCTTCTTCCTTCTCACTCAATCTTAGTTATCGTCAATCTTCTTACTATACTAAAAGCCAAACAACGATCATTGTCACTAGTCTCTTCCCTTGGGTTTTCTACTCTCTCTCTCCTTCTTCCCATAATTCCTCACTTTCCCAAGTCATTTCTGCTTATCTTAATAGATTCTTCATAAAAGAAGACTATACTGATAAAACGGCAGTGAAGACAGTTTAATCTTAATTAAATTAATCTTTAAATCTAATATATAAAGTAAAGTCAGTCTGTTTATCATTTCTTTGTCATCGATAACTTTCATACTACAAAATCAGTATTTGATTCTTGTTTGTCAGGGTTATTGTTGCAATGTTTATTACTAATGACTATTGTTGCAATGTTTATTACTAATGACTAAGAATTTAACAAAAATTCACTCTTCTACCCGGTCATGGGTGACGGAATGAGAATACATTGTTCATATTTACTTTCCTAGACACAAGATCGGTTTAAAATGTAGGGGTATATCCAACTCTCCCCCAAAAGGGACGCTCTGGATTGTAACAAAAATAATATGTAGTTTCTAGTTGTTTACTCGTCACCCCACAAAGGCAAAGTCAGACACAATGTGGAAAAATCCAGCCCCCCCCTCCCCACCAAAAGTACAACTCTGAATTAGGACAAAAATAAAAATTGCCTCAGTCATAGAAAGAATTCTCCTTTTTTGACTGAGTACAGATCAGATACTACACTTAAGTTGTGGTGGTTGCTTAGACTGCCTTTCTTTTTACGTTAGTCGTATCCAGTTCCTTGATTTCTTGCATCTTTTCTCTCCACTGCTCCCTCTCTCACCTCCCCACTTTTTAGAAAACATGAAAAAGTGTTTGTTTTACCCCCCCCCCCCCCCCCACACACACACACCCACCCCTCCCGTCTCTTGACACGTGTAGCTGCAATTCTAGGCCGACCGTAACTCTTCTTGTGTTGGGTAACTTTTTAAAATCTATGTCACACACCATCCATTCTCTGTTCATTTTCAGTTCAGTAAAAACATTTTTATTACCACATTTTAATGACACATGATTTTATGGAAGTTTTTTTTTTTTTTTTTTTGCCTTGCGGTTAATTTGAGTGGGTGAGGAGGAGGAGGAGTGGTGGTGCTATGAACCAGGTGCTGAAGTACCCTTCTCTGTCAAAACCCGAGAGATTATACAACTCCTTTTCAACATAAATTATCTTTTAAATTTTATTATATTTAAGTTTTCACTATCAACTTTTATAATAATAGTAATAATCTCTTACTAATGGAGATTTGGTATCTGTCTATGTACTATTACTTCTATATTTGAAGCCGGAGCTGTACTGTTACTTCTATAGCCGGAGCTGTACTGTTATTGGGTTTTTATATGGAAAATCTTTTTTTAATTTTATATTCCTTACAATATCCGAAAATTTCTAAATGCAAGCGCAATGAAGATTTATTACAAAATTCAGAAAATGTATATTATATTAATTAAAGTCCAAAGTCCATGTAAAAAGCAATCCCCCAAAGACATAATTTACATCAGTTCCTTCAATTCTTTATTTTCGCACTTCAGTGGAGAATCATCATTTACATTTTCGTCTTACATACAAATATATATATATATATATATATATATATGTAGCATGTAAGTTGATACAACTATCAGTATGTATGTGTATATATATATATATATAAATGTACTCTTTGGTTGTGATTACTACTGACTATCTTTTAATCTTTAATCATTCTCTTTGCTAACACTCATCAGGTGTTTATTTATTGATATCCTCTTTGTTACTAGAGTCTTGTGTTAATGCACATGGTCGATGTGTGTGTGTGTGTGTGCGCGCGCGTGTTGCCTCAGAGAAAATCAAGTTAATGCTGTACCCCCTCCCTCCTCTGCGTCTAATGGCTGAATCAGCCACAAGACTGGTGCCAGGACTTACCTGTTCAAACCCAGATGAAAATGACAGGGAATGCAGATTTTGTACGCAGGCACACACAGCATCCGCTTTGAATGCCTATGAGACAATTTGTCTGACACAATCGTCATCTGCATCACGTTTTCTTTCTTTTCACTTTTTGGTACTGATCCAGAATAAGACCCAATCTCCGGCAACTTTGCGTTGGTAGCTTTCTGGCAGGTTACGTAAGCAGTCGGACGATGCCGAAGCGATTAAGCCAATCAACTGTAAGAACATCATGAAATTGATTAAATCAAGAAAAATTAAAAAAAAAACAAAAACCGAAAATGAATTTCAACAGATTCAATCTCCTAAAAGAGTCATTGCTTTATCTCAAGAATGATATCTTTTAGCAAAACAGAAAAATAAAAAAATGCGACTATGGCAACTGTAAAGAATTTGCGACAAGAATGCGGCATTGGGTCACAAAACACACTAACTGACTGGAAGAATTTTCTGCAGGAAGTCTGCGACCAACACTGGTTAGGGTTAGTCACAACAGAAAATCTTCAGAATTAAACAAAAAAGCCCCAAAAAAACTCCAGATTTTTTACCAGTTGACAAGTTTTATTTTATTCGGCACAAAAAAAATATTTATTTAAAACTTTTCTTAAAAAAAAAAAAATTGATTTAATAACAGTTGTTTACCTGTGTTTTGTTCGTTTTATATAAGAAACAAACTTTGACGGGTTTTGTTTTTTCTGTCTCAAATTTTTTTTTTATTTTAAACTTTTTTTGAAAAAACAAAACAAATTGTTCCATATAATTGAACATACGGTGACGACGATGCTGCATTTTGAATTTATCGTTTGGCAGCCTTTGCGTTGGCTTTTTCCGGCTGCTTACGTAACCCGCTCGGAAGCTGCTGCCGCGAAGTTGCCGGAGATTGGGTCGTATTCTGGATTAGTACCCATTTTTTCTGAAATTATATATTAGATTAAATATCTATATAATAATACACTAAGGCATTTTGTGTTTGGTCGAACGTTATCACCTTTCAGACACACGTCAGATCATCCGATCAACAAATGTAATTAATCTGTAAGTCTTTCACATTTATTTGTTTTACTTTTAATTTTCTTCAATTTCAAATGGAACCGTGAATTAGTCCATGCATTCATATTTACTGAATAACAATAATATTTGTGTAGTGTTTTAAAGAGGATTATCTCCCTTACACTTGATTGGTTCTAAAGCCAGGGTCCAGTGTTTGAAAATTGATCCATTGCCACAACAATGGAGGGCAAGTTAGTCCAGTATTTATCATCTGCATTAGAGGGGGGGGGGGGTGAAATGCAGAGAGGTAGACAGACAACTTTATATATATTTATATATATATATATATATAGTAGTAGTAGTAGTAGTATGAAAATATATTTATGGCAAGTAAGCTGCACAGAAACATTCATGTTTCATTCCCAAAGGAAATCATCAGGTTAAATGCCTTCTGTGTAGCTTACTTGCCATAAATATAATTTTTCATACTACTACTAAGCTTTATTCATGTATTGAGCACTGCTGAAGCAAATACATTAATGCTCGGCAACTACAATGTGCCTCGTGACCTCTTCTTCACACCAACTCCGTAGAGAGTGCTTTGCTTTGTAGAAACTCAGAAGCTGTAGCTAAGACCATTTCAGCTTAATTGTCGGAAAGCGTCTTTTTCGGTTTGGGTTGCTGCACCGTGAAACAGGCTGCCAGAAGCCGTGGTCAGCATGCAAACGACCAAACACTTCAAGGCAGCGCTGGATGATGCATCGTGGTCGCTGATCTTTGTATTAATTTCCCCTCACTTGAACGGCGCAGGAATGTGGAGACGCGATTCTAGCGTAAAACATCTTCAACCGGAAGTTAAATATATCTTTCGAGAAGTTTTTCACCCGATTGCAAAGTCCTGGTCTTTACGGGACACAACAAACGATGTACCATAGACGCTTTTGTCTCATTAGAATAACGGCAGCATTCTCTGTCCCTGTTTCTGCTGTGTTAAAATATGAGTTATTCCCTTTGCTGATTTTGACATCAATTTTAGAATAAACTGCAGCAAAGATGTTATTATAGTGCCAATAACATGGTACAACAGTAGCAACTGAAAATTTGCTCGTCAGAATGAAAGTTTGATTTTTTTTTATTATGGAAGTTGCTCCAGACAAAGCATGAAGCCACTTTATGTAAGGAGCTAAAAAGACGAACGATGATTAAGTTGCATAATAACAAAAAGGGTGAGGAAGGTAGAATCGCTTCAAAACAATGTAGTCTTAAAATCTCACCAGATAACTTTATATGGTAGATATAAACGTATGTATATGTTATTGTTTGGTAAATAAGAAATAATTAGATTATTAAATCAACCTTTTATCCAACTTGCCTTTATGGAGAGGTTTGTGAACCACCATTTTAAGGTGTGTTTCACTCTTAAAATTAAAAAGTCGATCGCTGAATAATAATGGCATAACGGGGAAAAAAGAATGTAACTTACCTGTGTGAAAAAAAAAGAAAAAAGAACGTCATATTTTGCTTCCAACTTTTTCTCAAAGAATTTCGAATCTATTTGTAGTTGTTTGCTTTCATTATTTACAAACTTTGATGAATTCGAGTTTCATAAAACCAATAGAAGTTGATAATTCTTTTGGGTGAGGGGTGTCTTTGTTTATCTACGAGAGGTTCTGTTCTCTCATCGGTCGTCCCATTCTTCTGTCACGCGTATGTTTTGAATAACATTTTCATCGTTAAATGCACAGATTGAATGGACTCTTCTCATTTTAGATGTGTCTAAGCCTCTCGACTGTACGTCGGTCTGTCATACTTAAGTTTGACAGACCATTTTTTAGATGCATCCCAACATGTGACGCTCTATCCACCCATTGATCATTCTATTGCTCTGTCACTCTCAAGTTTGAAATAACATTTTCATTGGTCTGTCAAGCTCAAGTTTGAAATAACATTTTCATTGGTCTGTCACGCTCAAGTTTGAAATAACATTTTCATTGGTCTGTCACACCCAAGTTTGAAATAACATTTTCATTAGTCTGTCATACTCAAGTTTGAGATCGCATTTTCAGCGCAGATTGACTGGATGCATGTAAAGAATGGATCTGTTTTTGTTTATTTACTTTTTTTGTTAAATTTTATTTAGGTCAAACGGTGAGAATACATTTCTTGCTCTGTGAGAAAAATAAAACAAAGAACTTTATAAAAATACAAAGATTTTCCTCATCTTACATTTATAGCAACTTTGGTCATTAATATTTGTCAAAAATTACCTGCTTCACCGACCAATGATAATTTTATTTTGGTAACTAGCATGAAAACTGAGCATTACCCGGGATTTAATAAAGAGCCTTATGTCTTTTTGCATCCAGTCCATAGCACCATATTATTTTTTTCATACTTATTTTTTTTTTACATTCTATAATATTTCATTCTTGGCCAGAGGATGTACTCAGCATTGATTGGCTAAGAGAAGTGTGTCAGTAAAGGAGAGTAGATAGTGACTAACTTGGGTTTTATTTTGGCAGCCACGTAATTTTCGCTTCCCTTATTTTTTCCTTTAGTCCTCACATACCATGAGCGATGTTTCTGACAAAAAGGGAAGAATTGCTGTTTTCTGGGTCGGAATCTATCCACCTAACAGTCAATATTGGCTAGTTTTTAACCTTGAAGTAGTATTTTTTTTTTTTTTAGCTCCTTACATCAAGTGGCTTCATGCCTTGTCTGGAGCGATTTCCAAAAAAAAAAGAAGAAAAAAGTGGTATTAATTGAAATACATTTTTAAAACTCTTTAATTCCCTCAAGGCACATCAGGCGTTTTCCAGGAATCCATGAGGACGCCTATGCATTCCTACTCCAAGCACTGAACGCCTTGTTAACAAATTCTTTTTTTATTGTTTAATTTCTATAATTTTCACGTTATAAACAAATTAAAATAAAGTAAAACGTCATATTTCCTTATTATGGATAACAAGCACAACGCAGACCCCACAATATTATTGTACCCACTTTGATCAAAATGAAATATACTTATCCAAGGTAATGTAGTTCCAGGGTAAATACGGTTATGTGGATCTAGCTCCAAAAATCTACGGAGTTCGTGAACAAGCACAAAGGACAGAAACTACGACTTCTATCTAATGTCAAAATTCAAGCCTGTCGGACTTTCCATGTTAAACTTAAATAGCAATGGATCTGACAAATCGATATTTGATTCTGACTAGAAATTCTTTTTCTTTTTATCCTTGTAGCATGTGTACTTTACACTAAAAAGTGTAATTCGTTTTACTTTCTTCCCTCAAATTATTATTCCAGCAAATAAGATTATTACAATGGAGACAACTTTAAATAATGACCTAAAAAGCTCAAAATGTAAGGACATAACCTTTATTTTCACTTAAAGATAAAAACATGAGTTATCTCCCTGACATTTTGAGAATTAAAAAAAAAAAATTTGTTTTTGTGACTTAACTAATTGTTATTAATTTTTTTTTTTAATTTTAAAACTTAACTGAATTGACATTAATGATTCCTCTCTATGTTGGATAGGTAGAACTGGTTATCTAGATAGATATTCAATAGAAAGCTGAAGGAAAACAAGACTAGCAAACAGAACACATGTGTACCACTTGGTTTTAAGAAGCATGCTTAACTATAATAATTTTAATTAATATCCCCAAACTTTAATTATCTCATGAATTTAGTCTTTTAGGGTGTTTGCTACAAGGTCATTCAGGTTATTAAGTGTGGGGATTTTTTATGGCGGTTCAGATTTGACAGGTGTCTTTATTTTTGGATGAAAATTGGTCTTTTTTTATAAATGCAGTCTGGTTGAGCTGGAATAGAAGGGAGGAAAAGGTATATAACTGATACAATTTCGCGAAAGAAGTCATTGAATGGTAACAGTTTTAAAATCACTGCACGGCCGAAAACACTTGATAGCACCTAACTTCTGTTCCCAAAATAAATATATGACAAGAACGCTTTCAAATAAAACACGTGCTCTTCAGAAACACTAACAAATCCAAGCAGATCTAAACAAAACAGTTTTATAGATTAAAGATGTTGAGCAGGTTTCTATGTTTTCTGCTACTGACCACAAATGCTCAAATAAGTAAATTTCTATGAATCTGCATGTTACGAATGTTTGACTGGTTTTATTCGGTTATTGGCATTGATTTCCCCAATTCAATCTTGAATCAGATACTCACAGGAGGGACCATGTAAAGGTGGTGCTATGGAACCGACTCGGCACATCTACGTCCTTAGTGCACTTCAACACTATCACCTCACAATGCTCAAAATAAGTTGTCAGAAAACCCATATTTGAAACCATATGCTAGATGTTTTTTTCTGCGAGTGAGAAACTTCTGGATATGACTGACTGCCAAAAATAAACTTGTATGTGAAAGGTTTTTTCTCCGGCACAATTTGCTTACCAAGTGCTTCCGTTTTTGACACATGCAACTTAGCTCCTTTGTGAAGGTTGCACTGGTGAGCTTTTGCCACAGAAGTTCAATTCATTTTTATTTGATACATGTGAATTTTGACTTGAGTTGAACTTTTTTGAAATTACAAGTTCGTCCACTGTCGAAATTGTAGGAGGATTTACAGAATATTTTTGTTGTTTTTATTAAATTGGAGTCATTTTTTAAAATTAAAAATTTTTTTTTTCTTTATTTATTCATTTTATTTTTATTTATTCATTTTTTTTTCTTTATTTATTCATTTTTTTTGTTTATTTTTTTTTCTTATTTATTTATTTATTTATTTTCTTAATTTATTTATTTATTTTTTTAAATTTATTTATTTATTTTTTTAAATTCATTTATTTATTTTTTTAAATTTATTTATTTATTTTTTAAATTTATTTATTTATTTAAAAAATTTTTTTTTATGGAAGTCGCTCCAGACAAGGCATGAAGCCACTTCATTTAAGGAGCTAAAAAAATACTTCAAGGTCAAAAACTAGCCAATGATAAGTGTTAGATAGATTCCAACCCAGAAAACAGCAATTCTTCCCCCTTTGTCAGAAACATCGCTCATGGAATGTGAGGACAAAATGAGGAAAGTGAGAGTTACGAGGCTGCTGAAAGTGAATCCAATGAAAATCAGTCCGCTAGAGTCTAGGCCATTGTTGAGGTGGCTTGTTCTCTGTCAGGCTGAGGTATCGTCCTGTACAGTTCTAGGAAGTACCCCCTCCCAGGCTTTCCCTTCTCGCCCCTTGAGAAGGGGATAGTTTATTACTAATTGCCTGAGGTGCCCCTACCACAGAATGCCGACGGGGCTGCCCAGGCATGTTTTCGTCACCCAGAGAGTTCATCTGTTAAGGCGCTGACTTTTCAAATCCCACTTTCCCGACTATGTCACATCTCCCCCGGTGGGGGGAGGGAATATAAATAACTCTTCTAAGTTCCTTTGGGAAAACAATTCTGAAATCTTAGATTACGAATGATTTCTTTGTCTTTTTATTCAACTAGCAGGGATAACCAGCATTGCCCGGAATGTGTGTAGTATACATAAGCTAAAATCAATTGAAATTCACAACAAATAGACATGTAAGATATTTTGTAACATTTTCTCCCCACCGAAAAGGAAAGGGAAAAAGTCAAATAGCTGTTAAATGAAAAGAAATTAGAAAAAAAATGCTTGTTTGTAATTTCAAAGATAATTATCTTCCGTACTTGATTGGTTATAAAGTCAGGGAACGGCTTTTAGATTGAAAATTGATCAATATCATGATTGGGATTTAGGGTCTTCATTGGATAAGAAAAGTAGAAAATGTAAACAGACGCCCCCCCCCCACACACACAAACATATATATATATATATATATATATATATATATATATATAGTGTGTGTTTGGGTGGGTGTTCTTTTCCATGTATACTCCTCTTCATGGATACATTTAGGCTTTTTTGAGAAAAATTAAAAAAACAAATTAATCACAGAAAGCTGAAACTGTG
Source organism: Sepiola atlantica (assembly GCA_963556195.1). Lineage (NCBI taxonomy): Eukaryota > Metazoa > Mollusca > Cephalopoda > Sepiida > Sepiolidae > Sepiola > Sepiola atlantica. The sequence goes on along the minus strand of OY744538.1, from coordinate 91,223,133 downwards.
TTTTTTAATTTTTTTTAATTCATTCCTTCATGGGGACAAATAGGAAGCAAAGATATTTTCTTTTTTTTTTTTTCTTTTTTTTTTTTTTGTGAGTGATAAATTTTGGACAACCTTTAATCCATCAGCGGTCACTAAAGAAATATGAAAATTGAAAACTCGTTGAAATTTTTCCATTAATTTTAAATTTAAGAATAATTGCATGTATGGAGCGTTTAACAAACATCTGTGGAGTCGGAGCGTCTAGCATTTGATCTACTGATTCGACTGCCCTGTTATATGAGACATCTGTAACTCTAAAAATGTAGTTTTCCACAATGTGCTTGTAGGGATTGTTATTGTATGAAGCAGATCTCGTTTTTATCCGTTTTTATCATAATTATTCTTGTCTTTAAATGATCTCTGCTTGATTTTGTTCTTCCATCGATGTTGTACTAAAAATTATCATGACAAATGGACGTTTCCTAAAGGGGTCACCGTACGGCAGCTGTTGTATGGTTGTATTTATGTTTTCGAATTATTACATATGCAAATGTGTAACTTTTTTGTTCTGTTCAATAAACGCAATTATTTCAAGTCAGTCAACAGAAAAATAATGTCAAGTGGATTAAATGTTTTGAAATTGCATGATTTTCTCATAACATTTTTCTTTCTATTGTCTGAAAGTTATCTACTTATAATATAATGAAGAGGTTCTTTGTCACGATGTCAGGATTTCTGTCTGTCCGTCACCGAGAATTTTTGTAAACGTAACAAATACATTAGGGCACATCTTTACCACTAAATAATACATAAATAAACAATCAATAAATTTGATGAAATGTTTTGAAATTGCATGATTTACTCATAACATTTTTGTCTCGTCGTCTGAAAGTTATAGCATCTTTAATATAATCTGTGAACTCGCGGCAGCTACACGTTGCAAGTCTGCTTGAAGACAGTTTAGAGAGCTGCTACCAATTCTGGCAAACAGACACTTGCCAGCAGCTACGAGAGGTCGTATATACTCCTCATGTGTCAGAAGAGTGCTGGTGTATGGCTCTGAAATCTGGGCTGTCTCTGCCGGCACACTAAAGAAACTGCACCGTAATGACAAGGCAATGGTCAGATGGATCTGTTTGAACAAACCATGCTTTTTGGGTCTCTGCAGGTCAACTTGGAAAGCCTTGCGGACGCATGCAGAAGAGCAGACTGCGTTGGTTGGGGCATGTTGAGTGCAGCAATTGCTGGATTGCTAAAGCTTGACAGTTGAATGTGCCAGCAGGGAAGACCACCTCTGGCAGACCCAAGTTGTTTTGGGAGGACGTGATCAAACGTGATAGGAGAGCCTTGGGTATGGATTCCGTCGAGTCTCACCAAAGACAAGAATGGAGAAGAAGACTTAGATTGAGACTGGACAATCAGGCCCCACCCTTATCAGATTCACAAATAAACCGGTTGATTATGATGATGATGATGTTCTCACTTAATGATCATCATGTCTCAAACCACTTACATAATCTGCTGCTAGAGTAAAAAGATGAGGGGCTAACAAGTGTCAAGCAAAGGGAGATAAGCAGTTTTACCAAACATTTTCCGGTTTTAGCAGAAAATGCACTGGAACTGGTATTGCTTCCAAACAGCTATATCCCATAAAACACAATGGAAAAATATGTTCAGATTTTAATAAAATTAAATTTGATCAATATTTTGTACTATGAGTAAGAGGAAAGATTGATAAAAAATATGGTACTGATATCGAATATATATCAGTTACCGGGAACTTGGCAGCGTTCGGGCATGTTATGTAAACACCCAACGGATACGAGCCAATCAGCTGTCAGCTGGCAGACGACATGAAGGAATGCGGCGTTGGATCACCGAAAACGCAGACATATTGGAAGAATTTTTTGAGGGAGGTCTGCGAAGACCATTTGTTACAAAATCCTCATCAGATCACAGGCTCAGGGCATACGATTGAGATAGACAAGTCTGTTTAACCCTAACCCGACTGATTAAGAAAGGACAATGTCAAAAAAATCCCCCAAAACGCACGAAAAGAATTGTTTTTCAGTTTTAAAAAATACAAAAGAACTACTTTTTAACCAGTTGACTAAATACACAAAGAAATGCAAAAACAATAATAAAAATGTATTTATTAAGAATTGTTTAGCATTGTTTTGTTAAAAAAAAAAAAAAAATTATTTATTAACAGTGGTTTCGCGATGTTTATTTTTCTGTTATTTGCTATTTTTCTTGAAAATAAAACTGAAAAATACGACTCGGACACGTATCGAAGTTATCGACTGTCAACATTCGCTTCAGTATCTCTCGGGTGTTTATGTAACATGCCCGAACACTGCCGACGCGAAGTTCCCGGAAACTGGTTCATGTTCAAAATCAGCACCGAAAATATATAAACATTTAATAACAATGTAATCCATTTCTCTGAAGATTTAAAGAATTGCATGAAACTTTGCGTCATGGCCAGTAGAAATGGAATGGCATCTCTGCTAGTTTGAAAGGTGTTTGTGCACTTCTTGATTTTAAATGTTGGTTCTTGTAAATCCTCCCTTTGGGGGCGATTTTCAGCGATGCCTTGTTATTGAAAGGGAAAATGTTATATATATATATATATATATATATATATATATATATATATATATTACATAAGTACCATCAAGAAGTGTACTTATTACTTGCTTACACATTTCCATATTATTTATTTACTGATATGGGATATCGTTCTGCCATTGGTTAACGCAATTATAGAAAATGTTCTTGTTGACTCCATGTCAATTACAGACCGTAAAACATGAAATCATCGAATGTTAACCAACATTTCAAAATGGCCGCTATTTTTGCGTAAGAGTAGAAATTGCTCATCGGCACAGCTTAAAAAAACCTAAAGGTATATAAATTATCAGCCAAAACACGGGGCTAGGGGTATTATATATATATATATATACATTAGTAGAATACCGTCCCAGGACAATAAATACAGTATTAGTTTTAAATTTTAATGTTTTTTTTTTCTTTCTTTGTGGTGTATGGTACGCTTTCAGTGTCCCCCCCACCAACATGATAAAGTTTACAAAAAAAAAGTGCACATGTTACTATCCTTAGTTTGTGATTTTATCAATCACATACATATTATTGACGCTCACGTGTATACACCAATCTTTTTAAAAATGTATTACCCAAAATTTTATGTAGAGCAGTTCTTTTCTCTATGAAATTTTTCTATCTAACTTTTTAAAGTTTTTTTTTGCGGGAGGGTGCGAGTTCAGTTGGGCTCACCCCCTAAGTTTACAAAAAAAATAATGTGCTCATGTTACTCACCGTATTGCCGAGAATATACATACCAAAATTCACAATAATCCGTTCATTAGTTTAAAGGGTTTATCCTGTACAATATATATATATATATATCTAACTGTATATATATAGGCAACCCTTAAATGTTAAAATTTACAAAAAAAAAAGTTATATATATATATATATATATATATATAAATATTTCTGTTTTTGTAGATTTTAACGTAGATATATATGCATATACATAACACATATATATATATATATATATATATATATATATATATATATATATATATTTCTGTTTTTGTAGATTTTAACGTACATAGATATATATATTTAACATATATATATATATATATATCTATGTACAGGGTAATGAATGGATCACTATGAATTTTGGAATATATATTCTAGGCTACACGGTGAGTATCATGGACACATTAGTTTTATTTTGTAAATTTTATCATTTAGAGGTTGCATATATGTAAAGTTTTATTTTATTTTTATTTATTTTATTTTTTTATGAACTGATTTTTCTAGTGTGTGTGTATATATCTATATATATATATATATATATATGTGTATATATACCTACCTTCCTAGGGCAACAAGCCTACTTAAATGCACATTTACCGAAGAGTCCAACGTTCAAACTCCTCGCCCTAACATTTACAGGTAACATGAATTGGAACAAATACATAGAAGACATTACCAAGGCTGCTGAAAAGAAAGTGAACTCCTTCTACCGTGCTAGAAAACTTTTCACACCTGAGAGTATCCTATATCTCTACAAAACCACCATCCGCTAATGCATAGAGTATTGTTGTCACATCTGGGCTGATGCACCATCCACCAGTCTCTCCCTCTTAGACAAGGTCAAAAAAGAGTTGCTAATCTAGTAGGTCCCTTACTATCCACCCAGCTCAACAAAAATATTCCTGAGTTCAAAGAGATACACCTGAAGAAGGCTGGAGGTTACAGCGGCCGAAACGTTGTGATGATATCACTCAAGATGTGAAATGTAGTCCAAATAACCAAAATTATGCAAATTATCTCAAAAATTCAGAAATTTAACTATCAATTGGTATAGCAACCCAAATAAATTATTTTGGACTATTTCCTAACTATATTTTCTTTAAAATCTTTTATGTTTCCAGCAGTTACGTTTTCCCAGCTTTTTCCTTAGAAATGTTGCCAAATATAAAATTGCCATTCTTCTGCTTTTTTAGAACGTTGATGCTTGAGCTTGGTTAAAATTTGATTTTACAAAAATGACCCACATAAGTGTTGATATGCCTTGATAAGAAAAACTGGACCAACCCATTTCCCATGTTTGAAGAGAAGCCATTTCAAGACTTAGGATTGCTGCTATTTCTTGTAGAAACATTTCTTTTGAAGAAGAATCAGACCAGAAATTTCTTGTGGGAAATTTCTTCTCTGACGATAGTTTCTCAGTAAACAGACTTTTTTTTAAAAATCTTTCTAAACTATAAAAGAATTTCAAATATTTTTTTTTTCAAATGTTTATTTTTCTGACTTATTTTATGTCAGAAAAAGAAATATGTATATTTGAACACCGACATGAGTTGCTGAAAATAAAATCACCAACATCTGTCTTCAGAACTGTTTTTTTTAAAGAATTCCTGCCTCCAAAGCTGTTTTTTTAAAAAAACGCTGCTTCCAGAGCTGTTTTTTTTTTTTTTTTTTTAAACGCTGCCCCCAGAGCTGTTTTTTCTTTTAAAAAAAACCCTGCCCCTAGAGCTGTTTTTTTAAAAAAACAAAAAAAACCTGCCTCCAGAACTGTTTTAAAAAAAAACCCAAAAAAACCCTGCCTCCAGAGCTGTTTTTAAAAAAAAAACCCAAAAAACCCTGCCTCCAGAGCTGTTTAAAAAATTTTTTTTTCAAAAAACCCTGTTTCTTAAAAAGCCCTGTACCAAAGCTGTTTTTTTTTAAGAAGCTCTGCCTCCGGAGCTATCTTTTTAAAGAAAGCCTGACTCTTAACTACCGAATCGGTTAAAAAAACAAAACAAAATAAAACTACTGCGACTCCTGCAAAATTTGCTGATTCTTGACTCTGGAGTCAGTTTAAAAAAAACATTGTCGTCTCGTGTCTCTGATTCTTCACCTTGGTTTGGACCTTCTTTAGGTTTACTGCTTGACCTATCTGTTTAAAGGCATATCATCTATATTTAAAACTAAAAACAAAATGAATGCTGAAATCCAATAACTATGTTCAGCGATTCATAGAACACCAATTCCTAGTTTACTAGTTTACTCTGGCAAATAAGAGGTTCATACCTTTAAGGATATTTTTTGTACATCAGAAATTGCAAAAGATTTGCTTTTTACTCAACTTGCCAATTCCATAGTCATTATCTCTAAGTATTATGTCACCCTAGCACCCCGTCCACCCTAGCAATTCGATGTAAGCGCGATACAGGCAATAAAAAATATTAACATAGACAAAAAATTCCAATGTTATGAGAAGTTTTAAAATAAAAAAGTTTTCAATTTAAAAAATCTAAATGTAATAAAATAAGTAGATTTTGGATCATTAAAAGTCGTTTTCGTTTATGCCCATTTGATAATTTTGTCCGCTTCAACACATCTCGTTGTCGTAACTAAGGGTTTATTTGTATCCTTGTGGCATTCTATGCTTGTCACGCATGCGTCCTCCACTCTATAATAAAGACCAATGTGTATTCATTTGTGTGTGTATATGTATTATTTTTATTTATACAAACATGAACATAATTTGCAACATTGGCATGTCAATGTTATCGATCAACAGCTGTTAGAAACTGAGATCTCATCAGGTAGAATGAAAATCTGATCCTTCCTTTCGATCATATTTGGAAAGAACCCTTTTTCATTCTGCCTCATGAGATCTGTTTCTAACAGTTGTTGATCGATAACATAGCCAGTGTTGATGATTATGTACATGTTTGTATAAATAAAAATAATTATATATAACAGCTCTATTTGATATTGAGCACTCTTTATAAGCCCAGTTGAAATTCTTTGGATTTTTATCCTGTGGATGTATACTTTACCTGGATTACTATATATATATATATATATATATATATACACACAAATAAATGTACTTCTTTTCCCATCGCGCAAGTAAAGAAATGTGCTGGATAAAACCATTTCAAGTGTTTAGAATAAGCGAGAAAGCAAATAGCAAGTCAGACAAACCCCCGCTGTCTGAAATTAATTTAGAAAAAAATCCTTCACTCTAAATAAAAGGTCAATGGTTGGTGTTTTTTTTCTTTTAGGTCATCAGAAATGATAATTTTTGTATGAAAAATTAAATTACTGATATAATTCTGATTTTTATATGAATATTAATGTGAACACTAGCAAAGCATAATTTTGTTGTTGTAATTTTTGATGGGGAGTGTATACTAGTTTTATTATTATATTCCTTCAGTGAGGTTATTGTCGTTGGTTTTATTTGGACTTCACGTGCTGAATAGTTGCCATCTTGAATTTCATTCCTTTGATAGATGGAAGCTGCCTTTGGATGAATAAATGAACATAGATTCATTATTTCTTAAGTAGCATCTAAAAATGTTCTAAATTTATGATGAATAAAGTGATTTTATGCATTTAGTCTCAAAACAATTTTAAACGCTGAACATTATATTTTCTTAAATTTTTTTTTTCAATGATAAATAGTTTCGTTTATTGAATAAATTACAAAACTTAAAATAATTAAAATAATCTTTGACAGATTCAAAGATTAAATTTTTTTTTTATGGAAACTGCTCCAGACAAGGCATGAAGCCACTTGATGTAAGGAGCTAAAAAAAAAATGATCACTTCAAGGTCAAAAACTAGCCAACGATAAGTGTTAGATGGATAGATTTGTACCTAGAAAACGGCAATTCTTCTCCCTTTGTCAGAAACATCGCTCATGGAATGTGAGGACTAAAGGACGTCCTTGTGAAGAAAACTGACATTTTGAATCATGATGTACAAAAGAACAAATTTGTAGTTTTTCTTCTTTATCAAGACTTAGACGCTGCGGAATGATGTCGTAATGGAGATGGTGTTGCCTCGGGTGATAGCTAAGAAGATGCGCTGGAATATCCAAGCGGTCTTGTATAAATCTTGTAGTATTCGAACTGAGGACATCTGATGTTGCAGCTGCAATTGGTTGGTAAATGAAACGATCGGTTAAAGAGCTGTATTTGTTATTATTTACTTGTCTTCCCATGAGGGCAAAATCAGACACAATGTTTGCTTTTTATGTGAGAGACTTTGGATGGGGCAAAAATAAAAATTGCCCCAGTCAAGAAACATTTTTCCTCCTCTGACCGGCGACAGAACAGATACTACACTTTGAATTATTTATTTGCACAAAATATAAAAATTTACATTTAAAACAAGTTAGGCACAAGGCCATCAAAAGTGTGGGGTGATTGGGTGTCGTTGGCCATCCTTTGTCTAACGTGATAAAATTCTCTATTCTACTCTTAACTAGAATCATCTCAGTCACCACAATACCACATTTACACTCGGGGACCGTCTTATTTAAGATATCCCCAAATTGATTTGAAAATCTTATTGTTCATAGACATACTTTGATCCTAGCCCTGAAGGTCAGGGAGCTGTATTTGTTTTTTTTGTTTCAACGAACTGAGCTGCGAGGGTGCATTTAGTCATTTTCTTGGAGAAGAGTTTTTTTTTTGTTTTTTGTTTGTTTGTTTCTTTGTACGTTATTGCATTTATGAAAAGAAGTCAATATTGATTAGGTGCTTCCTAATAAAAGGTAGTTGCTAATTACTGGATTTTATGAACAAATCCCTCGATGAAAATGTTCTCACTAATTGTTAATTAGTAGTAATTAAGGTTCCCAAATATTCCCTAGTCATGGACCCCAGATGGTATTATGTCACCAGCGTATTGGTCTTAATAATAAACCTATGCTAAAATCTGGGTCTGCAGACGGACCTTCCAGGCCTTTGTTTATTACAGCAACTGTAGTTAGAGTTTTTATTTTATTGATGAACGAGAATAATACTCGTCCCAGGACAAGTAAAATGAATACCCAGAACAGTTTTGCACCACTTTTATGTCTCCTTACAAAGATTACAATCATGATTTAATGTTACTAAACCTTATGTCAAGAATCCTTATTCCAATATCAATCCAAAATCCATTACATGATTTTGATTAAAATTAAAAAAAAAAAATGACCCAAATTTAAGGCTTTAAGGGTTTTAAGAAGATATCAAAATTCAGTGAATCTTGCTTAATTGCAATTTGCCAGCTGAACGGTGAGACAGCATCGTGATGATTTGTAGTGATAATGAAAATTGGGCAGAATTTGATTATTTTAGAGGACGGCTCAACGAGAATTTGTTTACATTGGACTTGAAAACGACCATGCTGTAGTCAGCTGGGAAGCAGCCCCGCAGTATTGTGTTCCACAGACGGGTAACTCTAGAAAAGAAGCTTTGCTCATGGAAGTTTCGTTAAGTTTTAGAGAGAGAAGGAAATTCTTGACAGTGGTTGTAGCGAGACGAGTTTTTGTTGCAAATGTTTTACAGGGGGAGGATAGATTGAAGCTCGGTCGAGCACCTTCCATGAAAATAACGATAGAGTAAAGAAAGACTAGCAATGTCTCTTCTATGAGAAAAGGGTAGTAGGGAGGTGAAAAGGACATCGCCCACTAGATTTCGAAGTCTGTTTTGTACTCTGTCAAGGCCAGAAAGGTTGCTCTGAATAGCACCTTCCCAGATGTGGCAACAGTACTCCATTTTAGGACGTATTTGGCTTTTGTACAGGTAGAGGATTGCGTCAGGAGAGATACCTTCTGGAGAGGTAGAATGAAAAGAAGAAAAAGTCACATGGAACAAGATCCGGTAACTAAGGGGGTTGTTCCACTATGATGACTTTCTTTTTGTTCGTTCCTCACTGCTCATAAAAAATGATGTAAACAAAAACGGGTGAAAAAATAAAGAGATGTGTCCATAAACTATGGAAGAATCCAATTAAAAATCAAACAAAATATCTAAGATTGTTTTGAAATAATAATTTTGTTTTGTTGAACTGCTGAAATTTCTGATGATCAATGCTTACATAAGTTTGGTGCACCGAACAAGGCAAACACCAAAAAAAAAACTTGAGAAAACTTGATCCAGGTGATCCATTTCACTGATTTGAACCTGTGATGATCTTTGCGATTTAACAAGTTTTTGACCTCTATTAGACAAAAGCTTATCTTTTTGTTAAAGGCAAGGTGTCTATTATTTCTCCACAAAAGCTCGTTAAAGGTAACCATTAATTCCACGTCACCTGAAGAGACCAGGTAGAGATGGGGGGGGGGGGTCTTAATTAAAGATGGGGCAGAGATGGCGGGGGAGTAGAAAAAGAAAGGATAAAAGAAGAGAGGGATCAGGAAAAGTAAAAAAGAAAAAGAAGGTAGGAAGTAAAAAGAAAGAGAGAGAAAGAAACAGAAAGAGAGAGGGGGGATAAAGAAAATAAAGTTTTAATTGAAGAGAGTTAAGAGTTGAATAGAATTTCTATTACAATTGTGGAGGGCAAAGGGGGAGTAAAGGTTAGGGTTATTCGTATAGTGGAAAGGAAGGAAGGAAAGAAAAACGTAGAAAAGAAAGAAAGAAAGAAACGTAGGAAGAAAGAGGGAGAGGTAAAAAGAAAGAGATAGCTATCTTCAATTAACACTTTTTTCTTTAAGAGGTTAATAGAAATTGTATTACAATTGTGGAGGAAAAAGACTAAGTTGGGAGTAGAGGGAGGAAAGAAAGGAGATAGAGAGAATGTTAATTGAAGATAGGTAAGAGGTGAAAGGGGGAGAACACAAGGGTTGGGTGAAAAATGGTGAACAAAGAAGAAAATGGAGAGAAGTAGAGAGAGAGAGAGGGGGGTAGAAATGTTAATTGAAGACAGTTGAGAAGTGAATGGAACTTGTATGAGACAAGTGGAGAGTGAAGTGTACGGGGGGGGGGGGTGCTGGACAGGTCGTTAGTAACAAAGAATAGAAAAGTTTGACTTGGATGTCATCCAGAACCAAGTGGCCTGCGAGGAGGCTGGACAAAAGGAAAAGTAAACCAACTTGTGGAAAGGAGACCATCTGGGTTCAAAGAATTCCGTAGAAATGAACTGATGAGGACTTTTCCAAAATTGGTTGAAACCGTTTCATTCAGACAACACACTCACTTTAGAATTAACAACAATCCAAAATTGGTCTGATACTTAATTATATTCGTCTCTTGATCTCGCGTTATTTCGAAATGTTACTTCAGGAAAATCATTTCATTTTATTAGCTTGCTTGTACTCGTGTCGACTATCAATCAAGAATCGTCCAGTCAGTTCTCTGATTAGGACGGCATTTTGATTGAATGCTTCCGCGTGCCCATGCCACACAGTGTTCCACGTCTGACGTGGTGATCTCATTTTATTAGGAAATCAACTTAAAAGCAGCAATTCATGTGGTCGTAATACCTTGCTCCCATGGAGAGCTACTTAAGCACTTAGTATATATAAGCAATATTGTTTTTTAATTTTTTTTATTCAAAATTTTTAATAAATCAAATTATTGAAGTAAGCAAACATGCATGTAATGTAAACGCGCCCCCATAACCTCCTCATTTTCCAGGACGTAGGGCGATGCATGATGGGTATTCATAATGCAGCATGTCTTCGGCTGACAATGCCTGGCAGCGGCCATCCCTCTCTAGACTATTCTGTCTGATGGCTTCTGAAAAGTTTCATTGTACCCAATTTCACTTGCAAGGCTTCAGTTTACCCATGGCATATGGGTTACAGGTAGTCGACAAAGGTATTGTTGGTGGAATAGAATCTTTAACTGACCGGCCACATATTATATATAAAATTAGGTTACCATGGTTTCATAAGCATTCCCACGATCTTCAGATGGTCTAATCTCAAAGATTTAGGTCGAATTCACTATTTGTTATCATTACCCATTTTTTTCCATTTTTTTTTGTATCCAGGCTGTATACAGGTGCAAATCAAAACTCTAAACTGGTCACAGAAGCCGATTCTTGCAGCTATCAGTGTGTGTGTGTGTGTGTGTGTGTGTGTGAGTGAGTGAGTGAGTGTGTGAGAGAGAGAGAGAGAGAAAATTTTTTATTCATACAAACATTTTTGGCTACGTATGTATATACATGTTTCCGCTACAACTTAATTCAAAGTCTAGCTTCCTCAGGTCACGACGAAGATACTTCGAAGGTATCTTTGATATAACCTAAGGAAGCTAGACTTTGAATAAGGTTGTAGCTGAAACATTTATGTACATATACAGATATAATTTACATTTGTGTTCTATCTACATATATGTATATAGTAGTATGAAAAGATATTTATGGCGAGTAAGCTACACAGAAATGTTCATGTTTCATTCCTTGGGGAAATCATCAGGCGTATTGCATGAATATATGGTTTGCGATTGCCTTTATATCTAAGTAGTGTTTACTCCAGCTAATGAACCAGTCAGATTCGTTAGAAATAATAACCCGGTAGGGGGTTATAAAACTATCAGCCAATGTGTGTTGAGCCTTTTGTTTGAGAGGGGTTTTGGGGCTCTCCACTTTTTAGTGAGTCGAATTCAGGGTAATTCAAAAAAGTCCAGGTGACTGCTGGCAAAAAAACAAGGACATAAGTTCAACTCTGAAAAAAAAAATGCAAATGGAATCTGCTAAATTGTATTTTTGAAATCTTAATTTCTTTCTTGTGTTGACATTTAGAATACGAATGTCAGTCCACGTGTATAGCTATCTAATGCTGCCCTTTCCAATTCGCTTACGATCCAATTTTCCAGAAATGTTAGGATCATCGTGGAGAACGTTTTCCGCTACAATTGGTCTGGATTATTTGATTTACGTTTTCCCAAAATGCAAATATTTCACCAATCAGTGAAAACAAAACCATAGCGAAATGTTTACAGGCGATTAAGGAAATACAACCAAGGGAAGAGTCATTTGTATGCCGTGTGATGATGTATAGAAGTGAGGGTTGAGGATATGTGTTGCATGGAGAGAAATGATATCCGCTTGAACCTGAAAGTTGAAACAGCAAACACTTACTTTGCTTATTTAATATCTAAAATTATTTTATTGAAGTATTGGAGCACAGGGTGGAGCAGGTGCTAGTGTGATTACAAGAGTTTGCAGTGGATAGAGTAAATTCAGGAAACTTCTGCCATTACTAACTAGCAGAGCGTTACCATTATTGACTAAGAAGAGTCTATTAGGTATGTGTATGCTGTGTGATGATGTATGGAAATGAAACCTAGCCAGTGAGGGTTGATGACATGTGTTGTATGGAGAGAAATTATACGAGAATGATACGATAGATGCTTAATGTGAGTCTTTAAAGCAGGCTTAGTTCTGATGACCTTAGAGGAAGATTAAATCTGGACAGTATAAGGAGATGTGTGCAAAAGCGTAGACTTTGATGGTATGTGGCCACGTTGAAAGAATGAATGAGAGTTCTTGGGTTAGTAAATGTTGAATATGTTAGGGTAGTAGGGTCAGGCCAAGGTAAACATGGGAGGAAGTAATAAGGATGGACTTGAGAGAAAGAGGGATAAATAAAGACCTGGACTGAGATAGTTTAGCTTGGGAGTCAATTTCTTAAAGCCGTCCAAGACATGCCAGCATGTAAAATAGACGTTAAACCAAATATAATGATGATGAATAACATGTGCCAGAATAGTAGGAACACTGATCTAACTTCAATTTCCCAATTCGATGTGATTTGGTATTACTTGTTGCTTAGCGACTTATGACATCACACTTATTTATATAGATAACAACATAACTATTTCATTTCACAACCAGCAGGGATACCTGGCATTGCCAGGGAGCATGGAGAAAAAAATAGAAGAGTTAAAAAAAAGTATGTAACATCTTTTTAAAATTATCTTTCTCCCTCTTTCTCCATATACTCAGTCACATTATTTCCCCCCCCCCTCGCTCTCTCTTTCAACTGGTTCATATTTATTTGCCTCCTCACGAGGGCAAAGTTAGACTCTGACCAGAGATAGTTTTGCGAGAATAGTAGGAACACTGATCTAACGTCAATTTCCCAATTCGATGTGAATTGGTATTACTTGTTGCTTAGCGACCAACTCATGCCAGCATGTAATATTGCCGTTAAACCGAATACGATGATGAAAGGTATGAACCCAAAACTTTCCATCAATTGTGGGCAAAATAGCAATTTCTGTTCGATGAACTCCTTAAATGCTGAAACGAAATACTGCAATGTCTCACAAACTGATGAACCCCTATGCACATGATTGCACTCCTTACTTGACTCTTACCGACATGCCCTTCCCCACGACGGTGATCGACAGATACTGTCAATGGTAAAATCACCATGATAACAAAGTAATAAGATTTCAACAGAACGTGGATTTTAAATTCAATTTTGATCACCACATACGAACAGTATGTTCATAGTTAAATCTGGTTCACATAAAAAAAAAATAATTTGTTTGGCGTGGAGGGGGGAGTGGGGGGGATAGTTTTGTCATGCATATTATTGATTCAGAAAATAATGAGATATTTTGATTTCAATGAAATCTTCTAAAAGTAGATATATCCTATTTAACAGCAAATCTGTTTTTTAGGTGTGTATGTAGGTATATATACTAGAAGTTCTCCTGACCCGCTGGGTCACAACCACTACCGGTGTTGATTCTACTTTGATTTCATTTGAAAATTCATAACTTGTGACATATCTTTTCTCTTGCATAACAATACATCTTTTTACTTCTATTATTATTATTATTATTATTATTATTATTATATAAAAGTAAAAAGATTTATTTTGTCATCTAATTGACATGTGTGTGTGGTATGTAAATTAATGTGTGTGTGTGTGTATATCTGTTCTTCTCTAATAAATAAAAAAAGATATATGATAATAAATTAGCTTAACACTATACTGCACTTTAAGCTCTATTAGAAAGGATATTGAGCCCTTTGTTTATCCAAGATCTGCTCTCTTAATTTCGGTTCTTTTCTGTTCTTTTAGTTTTGTTATCTATATCTCTCTCTCTCTCTCTCTCTCTCTCTCTCTCTATATATATATATATATATATATATATATATATATATATATACTAACAGTACTGCCCGGCATTGTCTGGGGCAAAAATCCATCTTTCTATCTTTCTCCATTCCCCATTTTCCCCGACCCCCTCGTTTTACTCCGCCCAGTCCATTCCTCTCTCTAGACACACACGCAACTCACTATTTTATAAATTCTTCGAGGAATGAGTCGGTATAATGGAAGTAACTCCTTGATTAAAAAATCAGTTACTTCCCTTTAGTTCATAAACTGGCTGAAAAGCCGACCTCACCCTGACGAAATCTGCACCAGTTTACGGTCAAAGAATGAATAATGTTTTCTAAATTTGTTAAATTATTCACCTCGGGCAACGCCAATCAATAAAATACCAACTTTGTAGCTATTTGTTTTGTCATTTTTGACTTTTAGCCGAACATACATACATACATACATACATACATACATACATACATACATACATACACGCTGACAACTGCCTTTTATATTTATTCAGAATTTGATTTATTAAACATTAATTCCGGATTGCATATGAAAGACACCCGCTTTTTGTGTGATAGTTGTTTTGTATGTTTTTCGTGCGAAATGTCCGAAATCAGCAAATATTGACTAATTATAATTTCTAAATGTTTTTTGTCTATTAAATTTTGAACTTAAAAAAAAAAAAGGTAAGGTTACTGATGACGAGAATTTATCCAGGAGTTAACAAGCACACATTTTGAGCTGTAAATTGAAACCTGAATAAAAATCATTCTCCGAAACCTATGTATAGCAGAAAAACATGTCCGAATATGTGGGTGTCACTGTGTCTATATATATATATATATATATATAAATCTCTGGGCAGCATTTTTTCTTGACATATTCTGTTAAATATTACAAATGACTTGTGTACATATTTTTTCTTCGATCATTTCTAGATGCCATACTCCTTGTGCCTCCTCGTAGATTCAGTTCCTTCTAGAGCAGTAGTTCTTAACCTTTTTTCTCCAATTCCCCACTATTTAGTGAGCAAGCTCTCCATTCTCATCACAGTTATCACATGGAAATAAATACATACAAAAAGATTTGTTATGTTTTTTCTAAATATATTTGGCATACAAAAAAATGTAACACTAGCACTAGACGCATACAGGTTAATGAGACTTTTGCATTTGTTTTGCCTTGACAAGTGCCTCAATGTTCGGTTCCACCTTTGAAATAGCGCAGCGCAAATCAGATTCAAGGTCAATCAGGCGGTTTCGCGATTTGTTTTTCATCTCATGTATTCAATTTTGAAGCAGTGGTTCTTCTGTCCGACCGGTCATTCCCCACTTGGCAACTCCGCTATTCCCCACAGGTTAAGAACCACTGTTCTAGAGCCATCTTCAGGGTATCGAGTAAAGAACGTATTTTGTTTAATGTTTACTGATGGTTTTGGCGGGAACCATGTGATTGGTTGTAGCATTACAATCACTCTGTTCCTGCCCAAACCATCACTAAACATTTAAAAATACTTGTTCTTTACTCAATATCCATCCCATGAAGATGGCCCCGTAAGGAACTGAAAGTACTAAGAGAAACACCAAGTATGACAAATTCATCTGCCAGTTTCAGCCTGAAACTTGAAAATTAATCGGACATCTGGAAGTGATCAAGGAAAAAAATATGTAGACACAAGTCATCTGTAATATTTAACTATATATATATATATATATATATATATATATATATATGGGTAAAATGCACGATATATCATAAAAATGAAATGCTGTGAAAGACAAGATGTGTGAAAAAAGACAAACGGAAAAAACAAATTTTAAATACAGGAAAAAATCATCAAAGAAAAACGAGAGATTTTACCGGTTTCATTCGGATACACAAACGTCTTCAGAAAAAGTGAAGATTTTTAATTTATTCGATAACAGTAAAAACATAGGAAGAAGAAGAACGCACAGAGAAACGTCATTGACGTGCGATTAACTATTTGAAAAAGGACAGATAATAAAACGCGTGTGTGGAAAGACGTTAAAAATAGAATAGATAAATAAATAAGTAAATAAATAAATAAATGGGGGGAAGAAAAAATATGGATGAAGTGTAGTAAAAAGAACCAATTTTTATTAACTAGGATTGCAATGGCGCAATAGACTGTTTCTTTTTTATTACACATTTTTTTAATTAAATTCTTACGGTTCCTTACCAAAAGCCACTCGGGGATAAAGGTTAGTGAGATTTTCAATTGGATGATGGAACAGTACGACGAAAGGATTGAGAACTATGATTTATTCACAGGACGACTCCACAGATATTTGTTGACATTTGACTTGAAAACGATCATGTTGTAGTCTGAAGGGAAACATTCCCACGGTAACATGTTCCACAGGTGGAAAGGCTTTAGAAAGAAACTTTGTTCATGGAAGTTTTGTTTGATTTTAAGCACACAGATGAAGAAAGGAGAATTTTTTGCAGTGTTAGCAGCAAGAAAAGTTCAGAGATATTGCTCCACTTTCATGATGCGATGTTGGTAACCTCCACGTGGTCCCTCTTTTGAATACCAAATTCTAGAATGGAATCGGAGAAATGAATGTCAGCGACTGAACGAAGCTCCTTCATACGAGTGTTTTTTTTTGTTTTTTTTTGTTTTTTTTAATTAATGCCAACAATTTTTCCGTAGTTTTGCAATTATTTCATTAGCAGTGTGTGTATCTCTGCTTTTGAACGTGTGTGTGTGTGTGTGTGTGTGTGTGTGTGTGAAGCATTGTTTTTGAACTTCAGGTGCCAACATATTGTTGTGAGTGCTGCCCTTCTTGCCAATGAATATTGTGTTCTCATTCTTCTGTTGCCCCACCCTCCTTTCCCCTCACACTCCCCGCTATCCCCCACCCCAGCCTCGCCATTCTTGCTGCTGCATGTCTACTCATGCAACATGAACACATGATGAACACTCATAGCTGTGAATGTCATGATGAGGATGGTGCTCAACTCATATATATATATATATATATTGATATTGATAAAATATACTTAAAATCAATATTTTTTCAAAAGTGCTCAATACAAAGTAGAGCTTGTAATTTAGAATCTGCTTTCCTAGTTTTTCATTATTTTTGCGTTTTTGCTTTGTTTTATACAATTAGCACTGAAGATGACACACCAAGAAATAAATGCACAGGAGCATTTTACAAATATCTTGGTGTAAGCAGAAACAATTGTATTCTGAATAAAATAAAACAAAAAAAAAGTTTTATGAAATGACGTGAATCTGTCCTTCATAGCATCATGGTATGAAATGGAATAAAAAATATTGAATATATATATATATATGGGAAAGGAAAAACCAAAAGATGTTTTTTTATGTATTCATCAACGTTTCGTCTTTATTTGTAAGACTTCCTCAGGATGATAATTTTAAGAAAAATGTCATGCTAGTACATGAATATATATATATATATATATATATATATATATATATATACACAATCAATAATAAACTGTACTAAAAATGATAAAAATTTAATTGTAGTTTTACGGTATCACCGATCATCAGGAGTGTAGTCGACGAGCATCAATCCAGTAATGCCAGTCGGATACACTTCTGATAATTGATGATACCATGAAACAGCAATAAAGTGTTAAAAATAAGTACATTTTATTATTATTTATATAGCTCTATCCAATAAGATATTGAGCTCTTTATTTGCCCAAGATCTGTTTTAATTTGGTTCTGTTCCGCTTTTAACAGGTTTGTTTTCTTGTTTATGTTTAGACGTAATAAATTTGATATCCGATCCAGTAGTACTCAATGGGTTGTTTGTTTTGCTTACACTGACGAGTTGAGGTAAGCGAAACAATCTATATATGCTGAGTGTTGCAGCAAAGTCCAACACTTGACAAAAAGTCAACGAAATACCAGGAGGTGCTGAGGAGTGTTGTTAAACCTTGGATGGATGAAATCGCCGCTGTCTTTCAGCAGGACTCCACTCTTGCACACAATGTTCCTTATCACTGGTCGCCAGACTTGTGGCCTCTCTCCTCATCCGACTACAACCCTCTTGACTATTTATTTTGGGGCGTGATCAAGGCCAAGACCAACAAGCACAGTCACAATACGGTCGACTCTTTAGACCTTTTTTTTTTTTTTTTTTAGGAAAATGGCATATATATAGTGTTAAATATATATTTTTTCTTTTTTCTCTTTCCATTACTTTCTTTTTCATATCTATTATATAAAGGACAGTAGTCTGTGTGTGTGTCCACTTAAAAGTCAGAAAGTACACAAGACACACTCAAATAGCTGATATATTCTTTTTTCAGCATTGCCTCGAACAGAATATAGACACTATTTTTTTGTTTTATAATATTCATCCTTTTAGGGGTCACCAAGAACAAAATTTATGGGAGGGGAGCGACATTTAGAGATGTTTTTGTTCCATCGACCTTTGGTGTGAAACTTTACCTAAAATACACTTTTTGTGCCTTCGGGCTAGGCTCAAAGTGCAGTATCTGTTCTGTCCTCGGTCGGAGGAGGTGAAATCCTTCGTTTACTGGTGAGGAAGAGGGGGGGGGGTTATAAAGAAGTAGAGAGAGTATGAGATACATAGATATTCGAAGATTCTATTAAGTTCTTCTTCACCTGTCAAACGTTGAGTTAGTAAAGAAGTTAAGAACATTAATTTTCCTATCCTCAATTGACCAGTTAACTATGTTATAGTATATCTTTCTTGTGGTCTCTTGGTCATACCGGATTCCAGGACAAGAATTCATCTGGTCTGGTGGAGTATATAGCTAAGTGTTGTAACTTGAGGTAACATTACTTGGAGTAGACGCACCATTCCTTGTATGAGTCAGTGTATAGCTGTGTTGAGAGGACTTCGAATACTATGTTATTTTGAATATTTGGTCAGGGTTTACTTGTAGGAGGAAGTATCCTCATGTCAGGTTATCCTGACAAACCCTTGTACAGAGAGACCGAAGATACTCAAGGATTGTGTCTAGTAGGTAATTCAAACTCCACAGTAGGTAATTCAAACTCCACATATATATATGTGTGTGTGTATATATTATTATTTCATGTATCCACATATAATATATCTCCTTATAATATTATATTATGTATTGATTTTGAGTATTTACTTCAACAGTGCTCAATACGTGAGTAGAGTAGGTTATGAAAATATATTTAGGCAATTAAGTTACACCTGTGTGTAGCTTAATTGCCATAAATATTACTGTATCTACCTGATGTAATTATTACGGTTAGGCCATTACATTATGATTGAACCAAATTCTTATAAAAATGTTATTAATTTTAAACTAATGTTATTTTAATCTTTATAACTTTTGTTGGTGCAAAACTTTCAATCTTTTGATTAAATTGATTGTCAAGGCAAAAATGAGTTTCGAGTTTTTGTTAATCAAAATAAGAAATTAAAACAAGTGTATACCCGTTGATGTTTCCCAAATTATTATTTTTCTTAAATAGGATTTTGAAATTTAAATTTATTCATTACATTTTTCTTTTTAATTATTTTAAATAAATAAATTATTAATCGTTTTTTATTAATATTAAAAAAACTTAAACAAATCAGAATTATTTGTATCTACACGGACACAATACTTTTTTCAGATAATTATATATATATTATTTCATGTATCCATATAAAATGTTATAAGGAGACATAATATTTTATGTATCGATTTTCAGTATTTACTTCAACAGTGCTCAATATGTGAGTAGAGCTAGGTAGTAAGTTATGAAAATATATTTATGGCTACACAGAGGCTTCCATGTTTCATCTCCATAGGGAATCATCAGCCTGTGTAGCTTAATTGCCATAAATACATTTTCATAACTTATTTATATATATATATATATATATATATATATATATATATATATATATATATATATATATAAAGAATCTGATTGGTTAACTAGCTAGCCGTGTATATAAAAACACCCGACAAAAATAACTCCATGCATTTTAGTCTGAAGATTCCCTAGGGATGAAACGCGGGAGCCTCTGTGTAGCTTAATTGCCATAAATATATTTTCATAGCCTATTATATATATATATATATATATATATATATATATATATATATATATGTCAATGTGTGTGCGTTCCTTAAAGAAAGAAAGGTTAGAGAGTCTACATAAAAACTAAAAATGTATTTATATGTAAGATTTTCCGAGGAAGACAATGGAAGTGTTCCTGAATCTTTATGTGCCGAATCTCTGTGCTAAGGGAGCTATGGGTGCAGAATGCTCTTAAAACTTCAAATACGTATATTCATATATGAAATTTAAACCATTTTTATAAGACACTAACTCAGAATTTTCAAAAATGTCAGTTTCTTCCGACTATATTAGAATGCGAAATGGGGGGAGGGGCAGTAAAAAAAAGAAGTAATATATTGTCACGAAGATGGTGTGAATGAGGACATTAAACGTCAGGTTTTTCTGCTAATATATATATATATATGTGTGTGTATATAGTTTCAATATTGCGTTGAGAATCCGAATAAAAGAGCTCAATGTACCTTTAAACAGAGCAAAACAGAATTCTTAAAAGGAAAAAAACTATACACCAATTAAGGTTGTATACATTATAAATTATTTCGACTCTTTAATTAGGTCTCCTCAGACATATAGACAACAACGTCAAAAAACCAAACCCTTTTTTTTTGGGGGGGGGGGGGTTGACGTGGTTGTCTATACGTCTGAGGAGACCTAATTAAAGGGTCGAAATAATTTATAATGTATACAACCTTAATGTGTGTATAGGTTTTTCCTTTTAATAATTTATATATATATATGGTACATGTATTTAATTTGTTTCTATAGATGTTAATCCGTTGAAACTTCAGTGTTTATAAAAAGTGCTCAATAACAAGTAGAGCTGTTTTATTAGTATACATTTTTATTTATACGAACATTATTGGTTTTATATATATATATATATATATATATATATATATATATATATATATATAATTAAAAATGTCCCTGAGTAAAGTAGAAGTGTTTAGTGAAGGTGATGTAGTTTGTAGTTTAACTTGACTCGGATCAACATGCACTCGAGTTGAGACCGCAGTTCCGCCGCCGAAACTCTTGGAAAGAATGAAAAAGCGAAAGCTGGAAATTCTGCCTTAGGTCACCCCAACCATGCCGATTAAATGTACGTTTTGCGAAAGTGAGGGAAGAAGTGAGTGAACGAGGGAGAAAGAGTCGGATAGAAAAGAGAGAGAGAAAAAGAGTGTGTGTGTGTGGGGGGGGGGGGTGTTGGATTGTGGGCATAATCCATACTGCTATTTTATGCTGCTATCCTCATTTCTCTCTCTCTTTTCTCTTTCTCTCTCTCTCTCTCTCTTTTTTTCTCTCTTCTTTTTTTTCTCTCTCTTTTTCTCTCTCTTTTTCTCTCTCTCTTTTTCTTTCCCTCTCTTTCTCTCTCTTTCTTTCTCTCTCTCTCTCTGGTATTTATTGTCCTTTTTTTATCTTTCTCTCTCTCTCCCCCTCTCTCTCTTCCATCACGACACCCTCTTTTTCTCTCTTCTGTCCACTCTTTCTCCTCCTCTCTCGTCCCCCTCACTTTGCCCTCCCCCCTCTTCTTGCCCCCTCTCTCTGATTTGGTTTAGTCCTCCCCTCTTTTCTCTCTCCCCTCTCTCCACCCCCTCACTTTGTTTCGATGTAGAACAAGAAGAGAAGAATACAATTGACAAACTTGTTAGTCAAGCTAAACATTTTTTTCATAACTGAATTTATTATAAGTAAAAAAGAAAAATACTATTTTAATATCTTTTTATTTCATTTCTTTACATCGTTTCAACTTAGAACTTCATTTTTTAACTAAGCATTCAACTCCCCTCTCTTACCCCCCCCCCTCTATCTCTCTCCCTATGTTTTTAAACACAGTGTGTGACTTTTCATTAAACAAACACATGTTCTAACTCCAGATATTATGACCACCAATAGAAAGTCATTACATTTTTTTACATATGATTTTCTGGTGGACAAATATGAGCATAGCCTATGTGTCGCTTGTCAAGTAAGTAACATTTAGTAAGATCAAAGAAATCACAAAACTTTTACATTTTTCTAATTATATTCACGTGAAAGTTTATTTTTTTCTTATTTAGGAAATCAATTTAAATTTAGTTCCTTCTAAAAAAACTATTCGTTGTATGTATTTTTAAAGTAATTTACACTCATTCTGCTGATATATATATATATAAGGTATTAAGAAGGTTAAAGGCAATGCCGAGAGCCAGATTGATGAGAAGCTGGAAAGAACAAAAATAAACCATCGAAGTGAGATCCAGACACGTTTATTATGTAAGATTTGTAAGATCTCATTTTCGATTGTTTATTTTTGTTCTTTCCTACTTCTTATCAATCCGGCTCTCTGCATTGCCTTCAGCCTTCTTAATACCTTATAACAATTCCGGGCAATGCTTCAAGCAAACTACCATTCTCTCTTATATATATATATATATATATATATATGGGAAATGAAAAAGGAAAAAACCAAGAGATATTTTTGATATATTCATGAACGTTTCGTCTTTATTGTCAGACTTCCTCAGGATGATAATTTTAAGAAAAATGTCATGCAAGTACATCGAAATATTGTGTTGACATGATGGGTTGATAAAGAAAAGTAGTAGCCGTGTACTTGCATGACATTTTTCATTAAATTATCATCCTGAGGAAGTCGAAACGTTGATGAATATATAAAAAATATCTCTTGGTTTCTCGTTTTTCATTTCCCATTACGTCGGATTACTATCATCCTTCCTTTCTTATATATATATATTATGATTTATATATTATGTAAATCATCCTTATTCAATATGTATTAAATAAGGTATACATTTCATTGAAATTGGACCTATTTGAATTTTCGGTGGAACTATGGTTTAAATTTCAGTGTGTGTGGGGGGTGGCTTGTGCCCCCGGTGACCCTCTTAATATTATTAAAATTTGCTGAAATTTTGGGAATAGACATCATTTTTGGTCATGAATCTAAGGGAAAACAGTTTTCAGTGGGGAGGGGGGTGTCACTTGGGGACCCCCAGCGTTGAAGTGATATATTTCTTATATAGCCTATGACCTTCACTGAGAGGTCAGTAGTCCACATGCCAATTTTCAAGCAATTCTGTCCAGCGGTTTGGGTGAACATATGACACAAAGATCAGGCGGACACACACACACAGTTACTATTTTATATATATAGATAATTTTTTATTTATACAAACATGGTGGCTACACATTTCCGCTTTCATACTAAGAATTTGGCCTGAAGAAGCTCAGCTGAATTTCAATTGGAGTTGAAACATGTCTTCAAATGTGTAGCCAGAATGTTTGTATAAATAAAAAAAAAATACCAAATAAATATATAGCTCTGCTTGTTATTGAGCACTATTATATACACACGGTACGGATTCACTGGATTAATTCATATTTTGCAGTTTTATAGATGATCAGAAATGTGTGTTGCCTGTTGTTTAAGCAATGCCCACCAGACAACATTGCGTGGCACTCTCTCAAAAGCTTAGAAGTATCATGTATTAATAGCATCTGAACACGGGTTCAAACAGAGTTAGGAAGCAGGATCTAATTTCTGATTATTGTTCTAAAGCTCTATCTAAAAGGGTATTGAGCAAGATCTGCTGTCTTGATTCAGCTCGCTTTTGATAAATCGTATTCAAATTAACAGCACAGAAAGTGACAGCTTTAATGTCAAAGTAGGAGTACGTAAAGGTTCCGTACTGAGTCTGTTGCTTTTTATTTGTGTCGTAGAAGTACTGAGCAGGTATGAGTGTGTATCCTGATGATTCTTTAGTTTCCCATGAAACAATGGAAGACCTACCTACTTGTTAAGACTTGGAGGGGGAATGCTATGTAAAATAACGGTCTGAGAGTGAATGTTACCAACACAAAAATGATGATCAGTGGTTGTAGTGTTTGAAAGCCCCCCCCCCCCCCCTAAAAAAAAGTTCTCCTACTCAGTTTGTGAAAAGAGTTGGGTGTAATTCAATCTTTTGTGGTACTTGTAAGCATTGGATACACAAGAAGTGCAGTGGAAGTACTGGTAGGTTGAGAGAGGATAAACGAATTTACGTACAAGATGTGTAAGACAATGAAGATGGATGAGAATTCAGATGTGGGGAGAGTATATCTGCATGGTGAAGCTATTGAAGTTGTCAAAGTTTTGTTACCTTGGTGATACCATTGGAGCACAGGGTGGAGCAGGTGCTAGTGTGATTTCAAGAATTAAGTGTGAGTGAAGCATTGGCCAAAGAGTTCCGTATGGGTTGTTCGGAAGAGATGCTGTATGTTGGTTGATGATTTAGTACTTGCCTGTGAAACAATGGATGACCTATTTGTTAAGTTAAAGACTTGGGGGAATGCTATAGAAAGTAGAAGTCTGAAACTGAATGTTACCAAAATCAGCGGTTGCCGTGTTGGAAGGTTCCGAAAAAGAGGAAAGTTCCCCTGCTCAGTTTATGGAAAGGGAGTCGGGTGCAAATTAATTTTTGTGGTACACATAAAGTGCAATAGAATTACTTGTAGGTTGAGAGAGAATAACGAATTTGTGTGCAAGAAGTGTAAGACAATGGAGATGGATGAGAACTCAGATGTGGAGAAAGCATACCTGGATGGCGAAGCTATTGAAGTTGTCGAGAAGTTTTGTTACTTGGGTGATACAATTTGAGTAGAGTATGTGCTAGTGTAGTTGCTAGAATTAGGAGTGGATGCAGTAAGTTCGGGGAACTTCTGCCATTACTAACCAGCAGAGTGTCACAACTGTCAACCAAGGGAAGAGTCTATCAGGCATGTGTATGCAGTGTGATGATGTATGAAAGTGAAACCTGGCCAGTGAGGGTTGAAGACATGTGTTGCATGGAGAGAAATGATATGAGAATAATATGATGGATGTGTAATGTGAGTCTTAAAGACAGGCTTAGTTCTGATGACCTCAGAGGAAGATTAAATCTGGATAGTATAGAGATATGCATGTAGAATAGGAGACTTTGATGATATGGCCACGTTGAAAGAATAGATGAAAGTTCTTCGGTTAGTAGATGTAGACCAATCGAGGTAGCAGGTTCAGTTCACAGGGGGAAAGCCAACAGAAACATGAGAGGAAGTGATAAAAATGGACTTGGATGCAAACGATCATCAAGGATCTTAGACGGTGGTATTTGAACAGAATCAATCCTCAAGACCGTCAAGCTTGGAGACTGAGATTGCCGACCGCAAGAAAACGTCAGACCCCTGACCATAAGAAATAAGACAATAAAATGAATGATGTGGGTAAAAGATTTTATCTTTCCATGATTTAGAAAATGCGTATTCTTCAATATGCACGTTTAGCGATTAACATTTCAAACTTAAATTAAAAATAACATTTTTGTCCTCAGTTATGCTTCCGTGCGATAAACCAAACAGCCCAACAGACAGGACGTAATAGAAAGACACTTGGACGCATTTAAACCAGCGTTGCGGAGTCAGGAAGTATAAGTTCCGATTCTGACTCCTTATTTTTTTTTTTTAACTTTCGGGTCACCACTTATCAGGGCGAAGAGCCACTCGAGGATAAGGGTTAATGAGATAAAATGATTGTCATCCGAAAGATGAGGAACACTATGGATGGGAGTACTAACATTGATCAAAGGTATGAACTGCATTTGATTACTTATGGGGTGGTTTAGAACAAGAATGTGTTGACATTGGACTTGAAGACCAAGTTATAATGGGTAGGGAAGCAGTCCCGTGGTAATGTGTTGTACAGAGAAAAGAAAATCTTTTTTTCATTGTGGTAGCAGCATTCAATCTTCGAACGTTATATATTAGGTCGTTACAAAAAAACATGTCCGCCGTAAGCTCTGGGTTTTTTAAAAAGTAATTTTAACACAGAATTTTTAGTTTATTTCTGGTAAATTTTAACATATCTAATAATTAATGTTCTCAATAATAATTTGTAACTTTTTTTCAGATAGAAAGTATTTTTGAAGCATAGAAGACCTTCAATGATGAACGTGTCAAAACATGAACTTTGTCTTATGTTGCATGAGTTCAAACTTGGGCACAATGCCTCCGAAACTTCTGTCAATATTAATAGAGCCTGGGGAGATGGATTAACAAGTGATCAGACAGTGGTTCCAGAAATTCCGTAGTGGAGATGAGAGCTTGAAGATGAAGAAGGTAGAGGACGGCCGTGTAATCTTGACAATGAACAGTTGAAAGCACTTGTTGAGCAAAGTCCACGTCAAAGTGTCAAAGAAATGTCTCAGACGTGTTCTGTCAGCACTGCAACAGTTTCGCGTCATTTACACAGTATTGGTGGTAAAATATTTTTCATGGATGAATGTATGTTTCTGAAATCGGCCATTATTTTTGTAACGGCCTACTAGGTAGAGGATTACGTCTAGGTACAGGTACTTTCTGCACCCAACCATGTTTCCAGACTCGATAAAAACGTCTTCGCTTTTTTAGATCTGGAGTGAAAATAGTCCTAAGAGCTTATCAAAAAAAAAAGAGGTTTTACAAGAAGAGAGCCGTTAATATCAACTGAGGCAAAACAGTTTTTAAAGTTTTCCAATATTCAGTAATAATCAGAGTCGGATTCAAAATATCAGACTCCGACTCAGAGTCCGACTCTGCAATCCCGATTTCAACTAAAATGCATATTTTTCAATCTGTGCGTTTAGAGATGGAAATCCTATTTCAAACTGAAGAATGTTCGACGAAATCTCTCATCGGGATACAAAAAAATAAAAAATTAAATTTTAATAATAATTTCATAAAAATAACTAAAATCCATTGATTTTTTTTTAGTTTAATTTTCAACAATTCCAGCCCTATAATTTTCACGTGTTTCGATCTGAATTATTCTATCATTTTCTTATAATTTAATAGGAGGAAACATGTACAGAGTTGAAAGTAAAAAAGAATTGAGTATCAAATGAAAGGTTATTATAACCCATTCTTAAGCGATCATATGTCGAACTCTTACAACTCTTGAAGAAATGCATACACGATCGTATAACATGCACGCGTGTGTGCATATGTGTGAAGCAGTGCCACTATTTGGCTCTTATATTCATTCCGTTCTTTTTTCTTCTTACATTCATATACACATTCATATGCACATATACACATTCATATGCACATATACACATTCATATGCACATATACACATTCATATGCACATATACACACATAAGTACAGAGAAAAAAAGTGATACTGTGTTAGTATGAATTTTCTTTTCTTTCTTATTTCCATATTTTTCTTTCTTTGCGTGTGTGTGTGTGTATATATATATATATATATATATATATATTATATAAGTATTATAGCCGTACCATTATTTATTTCTTTTTCCCTTCCTTTCGTTTTTCTTTTTTTTTTTTCCTTTCTTTTTTCCTTTTCTGTTTTCCTTTCTTCTTCCATTTTTTCCCCTTTTTCTTTTCCTTTGTTCCTTATTTCTCTTCTTATTCTTCTTTTTTCCCTTTCTTCCTTTTTCTTCTCCCTTTCTCCTTTCTTATTTTCTTCTCCTTTTTTATTTTCTTTTTCTTCCTTTCTTTTTCCTTTCTTTTTTGGATTCCTTTTTTACTTTAATTTTATTTTCTTCCTTTCTTCTCCCTTCCTTTCTTTGACTTCTTTTATTATACTTATATATATATATATATATATATATATATATATATATATATACACACACACACACACACACACACGTGTATATCCATATGTATAAATATAAAAGCATCACCAATATTTGTCTCAATCATTTCTTCTCTCTTCCTTTCAATTACAACCTTCTGTCTTTTACTGCCAAAAGATTTTCAGCTCTCACAGGAAGTCACCATGTTCTCTTTCCCTGTTTTCTCCCAATAAGCAGCAGCAGCCCTAGTAGTCCACATGGAGAAGCGAAACTAGGCCACTTTTCCACCAGATATTCTTATGTTATTCATCATTTCAAATCATCTCCCTTCTTTTTTTCAATTTTTTTTTTCTGAAATAAGTCAATGCCTTTTTTTAAAGTATGACAGGGCAGTATGATTTCAATCTTCTGTGTATGTGTGTGTGTGTTTTTAATTGCTTAACCCATTGTACAATTAATAATTCTTTAAATGATTCAAGAAACGAACCATTTCAACTGGAATTAACACTCGGAAATCGGAACACACATATAAACGTCATGATGCCAAAAGATTTTAGGGTAGACCATGAGTTTTTTTGTTTTTTTAAAATCTTCCCCCACTTCGTAGTTATAAATACAAAATTATATATTCTTATGAAATGTTCATTGAATCTTTTTAATAACGAATCGGCGCTCATCAAGGCTCAAATGCCACTCAAGGACAAGGGTTAATGTTTTATGTCGGGTACATGGTGAGAGAAATACTTTGTGGATTGCCGATAATGGTTGGATCTAAGTATAATTGAATTACTTATAAGAACGGTTCAACAAGAATTTGTTAACATTGGACTTGAAAATGACCATGCTGTAGTCAACTGGGAAGCAGCCCTGTGGTATTGCGTTCTACAGATGGAGAGTTCTTGGAAAGAAACTCTTTTCATGGAAGTTCTGTTTAGCTCCATGTATACAGGAAGAGAGAAAAATTACACACCTGTGAGTGAAATCGCAACTAGTGTTCGATTAATAGTATACAATGAATTGTTTATTTGAATTTTATCCAGTTTAATGGTTTGAAAGCAAAAACATGGTACAGTGGTTTAATGTAACACAAAATATTATTTTCTATTTTGATACTGTAAATGTTTTTTTTTTAAATTGCCTGAAATATTTGTGGATTACCCTACTCAACAAAGAACAAAACAAAAAAAAATCAATAAAAACAAATAAATATAAATGCTGCTATTGTTTTTTTTTTTTGTTTTTTTTTTGTAATTTCCTCATTTAGAGTTATAGAAACAAGAAATTCTATTCGAAACATATACTGAAATTTTATTAAAATTAGGTAGATTTATTACCAAAAAGATTCTAATTGGGTAAATTTATTGCTAGAAAGATTCTAATTGGGTAGATTTATTGCCAGAAAGATTCTAATTGAGTAGATTTATTGCCAGAAAGATTCTAATTGGGTAGATTTATTGCCAGAAAGATTCTAATTGAGTAGATTTATTGCCAGAAAAATTCTAATTGAGTAGATTTATTGCCAGAAAGATTCTAATTGAGTAGATTTATTGCCAGAAAGATTCTAATTGAGTAGATTTATTGCCAGAAAGATTCTAATTGAGTAGATTTATTGCCAGAGAGATTCTAATTGAGTAGAGTTATTGCCAGAAAGATTCTAATTGAGTAGATTTATTGCCAGAAAGATTCTAATTGGGTAGATTTATTGCCAGAAAGATTCTAATTGAGTAGATTTATTGCCAGAAAGATTCTAATTGGGTAGATTTATTGCCAGAAAGATTCTAATTGGGTAGATTTATTGCCAGAAAGATTCTAATTGAGTAGATTTCTTGCCAGAAAGATTCTAATTGGGTAGATTTCTTGCCAGAAAGATTATAATTGGGTAGATTTATTGTCAGAAAGATTCTAATTGGGTAGATTTCTTGCCAGAAAGATTCTAATTGGGTAGATTTCTTGCCAGAAAGATTCTAATTGGGTAGATTTCTTGCCAGAAAGATTCTAATTGGGTAGATTTCTTGTCAGAAAGATTCTAATTGGGTAGATTTATTGTCAGAAAGATTCTAATTGGGTAGATTTATTGCCAAAAAGATTCTAATTGGGTAGATTTATTGCCAGAAAGATTCTAATTGGGTAGATTTATTGCCAGAAAGATTCTAATTGAGTAGATTTATTGCCAGAAAGATTCTAATTGGGTAGATTTATTGCCAGAAAGATTCTAATTGAGTAGATTTCTTGCCAGAAAGATTCTAATTGGGTAGATTTCTTGCCAGAAAGATTCTAATTGGGTAGATTTATTGTCAGAAAGATTCTTATTGGGTAGATTTATTGCCAAAAAGATTCTAATTGGGTAGATTTATTGCCAGAAAGATTCTAATTGAGTAGATTTATTATCAGAAAGATTATAATCCACCATAATGCATTTCAGTTTCTTATAAAACAATTCAGCATTTTCAATGAATTATTTTATGAATTAAAAAAAAAATTATTTACAAAAATCATCCCTATGTTTGTATGTAGATGCAAGAATTTTCGTCCTTAGTCACAAAATTAATGTTTAAATGTTCATTATTATCCATAATTGATTTTTCATGTTAATTTAGATTTTACTAATTCAAATTCTAGAGCCGGTTTTGCACACAATATTCAGTTACTTTTTTTACTTAATTGCTGATTTTCGTAAAATAGTATCTTCCTTCAAGTGTTTGTTTATAGACATTATCCCCCCCCCCCCCGAATACACAAAATACACACACAAAAATGTCTCGCCTCTATGTTGCTGCGGAGATGTCCTTAGTTATAAAATAATACAAACATTTAAAGTTTCACTATTATTATTTATGAATGAACACAATAATTAATACTTATAGATGGTTGTTTAACATTCGATAAAGAATAGTTATATGGGGTTCAGGGGTGAGAGTAAGAGTTTCTTGGGTTCTTCAGTTTTCCCCGACAACACCGGTTTATGAGTCCCCATGAGTTATAAAATAATTTCGAAAAATTCTTTCTATTTTTCTATGGGCGTGGTTCAGTTCGTTATGTAAGTTTAATGTTTATATATGATAAATCTATCGCCCACATTACGACGATCTATGCGCAAACATTGTGGAAGCGTGGTTGTTATTGATTTAATTAAGGATTTATCAAAAGCAGATAGACATTTTAAAACAAAATTTGAATAAACTAGTTGTTCTTATCTGGCGATGCCCGGGAGTCTTTTTACGTACATTTTTGTTTCGCTTTTTTAAAAAACTTTAAATTAATTTATTTATTTATTATTTTTTAATTTTTTAAATACTTTCAATTTATTTATTTATTTATTTATTTATTATTATTATTATTTTTAAATACTTTCAATTTCTTTCTTTATTTTTTAAATACTTTCAATTTATTTTATTTTTTATTTTTTTAAATACTTTCAATTTTTTAATTTAAAAAAAAAATAATTAAAATTTTTTTTTTTTTAAATTCTTTTAATTTATTTTCATTTTTATTTTAGGGGAGATAATTCAAACTGTTTTTATAATCATCAGGTGTTTAAAACAAGGAATATAAAAATTATGAGAATGACTTTTTCAACAACTGCACTGATACACGACTACAATGACTTTTTGTTCATTATTGAAACATTCTTTGAACTATTTTTGCTTGCAGCATAACTTAAAATTGTGTTGTAAATTTTCAAATTGATACTTACCAATAATTAGCATTTTATTAGTTTTTACCTTCTGAGAATAAGAGTAATTCTTTAAAAATCCATGGATTAAAGGTCATTTTCATATTTTATTTAATTCCTGAAAAAAAACGTAAAATTACATTTATTATAAACGTGTAGAGTATGTAATTTTACGTTTTTTTTTTTTTTTAATATTTCCTATAACAATGCTCCAGACCAAATATTGAGCATATCCTTATCACTATATGATCTAATATAAAATAATTTTCTTTATATTATTCAAATATATATATATATTGTGTGTATTTAGGCAGCATATTTTCATTTAGGCAAACATTATTAAATAACACGGAGTGGTTTTGTTTGATGCGACTTTTTTTTATTTTTTCAATTTTCCGAATTGTCCATCTGATGTGTCGGTCAAATTGATATAAATATTATCCATGGCTTTCTTGTTCCAGTCTTTTTCCGCCTGAAGATGATTTGACGATTCAAATCGAAAGTACTTGCAAAAAAGAAAAAAGAATGGAACAAGAAAGCCATGGATAATATTTATATCAATTTGACCGACACATCAGATGGACAATTCGGAAAATTGAAAAAATAAAAAAAAAGTCGCATCAAACAAAACCACTCTGTGTTATTTAATAATGTTTGCCTAAATATATATATATATATATATATATATATATATATATATATATATATATATATATAATCAGAGAGACACTTTTTAAAAACTCTTTGTTATCGATGCCTCCAGACAACACCAGGTGGCCCTGCTAGTCAACTATAATCTGCAGTTGATGTTGAGTTTCGGAATACAGGCGACACAGGTTGTTTTTGTTTTTTTTAAATTATTATTTAGTGAAAATTTGCGATAAATATTAAAATTTTTTTTTTATTGTTTTTAAAGAAAAAATCCCTAGGGAATTCACTTCGCTATTTTATTTTTATTATAAAATTAACATTGACTTTATAATAAAAGTGCCTCCTCCCACCACTCGTCTCGTGAAAGCAATTTTATTTTAAACCCTCATTTTATTTTTAAAAAGAAATTTATATTTCTTTTTTTTTTTCAAACATAGAGATAAATATTTATCTTTATAAATTTTCGCATCTAAACCTTAAAAGAATAGTATATTATCTACTTTCGATTTTTACAATCATCATCAGGGTCTTTTTTTTATTTCACTCCTGGTGGAGGAACCCCTCTCTGGTTTCTTTCCACCTTGTTTTATCCTTGGCTAGGCGTGGCCAAGTAGACCCTAGTCGACTATCGAGGTTGTCCCTTCCATTGCCTCGGGGTCCATTCTTTCGCTCTATTTGTCTGTACATATACATATATATGGTATGAAAATATATTAATGGCTATTGAGCTACACAGAGGCTTCCACGTTTCATCCTCAGACTAAAATGCTTTGATTCTGATCTGTCAGTTTAGCCTGATGATTCCCTACAGGGATGAAACGTGGAAGCCTCTGTGTAACTTAATTGCCATAAATATATTTTTATAACTTACTACCCAGCTCTACTTACATATTGAGCACTGTTGAAGTAAATACTGATAATTGATACATAAAATATTATATTTCTTTCCACCTTGTTTTATCTCTGTCTAGGCGTGGCCTAGGCAGGACCTAGTTGACTATCAGGGTCGTCTCTCCACCGGGTTTTTAGCCTTCCTTTAGGTCTTTTCCATTGCCTCGAGGTCCATTCTGTCGCTTTATATATGTCCACCTGTTGTCTGTATATCTCAAAAGGTGAGCTGCTCATCTATGTTTTGCCATTCGTATGGTAGTGATGATGTCATTTACTCCAGTTTGCTGTCTGATCCAGGTGTTTCTTTTTCTATCATGTAAACTGATGCCGAGCATAATGTGTTCCATTTTGTATTATGCAACTTTTAGCTTTTCTATCGCTGCATTATTAAGTGCCCATGTTTCGCTACCATATGTCATAACAGGCATGATGTATTCATTGAACACTTTTGTTGAATGTTCATCGTGGACTTTCTACTCTTCATGATGTTGTCTACTTTGGAAAAAGCTGTCCATCCAAGCGCAATTTTTCAAACAATCTATAGATAATACTAAAACTCTGAGGATGTAGAGTACCATTTTCTTGTCACTGTGCACACTTCATTTGTACCTGAATATATATATATATTGACATAATTATTTTGGTTGTTCGTCTGTAGTCGAAACGGTCTGTCAAATTGTATTGAAGTTTTTGATTTGAAAAAATGAACAGTAAAATGAATAAAATCTTGTTCACTGAAATTTAGCTCAATATTGTCTCTTTATATATGCTCTGTTGTTAAATGTTAGCAATCATCGAGCTCTTACCTCAAAACGGTTGGTCTATAAAAAATAAAATGTATATGCAAAAACATTTTCTTATATCTCTCTCTCTCTCTCATTAATAAATATCTTTGTTCAATTTTAGATCATACTTTAAAGTTAAATGTGTATTCCATGGCCAAGCAAAACCCAGTCTTACTTTAGCTCTCAGCATTCTATAATCTGAAATGTCAAGAGTGTTGCGTATTGAGCTATCTAATAAGTGTAATCACGTTGAGTGTTTACGTGTCAAAATAAAATCAATTTGATTTTTCTTTCTTTTTTTGTCTGATGATGTCTATGTAATCTTTATTCCTTAATTTTTGTATTGGTTATTATCAAAAATGCCTAATAAGTTCTCTTATTGTCGGAGGTACATAGGCTGCATTTTCCTGTTATGTAGTATTATGACCCCTTTTTTATTATAAATATATGATCCCTTTTAGAGAATTTTATAATAAACTAGAAGAAAATAAAATGAATTCCTCGAACAGAACAGTTTTGCACCACTTTTATGTCCCCCTTACAAAGATTAAAATCAAGATATAATACTAAATCTTAAGTCTAGAACCCTTATTCGAATTTCGATCAAAATTCTTTACATGATATTGATTCTAGAAAATGTCTAAAATTAAAGGCTTAAGCTTAAGAGATCTTAAGAAGAAATTGAAATTCATGGAATCTTGTTTAATTGGTGTCTAATGAGTATGGATTAAATTTAATGAAATCGGAAATATTTTCATTTTTAAATGGGAGGTTATCTTCATGTTCTTTCCCTAAAAACTCTAAAGAGACTGAAATTTGGAATAATGTAAATGACATGATTTCACGAAGAAAGCTGCCAACGTGCAACCCGTATCTGATGTGGAAGAGAAGTTAATATTTTAGAACGGAACAATTTGACCACTATAACTCGTCTAAATGTTTGGATTTCTTTACCGAGAGAATAATTACAGGGGCAAGTTGCCAGAACGTCAAGAATGTATGTGTGTAAGCTTCATCTGGTTTTGTTATGTTCGGTGCTGCGAGTGTCCAGAACTCTGGGATGGGCAACACCAGGCAACGTCTCACACCTGCTCTCCATGCGGTTCAATCCATAGGATTTATACCAGCCATGTTGCATGCAGTCGAGTCATTTCGTACACATTCTCAAGCCGGGTTTTCTTTGGTCTTCCATGCACCCTCGTGCCTGGGGTATCCATACGTGTTGAGTTGATGCAAGAGGTGGCACGCTATACATAGGCAAACAAGAATATAAATATATATATGTATATATATATATATATATGGTACAGATGTTATATTTGTTTCGATAGATGTTAATCCATTGAAACACCGGTTTTTATAAAAAGTTCTCAATAACAAGTAGAGCTGTTTATTAGTATAAATGTTTATTGGTACCTCTCCAATAGAGTCAACTTTTTCAGGTCAAAAGAAAAATGAAAAAAAAAAAATAATATAATATATATATATATATATATATATATATATATATATATGAATTATCTATTTAAAAATTATACTTCAGAGACGTACCAGGGTTTCATTGAAATAGACTGACTTTTTATTGTTGTTAAAAAGGTCGTTAGAGCCTATTCAAATCATCATTGACTCACAAAATGAAACAAATCGAAGCACTATATATATATATATATATATATATATATATATAAATATATTTTATTTAAAATTTTTTTTTTTTTAAATTATTTAAGTAAAAATTATTTGAATTTATTGAAATGATATTATATAAAAGCTAAAGTAAATAAATGCTTTAAGCAAGATAGCCATGGACAAATAAATACATAAATGCATTGCAAAGTCGGAATGTAGACAGTCAAGCCTGAAATGTTCGCCTGATTTAAGGTTGAAGGAATTTGTTTTTTGTAGATTCTTCAAATCAAATTGATTTTCTGTTTTTTTAGTATCCCGAAGGACCCTCCCCCTTCCTCTTCCTCTCTTGGGGAGGTTTAACATGTGTGTGCGTAACTTAAATAATATCAGACCGGTTTCAACTCCCCCTCCCCCCACCCACTCCCTCAAATCTTTACAAATTACAAATTTTGTGAAAAGAATTCTTTTCTTTAGCCAACATTCTTCATGGGAGATATTTATCAAATCCGGCATTATTTGTATTATTTAATCCACAGGAGGAGATTGTTCTCATTCAGTCAGCCATGACCAGGTACTTCTTTCTTCTTTTTTTTCACCAGCTATTAACAAAAGATTAAAATGGCTGACTTTTTTTAAGAAACAGAAATGCATTCTGGTAAGTTTAATTATGAAGATAAATAATTTAAAAAATATCTTTTGCTATAGCATTTTTGATTTCGATAAATATTCGCTTAGTATAATATAAAAATAATAGTTCAATGTGTAATTATCAAAGTTACGTTAGTATGAGAAATACGTAGACATGCATGAAGTTGTCTTATAATGGCTGAATCATTAGAAAATATACTCCAGTCTGTAGTAGAATGGGGCCAAAAATGGATGGTTACAGATAAAGCTCCTTTTCTTTTAACAATTGTAAGAAATTTTTTCCAATTGTTTTACTAGTACTTCCACGAAACTTACTGCGTTTGTTTCAGCGAATATACCCGTAACCCACCCGACTAGCAGCAAAATCCCACTCCTTCACTGTAAAGATCCCCAGATGCTGGAAGATTTTCTACTAATACCTTCTTGCCTCGGACGGCTTGCCTTTAGAATTCCCTCCCTGCTCCCTGTTTGTCCGACCGTACCAGCTTGCAGAAATTTAAATGTAATGTGAACAAATATCGTGCTGCCCAACTCCCCACCCAGGTTGCCCCTATACCCTTTTTGGGGGAGAGTTAAAATAAAAAATTTTTTTTTTTTAAATCTTAAATTTAAATCGGAGACAACCTTTTTAAAATTAGATTCTGATGCTACCAGATCAGGCTGTCTAAAGATAGTGTCTTCCTGACTTAAAATGCACCAAACATTGATGTTATTGTTTTTTTTGCCTTTCTCTTTTCAAAACTCAATCATGTTCTGCAAAGCCAAAAACAAAAACAACAGTTTTCTTTCTACAAAATAACCAAACCAAACCCCATGAATAAATATTTGAAGACATAAAGAACTTGAAGCATAAAAACTTTTACCAAAATAACCGGATTCGGTATTAAACAACTCGAAAAGGGTTGATATGCCGTAAAACAAAACAACCAAACAAAACCTAAAATTAGATGGTTCCCCGTAACCAGATATATTCTGAAACTACGTTAACCAGAGTACTTAGATAAGTATGTTTTCGTTTGAACAAAGGTGTTACAATAATATCGTAGGGGTCTGTGTTTGCGCCGGACGTCCATAAAATGGAAATATTTTTCAGCACAGCAGAAATGTTGTTATTGTGATCTAACCTATTCCGTCACTTCATGGACTCTTCCGGACACTATGAACAGTGGTAACCTAGAGACTCGCTATGATGAATCCAGATGCAGTCTCTGTCAACCCATTATATCAGTACTTTTTGTAAATACATACTCTTATTAACTACCTCCTTGTTGTCTTATTACCTTTCAGTCACTTAAGGCCGCAACGCATATACAACAGCTGACTGATGGGACTGTGGAATTTTCACGGGTCCTGCTAGTTTTTAAATAATATAAGTTCCATTTTAATCAAAAGCTGAATTGCTAACGAGTATTGTCAATTGGAAAAGTCGGACGAAAAGACACACTTTTATTGCTTGTAATCTTATCAGGTCAGATCTCGTATTAAATAGTAACATGAAAATTGTTTAAATAATGTCATTGCTGCCGACACATTCACCCAACAGTGTCATAACGATTTCCACCTGTTACGCGCACAAAGAGTGAAAGGCTACTTCATGTACGTGCGTGCGTGCGTGCGTGCGTGCGTGCCTGAAGCCTAGTTCCTGTGTGCGTGTGTGTTTGAAGCCTAGTTCCTGCGTGCGTGTGTGCTTGAATCCTAGTTTCTGCATGCGTGTGTGCTTGAAGCCTAGTTCCTGCGCGTGTGTGCCTGAAGCCTACTTCTTGCTTGAACTGTTCTTATATTCCATTCTTTATTTATTTGCTTAAGAATCTGGTGATTCCAAAAGCACTACGTTCATTCTTGATAATGGCTGGCACCATCTAGTTTCTGACTCATTTTATAAACTTCTCTCTGAGTGGGATGCATTTTTTTTTTTTTTTTTTGTGCCATGTACAGAACATTTTCCATAATTCCGTTTGTTCCATTTTTACTTTTGGGAAATTCCGTTTTTATTGCAATTTTCTCACAAAATCCCGCTAGAATCTTCTAAAACTTTTCTTTTCTTTTACATTCTGTTTTAACTTTTTTACATTCTGTTTCCGAATTTTTGAGATGAGGATTGATATGTATTCTTTGAATTGTTCACATTAAGATGAGAACAGTAGTCTGAACAATCCAAATAATACATACGAGGCCTGTCTAAAACTTATTTGACCTTAGGCCAGAAAAAATATTTCAAATATGTGACGTTGTAGGGACCCTAATCCCTTTCAAAGTAGGTCCGTTGTGCTTGCACACACTTAGCCCACCGATCCATCCACTGCCGAAAGTCTTCTACAGGAATGGGTTCATCTCTGCCGTTGAGTTTCGCATTATCTCTTTTTTCGCATCCTCTCAACAACAGCTGCATTCTGAGCAGTTTGGGGCCTGCCAGAACGCTGGTCACTCTCTGCTGTTATGCGGCCATTTTTGAATAGGTTGAACCACTTCTTAATTTGTGTTTCACCCGTCGCATTTTCTCCAAACACCTGCTGTATCTAACGCGACTGTGGAGATGAACAATTCCGTTAATAATTTAGGTATTGGCCACAAAAGACTTATTTCTTCATAACTCTTCTTTTACAAATTTTTATGTCAACACTTTTGTTGCTTTCCTCTCATTTCCACTTTAGCAATGGCTCCAGTGACTGGCTCTATTCAATGGCTCCAGTCACTGGCTCCAGTCACTGGCTCCATTCAATGGCTCCAGTCAGACTCTATCTGGTTTACTATACGTTCTAAAAAAAGAGGGGGGAGGGTAATCGATTTTCTCTCTCTTTATATATTTATAAAAACAACTTAGGAGAGTAGAAAGTAGACTTTCGGTTTACTTCCGGCAGCCTCGTAATTCTCGCTTCCCTTATTTTGTCCTTTAGTCCTCACATTCAATGTGCGATGTTTCTGACAAAGGGGGAAGAATTACTGTTTTCTGGGTTGTTGGAATCTATCCATCTAACACTTATTGTTGGCTAGTTTTTGACCATAAAGTAGTATTTTTTTTTTTTAGCTGCTTGCATCAAGTGGCTTTATGCCGTGTCTGGAGTGATTTCTATATAAAAAGAAACAAAAACAAGAATCAAGTTTAAAAAAAATAAAGATAAAATATAAAAAGTGAAAAAATCGAATACAACTTTTTATTTTTCAAGTGTGAAGGAATTCATCGTTTTTAGCTGAGAAACACTCACTCACACACACATGCACACACTTACTCTTGCGCACACATACGTATGCACACTCTCACGCATACACGCATGCACACTCTCACACATACACACTCTCACACATACACACATGCACACTCTCACACATGCGCACACTCTTACATACACTCTCACACACACTCTCACACGCATGCATACGCTCTCTCGCACGCACACACGCACTAACACACACGCACACGATTTTCTGTTTCATGCACACATTTATGACATTATAAAATAATTATACTTAGATAGTTTCAGGATTTACTTCAGCAGTGCACAATATAATACTTATGGAAAGTAAGCTACACAGAAACATGTGTTTCATTCTCGAGGGAAATCATCTGGCTAAATATACCAATGGTATTATTTTGTCAAGGAATGTAATAGATCCATCTGGATTTCAACTCGATTAAAAGAAATCGGCAAATCATCATCTTCATCTTTTTCATCCCCATCCTATTCCTCCGCCTCCCATTTTCATTAGATGAGTACAAAATCTTTTTTTAAAGTTCTGATGTAACTCTTCTTAAATTGTGACCCCCCCCCCCCACCACACCCTCACCAAAAAATCAAACAAAAAAAAAAACAATTCCTATAAGTACGTAAGTAAACAAACCCATTTAGCATTGTTAAGAACTAAACTTTCTCGGCATAGTTAGTAATAAGCGCTACAAACACATTACACCAAATTCCATAAATTCTATTCAAATATTTGTTTAACTTCTCAAGAACACTAATATAAAATATGTGCTGTATTTACCCGGCATTGCCTGGGTGGTCACATGTTGCTCGGTAGATGTCTTAGACAAAACTAATTAAAAACATATCCAAAGTTAAATCCTATTTCAGGACGCACAGAACTTTTACTTCCTAACCCTGTTACCACCTCCGAGGATGTGGTGCAAAGGTTTGATTTTACATTGTGTCAGTGTAGGTTGTTCAACAGATCAAACTCTGTTCCCTGGAGATAGGGTAAAAACCATCAATTACCAGTTTCCATCCTGGATTCACCCTTAAAGTTCATGTATATATATTTTTTTTAACTTAGTTCACCCCAAACAAGGCAAGTTGCCACTGTAGACGTAAGGGGCTACTGAGAATAAGGGTGAAATACTAGTTTGGAACAAATACATTGCAGACATTGCCAAAGCTGCTGCAAAGAAGGTGGGTTCCCTCTACCGACGTAGTAAACTTCTCACACCTGACATTATCCTATATCTCTACAAAGCCACCATCCACCCATGCATGGAGTATTGTTGCCACATCTGGGCTAGTGTATCATCCACTAGTCTCTTCCTCTTAGACAAGGTCCAAAAAAGAGTTGCCAACTTAATAGGCCCCTCACTATCCACCAAGTTCCAGCCCCTGTCCAATCGCCGCAATGGTGCATCCTTGTGCCTGTTTTACAAGAACTTCAATGAATTGTGCTCCGATGAACTGGCTGCTCTGGTGCCCCCTGACGTAAATTCACAAGACCAACCTGACAATCAGCTAAATCCCATCCATTCATGGTGCAGGTCCCCAGATGCGAGAGAGCCTTCTACTCCAATAGCTTCTTTCCTCGTGCTGCCAGCCTATGGAACTCCCTCCCTGCTCCCTGGTTCCCCGACTCTACCGACATGCAGAAATTTAAAACTAATGTAAACAGCTCCCAACATAGGATGACCCCAAAAACTTACTCCCTAATTCTCAGTAACCCCTTTACATCTACTGTGGTGGCCTGCCTTATTTTGGGTGAATTATGATAAAAAAATAAAGTATTCACCCGGTGTTGTTCGGAAGGTTTTTTTTTTTCTTGCTTTTTTTTTTTTTTTTTTTAGGAAAAAATTATTTCAAATACAGTCATTTTTCAGTTTTTGCCTTGAAAGAAAAGTTAAAAATAACGTTTGTAACATGAGGTCAAGTAATAAAAAAAAAACTGTTAGCGCGGTGGTGTTACAAAAGAACAAAAGGAACTGCTGTAAAATGATGAATGGATTTAACGAATCAAAATGAATGCAAATTATTTTAAATGATAATTATTTAAATACATTTTAACCCTTTTAAAATACATTCTTCACCGAGATATTCTTTGTTTCATAAAACAAAAATAAAATCTATTTAAAGAAAGAATTTCGTTTCTTTACGTTCTAATATATTTCAGTTATTTTATGGACCTAATTGATAATTGCCCCTAATGCCCCCAGATGGAATCGAAGATGTTCAATAGTGTTTCTGGATTCCTTATTGAAACTTATTTGAATGTTCTAACTGTTAGCATATCGTTTCCTGTAACACACAAACATTGACTTTTCTATATAACTGTGCTTCTATACGAAACCATGTAGGTAAATTATTCTCTCTGATTTCCAAATGTCCGTATTATGATCTTCTGACAGAAATTTCTCTATTTTAAAGGTATTAGGACATTTTGAGTGTTAATTTGCTACCTGTTCAACAATGACGTCCAGGAAAAGTAATTTATCCCTCCCTCCCTCCCTCTCTCTCTCTCTCTCTCTCTCTCTCTCTCTCTCTCTCTCTCTCTCTATATATATATATATATATATATATATATATATATATATATATATATATATTGCTATTTCATGTATCCACATAAAATTTTATAAGGGGATATAAATTTTTATGTATCAATTTTCAGTATTTACTTTTAGCCTGAAGATTCCCCCCCGGGGATGAAACGTGGGAGCCTCTGTGTAGCTTAATTGCCATAAAAATATTTTCATAACTTACTATATATATATATATATATATATAAAGATAGAAGAAAGAAGAGTGATAAACATGTACAAATGTCCAGATTTATTTCAAACTTCAATTGTTCAATGCAAGATATATTCTGTAATAAAATTATGTTTATTATTCTTTCCTTAAGCCAAGGCTTTTCAAAGATCGAAATCTTATCACCAAAAAAAAAAGAAAGGATATGGGGTTTGTCCAGATGGTAATTGTCCATTGATAAGGTGTCCAATGAAAGGAGATTTAGATGGAAAAGAAAAAGTGTTTCGTAGAGGCAGCATGGAAAAGCGTTCAAAAATGAAGTAACTCCAATAGTGAGATGTTGAGTTCAAATCGTAGATGAAACGCACTTAAGCGGAATTAATATGAGAAATTGGGCCATTTTAAAAATACTTCCTGGGCCGGAGTTAAATCGTATACAAATGACTTTAGAGTGAAATATTTAAGCGATTCTTACTACATTTTGAACATTTTTAACGCAGTCTCCACGAAATCACTTTTCCATCTTTAAATCTTTCGTCACCGGACACTTTGTCAACGGACATTCACCAACTGGACAGACTCTATATT
Source organism: Sepiola atlantica (assembly GCA_963556195.1). Classification (NCBI taxonomy): domain Eukaryota; kingdom Metazoa; phylum Mollusca; class Cephalopoda; order Sepiida; family Sepiolidae; genus Sepiola; species Sepiola atlantica. Next base: position 91,180,281 of record OY744538.1, on the reverse strand, counting down.
TCGATAACCTGTTTATACACACACTCTTACTTTCCATTACTTTATATTGTTTCTTAAAATTTTCAAATTTTGAATTTTGGCTATTCCCCCGCCAACTTATCCATCTATGTAATTCCTCTGATGGTAAGATTTTAATCTTTGAAAAGCCTTGGCTTAAAGAAAGAAAAATAAACATATTTTTATTGAGTACACCTTGCATTGAACAATCGAAGATGAAATAGATTTGTTATCCGCACATCTTTATCTCTCTTCCTTCATTTATCTTTATAATTGCTCTATCTTGTATATTGAGCTTAAACCATTTCACTATAGGTTCAATTCTCTAAAAGTATACTTTAGTGTTATATAGATATATATAAGGCATGTTCCGACAACATTTGTTGAATACTCTAGTCAGTCTTTCTATATGTGTCTCTCTTCGCAATAATATATATTTAATTCATAACTTGTAAACACAAAGCAAAATCTTACTCATTTATTCATTTAAACATTAACATTTTGGTAATTTTAATACAAATTTATTTATTTTTTAAATGTGACCTGGAATCCGGTAGGGCCAAGAGACCACAACAAAGATATAATATAAACATAGTTAACTGGTTAATTGGGGAGAGGACAATTAAGTTTGATAACTTTTTACTAACTCAACGTTTGACAGGTAAAGAACTTTAATGGAATATTCGAATATCTATGTATCTCATATAGAGATCAAGTGTTAGGCCTAGGAAAGGGACCCTTGATTTCTGAGAACTTCGACTGAAGTAAAATGAAACAAAGTATATATATATATATATATATATATATATATATTTATATATACGAGTAAAGTTCTTACAAAAAGAAAAAGAAAAATTTTTTTTTTAATCAAATTCCATTCTGCAAAAACAAATGCTTAAAACAAATTCTTGATCATCAGATGATTTCCCTCAGGTCATCTAGTACATTATTACTCATCAAAATTATCTTTATTTAAAAAAGAAAATTATAATTTTTTTTATTGTACTTTTTTAGAAGTCTACTCATTGCATGTTCTTTATAGTACAGTGTAAAATCTTCAATTTTAATTTTCTTTGTGAGATAGAATTGTATTTCAGAGGCGATTGGGGGAAAATTCTGTGGCATAATTTAAAAAAGCAACTTTGTTTTTTCTGAACGTATTTATTCTTTAACTTGGATTTTATTCTTTAACTTTGATTTTATTCTTTAACTTTGATTTTATTCTTTAACTTTGATTTTATTCTTTAACTTTGATTTTATTCTTTAACTTTGATTTTATTCTTTAACTTTGATTTTATTCTTTAACTTTGATTTTATTCTTAAATATGAAACATTTAAAAAATGAAAGAAAAAACAAATTATTTAAAAAGAAATCTTGTAATTGTGTATATATTAATGTAAGTCGACATTTTAAGCAAAATGTTTTTGGGTATCATACTAGCAATACTCTCCGATACAATCATCCATCTTGGCATTACCTCCTCCTTTATGGCCGAGTGCCTTCAACAGAAAATTCCGATTTTGCATGCATTCAGTGCCCTGCTTTCCTGAGAGGGTGGGGGTGGATTAGCACAATAAATTGACCTTGTGTCTAACTTTGTAGGTGTTGAAGGCAAGGGTTAATAAATGGACTCATGAATATATCTGCATGGGGGAGGGGAGATGTCTGGTGTAAATGAGATAGCAACTCGAATTATTGAATCATTAAATTCGAGTCCAAATCAATCCGGATCCATCGTATTCACGTATGCAATTGTAATGCAAGAATAAACAGCAACTTGTGTTCGTTACTAAGTAAACACATTCTCTTACTGGGCATTGAAACATATATATGACATTACTATCTTTTAAATACCCAGTGAGAGAATGTGTCTCTATGAATAATACAGCACCGTTATAGATGATGTGCCTGATTTCCATGACTTCGCGTCAACAACGATCGGGCAGGTCGCGGAAGCGCCTGAGCACTGACAGAATAATGTCATTTTTTCTTTCTTTTATCTTATAAAAACATTAACAAAATTTTACCCCCCCCAAAAAAAGAACATTATTTTCACACAAAAAATAACACTGATTTTAATCTATGTATTTTTTCTTTGAATTTATTTGTCATATATTAGCGTCTGCCAGTCTTTCAGTTAGAGCTTGGCAGTTTGAATGCAGGGCTTGGCTATCGCTAAAAAGGGAGCCCTAACCCTAACGGGAACCTTTAAACCCTAACCCTAACCCATTTTTCTTTCTTTCTTTGTTTTTTTATGTTAGCAAGAAGAAAAAAAAGAACAGCGAAACAAATGAAAAAATCTCTCCCCCCAAAAAAAAGATTTCTCTCTACACATTTGATTAAAAATTGTTCTTTTGACCACCCACCCTACAGTTTGTTCGGTTTTTATCTTTTTCAAAATTTTTCTTTTAATTTATTCGTCTTATATTATCACCTGTAAGTCTTCCATTAACACTTAACGTTTTCGTCTCGGCAACTCCCGGGCGCTTCCGCGACATGCCCGATCGTTGCCGACGTGAAGTCACGGAAATCAGGCGCGTCATCTATAACAGCACTGGCATGACTAGAACAACTATCCCTCGACGCCTAACATACCACCTCACCTCTTCTCAAAGCTCCATCATCCACCAACATCTAATAGCACACACAATCATTAATATACTAACTAAAAAAACTGCCATCCTCGCTGTTTCAAATTGTAGACTTCACCACCCCATCCTCGAAGCACTATTCATTCGCGTGCATAAACCTACTATCAACAACGCCCGGTACGATGGTGAAGAAGGAATATTAAAATGTCTTTAAAACGTTTTTAATCGACCTTTCTTAATAAATTCACTAATTTTTATTTGTATCAACATTATCATCACATGCCTGACGACGACTAATGATAGTCGAAAGTATTTGCAATTATGGCGAATTCCCATTTACACATCAGATCGCTGGTCCGCTAATTGGAGAGAATAGATCAAAAAAGGAATAAACAGAAGATTTGAAGTCTATTTAATATATATATTTATAATCAACAATGTAAAGCTACAGATGAAGCATTTAATTTATTATTACAGCTGTTTTGTCCGGTAAAGACAAATGCATAGTGTTAATTTAGAAATTAACAATCATCTCTAGGTTTCATCAGGATATTAAGTCTTTGCTAGAAGTCACACGTAATAGTAAGTATTACTTAACAGGGCTTGCAATGTGATGCTTCTATTTGGATCCTCTTTTCTCACTAACAGACAGATTAATTTGTTGAAATTGACATCCCCAATTGTTTTCAGCATGAAACTCTTGTACTGGAAATGAATTCTGGAAATTAAATTCTGGAAATGAATTCTGATAGTGAATTTGAAATTCCAAAAATTTAGCACCATATGCAAATTTCTTCTTGCAGCAATGACTAAGATCTTTCTGATTCTCTCTCTTCCGACCTGCAGCACGTGGTGTAATGAGGAAAAAACTGGCTGGTTACTTTTAATGCGTCTAAAACCAAGCTGCTCTCTTTTCACCACCAACACTCTGATCCCCACTTGACCCCAATTGAAATGAATGATTCTCATCTTGAGGAAGCCCCTTACTTTGACAAGCTTCTAGGACTGACATTCACTTCTGACCTGAAATGGAAGACTGTTGCCACGGTCGCTGGAAAAATGGTTTGATCATTCTTCCGCTCCAAAAGGTATCTCACTCCTGACGCAATCCTCTACCTGTATAAGAGCCAAATACGTCCTAAGATGGGGAGGTACTGTTGCCATATTTGACTCCAATATAAACTGTATATGATAAAACCGTTGATGTCGATAGAAATCAAAGGTTATCTATTATATAAAGAGAAGTTGTCTGTGTGTATGTCCAGCTAAAACTCCAGAACTACTGTACAAACACCAACAAAGTTGGTAGATTCTTGAGTGAATAATATCTAAAATTTAGAAAAAAATATCTATTTAACCCTAAACTGGCACAGATTTTTCAGGGGGGGGGGGTCGGTTTTCCGGACATTTTCATCTACTAAAGTGAAGTAACTCTTTTTTTAAGCAAGGAGTTACTTCCCTTATTATTCAAGGAATCGAAATAAAGAAGAGTTGTCTGTGTGTCCAGGGAGAGGGCTGGGCAGAGAAGAAAGAGGAGGGTAGGGAGAAGGAGGGAGGGGAGAGGAACAAGAAAAAGATAGAGAGGGGTAAAGAGGTAAAAGGTTTAATAGAAATGTGTTACACTTTTGCCCCGGGCAACGCTGGGTAGCTCTGCTAGACTCATATATAAAAAAAATGTATGCAAAAATATGAAATATGAAATATGAGATATGTCGGAGAAGCTATCCTGGCGATAACCTTAAATACAGGAAGTGGGAATGCTGGGAAGATTTTTATTGAGCGTCCATATCACACTTTTTCTGTCTTTCTGTCATGCCATGTAGTTTGCAATGTTTATTCAGTGCATAGTACAACGTCTCATTCGAGGAAGAGGTATTTTTCTTTTGAGAAATGCTTGGTTTGCTGATGGAGCCGGTCTGATGCTTTCAAACCGTAATCCAATTGTGGTACCAAATTCATCACTGACTTTGGAGCTTCTACAAGATGTATTTTACAATATATAAATTTACTAACCTTTTAAGTTTGCAATTAAACAAACATTTTCTTTTTTCATGCCTTACATAATATTAAAAAGGTGGATGTAAATTATATATTGTCAAAAATTTGTTTCGGTAACAAAAATACACACTGATATCTTCTACATTTAAAGTTATTTTGTGAGATTTTAAAAGTTGGACCTAAATAACATTTAAGTTGACAAATCAAACTTTGATTCTGATCAACCAATTTTCATTTGTTATTGTTGTACCAAGTTATTAACATTATAATAACATATATATTAAAATTTATTTTTATTTTTATGGAAATCGCTCCAGACAAGGCATGAAGCCACTTGATGTAAGAAGCTAAAAAAAATAGTACTTCAAGGTCAAAAACTAGCCAACGATAAGTGTTAGATGGATAGATTCCAACAACCCAGAAATTCTTCCCCCTTTGTCAGAAACATCGCTCATGGAATGTGATGACTAAAGGACAAAATAGGGGAAACGAAGGTAAACCCACCAGTCACTTTCTACTCTCTCTATTTGCTACAAATTTATTTAAAATAAAATGTTGTGCCACCTAGACAACTGGTAATATGGAAATATTTTTTAATTATGAAATATCAAAATCAACAAGGGGGATAACTCATATTTTTAATTGAGGAATATAGGGTTGGCCTAGAATATCATGTAATGGGTTTGAAAAAAGAGATTTTGAAATAGTCAGTTTGGTCGGCAATTGGCGAGACCTGAGGCTAGCCTATAGGTGACCATGCGCTTCTTATGGCTACTTAGAAAAGGGATTGAACTGCAAAACATCTTAGAAACATATGATATCTCTAAACAAAGCCCCAAAGATGTTATTTTTGTACCATGTTATTTTTGGAATTATAATAATGTACTATATTGCAGTTTATTTTTTAAATTACGCAGTCCCACCCAGACAACTTATAATATGGCAACATTTTTTAATTATGACCCCAAAAGTCGAAATCAGCAAGGGGAATAACTCAAATGTCTAATTTGAAGCATATAAAGAGTTATCTCCCTTACAACTATAAAAATTATTTCTGTTTCTGTATAAGTTTAAAAATGAGTATACGAATAAAAATTGAAAACTAAAATGATTTCAATGCATCCCAGGCAACACCAGGAAGGTACAGCTAGTATATTCACTTATGTAAGACAAGATTTGATTAGCTTTTCGTATACTCTGGGTTTCGGTGATGAAATGTATCTAGTTTCTCTGTACGTCATAACTCTGCAGTCATAGAGGTTAATCGTTCTAACATTTAAAAGATGAGCTTAGCTTTTTCATGTTTGATTGGCTTAATGGATACTAGTGTTGACTATGTAAGGAGAGTATTGATTTACTCCTCTCCAGGAGTTAGGCACAAGGCCAGTTTTTATCTTACTCCCACAAGTAAGATGTGACCCAAGGTCGGGTCGGGAAAGTGGGGTTTAAAAATTGCCTGGGCAGCTCCGGTAGGGGCGCCTCAGGCAGTAAGCAATAAACTTACTCCTCCCCCAAAGAGGGGAGGCGAAGCCTGGGGGGTGGCCTTCCTAGAACTGCACAGGACAGACCCATAGACCGGTGTAAATCAAGACCCGAAGGCCAAGACAATACCAGTCTATCGGGTGCAGTATCCATCGGAACAGATACTACACTTTGATCTTAGCCAAAAGGAGTCATAAGGAGAGTAGAAAGTGGACCTTGGGTTTACTTTCGTCAGCCTCGTAACTGTCGCTTCTCTTATTTTGTCCTGTAGTACTCACATTCCATGAGCGATGTTTCTGACAAACGAGGAAGAATTGCTGTTATTTGGGTCGGAATTTATCCACCTAACACTCGTTGGCTAGTTTTTGACAATGAAGTAGTATTTTTTTTTTTTAGCTCCTTACATCAAGTGGCTTCATGCCTTGTCTGGAGCGATTTCCATAAAAAAATTGTCTGAGTTCAAATCCCATTAGATCTATTGTGGTTATTTACGTAATACTACTGCTGGGAAAGGTAAAACGGAAAGATAAAATCAAATTAAACTTAGATTTTGAGATTTTTATGCAGTCCCTAATCTATTTCAATGATTTGAGCAATATTGGATGAAATCTATCTATCTATCTATCCATCCATGTATGCAGACTCTGGAGAACTTCGCCACAAGCTTGAGTATAAAACTTCCACCAAGATGCTGATTTTTCTGTTGTGTCATCATGTGTGTGGTTATAGAAGGTTATACCGAAGCACTTGCCAAAGTCATTTAACAAGGTTGTAGTTATTTTTCAGGAAAGTGTTGCCAGAAGATAAAATATAAGATCTATAAAATGTTTACCTTTAAAATAAAAAATCAATAAAAAAATCAATAACGATTATGAATTTTGTTTGAAACTCAATGTCCCACCCTCTTCCCCATAAAACTCAAACCATAATTATGTTTTGTTTCTAAAATATACAAGATATTCTCCAGTTTACAAGACAGTGTAATGGGTTATGGTTACAAAAAAAGAAAAAAAAACAGTTTGAATTAGCTCCCCTTTCAACTGACTCTTCTAAAATAAAAATGAAAATTTAATCTGTCACCAATAATACAGAAGTAGTTATCTCCCTTTGCCACAAGCTTGAGTACAAAATGTTCACCCACGTGTCGATTGTTCAGTGTTTCAACATATGTGTGGTTTTAAGTTATACTGAAGTACTTGCAGAAGGCATCTAACAGGGTTGTAGCTATTTTGCAGAAGATGAAATATAGGATCTTTAAAATGTTTACATTTAAAAAAAAATCAATAACGATTATGAATTTTGTTTGAAACTCAATGCCCCTCCCTCTTTCCCCTCAAAACTTGAACCATAATTATTTCTTTTTTCTAAAATATACAGTTTACAAGACAGTGTAACAATAATTGTTTCATGTAAATGTTTCCATAGTTAATAAATGACACCAATTTACATTTTCAAAAAGAAAATTATTTTTCTTTTCACTTTTTTTTCTGTTTTGTTTCAAAACTTATTTGAATTACGAAAGTATTTGTGTCTTTCAATTGTGTTAAATGCACTTCTATTATTAGCGCAATTGTATTGTGGCTTCCATTTAAACATAGATATTGCTTAGAGTGTTAAATCTCTGCTCATTGTATGCAACATGTGCGGCGTAGTTACTGGTTGAACTAAATTCTTGGATATGAAACCAGCAAGAAACTCTCATACTCACTGATTGCCAATTGTGCATCGGAGGGAAACTTTCTCACTGCTATTTTCTAATGGGAATATTTGTTAGAAGATCTGAATATTTGTTAGAAGATCTGAATATTTGTTAGAAGATCTGAATATTTGTTAGAAGATCTGAATATTTGTTAGAAGATCTGAATATTTGTTAGAAGATCTGAATATTTGTTAGAAGATCTGAATATTTGTTCAAAGATTCTGAATATTTTTTCGAAGATTCTGAATATTTTACCATCACACACACACACACACACACACACACATTCCAGTAATCATAGGAGCTACTGGGCTCATGAAAAAGAATTTCAAAAACTACCTGTCGAATATACTCGGTGAACAAAATGCAAGAGAAATCCAAACAATTGCGCTTAAAAGATCTCTCGGTTAGAGTCTCTGAAATAGGGGGGGTGGTGGTGAAATCCAGACATCAGGTAGGATGTGCCATCTCTAGCAAAAACAAAAAGATCAGAAAACAAAAAGATATCTACTTATATATATTAAAGTGATGAGAATAAACATTTGATAAAATAAAATATTTATTAAATCATGAATTGTTCAAACAAGGGTTGGATTAAAAAAACAAACTTTTTTTCCTTAATCCATGGATTTTCAAAGAGGAAATTCAACAGATAAGTCAGTAAAAATTTATTGTAATGCAAACATTTGAAAATATAAAAATATAAAAGATATAAAAATGTAAACAATTTAAAAAGTTTAAAATATTCAAAGAAAATCATCACCATTAAAGAAGCTTAGAAAAGTTTGTTTAATCAAATCCGAGGATTCAACGAACGGAACCTTTCTCAACCTTGGATTACCTTCAACCGATCACCCTCGACTTGCTTCATACTTTGAATCCTTGGATTTGATTAAACAAACTTTTCGAAGCTTCTTCGTATGGCTATGTTAAAAGAATGGATAAGAGTTCTTGGGTTAGTAAATGTACAACAGTTGAGGTAGCAGGGTCAGTTTGCAGGGAAAAGCCAAGGAAAACATGGGAGGAGGTGATAAGGATGGGTTTGAGAGAAAGAGGGTTAAATAAAGATCTGGACAGAGATAGGTTAGTTTGGAAGTGAATTTCTAAAAGCCGTCCAACACATGCCAGCATGTAAAAACGGACGTTAAAATGAATATGATGATCAATTCAGTATGAGAATTAAAAAGAAAAGAAAAGAAACGGGAAACAAGTTTAACTGGATCAAACGGTTTGCGTTTGTAAATAGAATTTAAGTTGTATTGTTTTGCTGTGGTGATCAGTGATTGCTGAACTCTCTTTGCATATAATCATTCCATTTTAAAACTGACTCATTGATGAGCCAGCTTCTTGTTGTGTTCACGTACTTTTATTATCACTTGATACTTGCGTGGTAACCATTATTAACTGATTGGTTGGAATGAAGGTTGTATCGGGGTGCATAATTGATCAAATGGATGCAGTCATAGGCTATGAAATAACCATTGCCAAGTTCAAATCTTATTGGTTCTATTATCTTTACCAAGAATATTAGTGAGTAAATTAGATGCATTACATTATCTCCAGCTATGGGTAAAATAGCGACTTGTTGTTCAACTATGGGTAAAATAGCAAATATATATATATATATATATATATATATATATATATATTTTCCATCGAGAGTTCAGTCTTTGCCCAGGGTAACGATGCTGAGGACGGCTGATAGCCAGAAACACGTTTCCATGGATTTCTTTTATGTACGTGAATTAATTATTAAATATATATATATATAAAATAAAAATAATAACATGTCCGATTAAGGGCGACTGAATGCATATTCTTAACCGCTTAGGAAGTGGAAAAATACTAAAAAACAACACTGCTCTATCGCCAGTAAAAACAATAACAAAACTGTATGTATATATATATATATATATATATATATATATAATGTAGTTCAATATGTGTAATTGTTTATATATTTCTATGTATAAGATTCATTCCTAAACTAATAAACCGATCATTATGAATTTTGGAACACATCTGCTAAGCTTAAAGGTGGGCAATGTCGGCTATATTTAGTTTAATTTTAACAATACCTATAAATAAATATTCCCAAAATTTCATTTTTTTATATTTAAAAGAGTTTTTAGCACAACTTCTCATGTGAAAACTCAAATATTTCAGATTTGCATTAAATTTGATCCATAGTCATTACACACCGATTAAGCAAGATTCCCTGAATTTCAATTTCTTCTTAAGACCTCTTAAGCTTATTTAATATTTTCTAGAATCAAAATCAAGTAATGGATTTGGATCAAAATTGGAATAAGAATTCTAGACATCAGGTTTAGTAACATTATATTCTGATGTTAATCTTCATGAGGTGACATAAAAGTGGTGCAGAACTGTTCTGTTTGGGGAATTTATTTTACCCGTTCCGGGACAGGTATTCTTCTAGTGTGTGTGTGCATATATATATATATATATATATATATATATATATGCACAGATAAACTCTAAACAGAAATTGACGAGTCTCCAGCTAGCAATCAACATTCAGACATTAGTTGTATGTGGTTGTTTTGACTCTTTCTCCCCCCCCCCTTTATTACCTTCTCCCCTCTCTTTTCTCTATCCTAAATGGATTTATTTTTTATTTTATCTCATATCATATTATTTTATTTCTATCTATTTATTATTTATTTATTTCTCTTTTTTAAAAATTTCATTTTACATTTTATATTTTTTGACTTTATATTATATTTTTTAATTTTTAACGGTCCCAATTCTAACCACGTGACATTCTGAATTTTAATTTTCTTTCCTTTTCTCCCCATTTCGTTCTTTCCAAATATGATTTAAGGTTAAGATCGGATTTTAACTCTACCTGATGAGATCTCAGTTTATAACAGCTGTTGATCGATAACATCGACATGCCAGTGTTGCAGATTTTGTACATGTCTGTGTAAATATTAAAAAAAAAAATAATCATAAATAAAACCTATTTAATATTGAGCACTTTTTATAATCCCGGTTGATATTTTTTGGATTTCTATCCTGTAGATGTTTACCTTGACTGGATTATTATTATTATCATATATATATATATATATAAAGTACCGTTTCTTTTTGATTGGAGTATGACCAGCTATTATGACTGTGATCGTGTATATTCCAGATTTGGATCGCTAATCATCTTTCCACCCTTGTTTTCCAGTCGCTACACCAAACTCTTCACCTTGCATTAGCGAAACCAAATGCTCTTGGTAACCTTCCAAAGTTTCTCTCTGTTTTTTATTGTGTCAAACGAGAATTTATACGTATGGTATCTGCGCCCGTGCAGAGCATTCTAGTTTTCACGGTGGGATTCCATGAATGAACGAATTAAATAAATATTCTTATAATGGAGGTTTGGTGTCTGTCTCTTGACGTAGTTTCAGGTGCTGGATGCTGTCACGACATTTAAATCTACTTTGCATAGTTTAAATTTTAACAAAATTGAAAGGTATGAACCCACAATTTCACCCTCTCTGGGTAAAATATTAGGTAGTAGAACACAATAGTTATTGTATTTTGAGGCATTTAATATGCCGTAAAACAGATAAACCAAACTATGTCATGCTCTTCAATTGATTTCCAAACTAAACTATCTCTGACCAGGTCTTTATTTATCCCTCTTTCTTTCAAATCAATCTTTATCACTTCCTCCCATGTTTTCCTTGGCCTTCTCGCATGAACTGACCATGCTACCTCAACTCTTCTATATCTACCAACCCAAGATCTCTCATCTATTCTTTCAATGTGGCCAAACCATCAATGTCTCCTGTTTTGTACACATCTCCCTATACTGTCCAAATTTAATCTTCTTCTGAAGTCATCAGATCTAAGCCCGTCTTTAAAACTCACATTACACATCCATCGTATCATTCTCATATCATTTCTCTATATGCAACGTATGTCCTCAATCCTTCACTGGCCAGGTTTCACTTCCATAAAGCATCACACTGCGTACACATGCCTGATAGACTCTTTGCTTGGTCGACATAATGGCGAATGGGCATAACAGGTGTATAAACTGCCTTCCGGTGGAAAAGGGTTGAAGAAAGTGTCTACGGATGCCTGAAAGTGATACAATTTTTTTTATTCATATTAATTTCAGACTTTTTTTTTTTCGTATTAATTTCAGACTTTTCTTTCATCATAATCTAATAATTAACATAATACAGACTATTTGAAAAATAATTTATTTGTTTTTATTCGATTGTTTTCAAAACATTTTTTTTAATAATAGTGAAAACCTTTTTTCTTGAAAATGGAGTAACTTCCGGAATGAAACTTTTTTCTTAGAAATTTGATTTAGAGTTTACTGGACTGGTACAGCTTCATGCGCGAAATTTGCACCATGTGTCGACAATCCCGTTGAGATGGGTGGACCTGGTAGAACCGTTGAAATTGACGAGAGTAAATTCATGAACCGCAAATATAACCGCGGTAGATTTCGAGAAGGTCAATGGGTTCTCGGCATGGTCGAGCGAGAAACAAATGCGACGATGATGGTACCAGTCGACAACAGAGATGCAGAAACTCTTTTACCCATAATTCGGCGATATGTTCGCCCAGGTACCCGCATCATAACAGATGACTGGCGAGCCTATCATGCCCTACCGAATCATTTTGTGGTCAACCACAAATACAACTTGAATGAAAACAAATTTCTTTGGCAATATACTGTATTGGATACGCTATTATTATGACGTTTAATAAAATATTTGGTCAAAAACACTATTTCTTGAAAAAAAAAAATTATTCTATTTAATTTATTCTTTTCAATGAAAATTTTTTTTTAAGTTTTGAAAACAATCAAATAAATTATTTTTCAAATAGTCTGTATTATGTTAATTATTAGAATATGATGAAAGGAAAGTCTGAAATTAATATGAAAAAAAGAAAAGTCTGAAATTAATATGAATAAAAAAAATTGTTGTATCACTTTCAGGCATCCGTAGACACTTTCTTCAACTCTTTTTCACCGGAAGCCAGCTTATACACCTGTTATGCCCATTCGCCGACATAATCAATCAAAGCCTGCCTTTTTGATGAAGCGACAATCAATCCGATGGCGTTTTCTTAACTCGATTCGTTGGTGCGGAGTTCAGATTGTAGGTGTGCATTGTCTTGTTCTGTTAGAGATTGGTATTGCAAATGCAGTTGTGTGATTCCTCTGATTTTCAACTTAGGACCTCTACACTTTTTTGATAAGTTATTTCGGAAACAAAGAGCAATAGATTTTGAATAAGCAAGTCGATAGCACCTGACATGCCGATTTTCAACCATTCTGACAAGTTGGTGGTTGCCTATGGGGATAACATATTGAGATTGCCATAAATTCTGACTAAACTAATTTATAAATAATTCATCAAGTATTTTTTCTTCCGGTAAGATGTGATACAAGGTTGGAAAGTGGGATAGAAAAGTCAGCACCCTAGAGGATGAGCACTCTGGCTTACAAAAAATGCCTGGGCAGCCCCGTCAGCATTTCCCGGTAGGGCACCTCAGTTGATTAGCAATAAACGGTGAGAAGGCAAAGTCTGGGAGGTTGGACCTCTTAGAAGTGCACAGGACAAACCTTAAGACCAGCAGAATAAAGGCCCGAAGGCCAAGACGGTACCGGTCTAAGGTGTGTAGCATCTATCGGAACAGATACTACACTTTGATCTCATCCAAAAGGCTGAGAATAACGTGGTCTTTTGAATTCTAATTAGAATTTGACTTTCGTTTGCTGCAATTCTTTGGTCAATTCCATGAAATAATTGTTGTTGAATCATCAGCAAGTCGAAAGAAAGAGGGACAAATAGAAATATGGTCAGAGATAGGTTTGTAAACTGGCAGTGCTGCATGTGAATAGCGGACATTGCAGGTGTTAGATGCTCAGTCAAAGGAAAAAGGAGGGAGGCACAGAGGAATTTGAAAATATCTCTGATTTTGTATTTGGGCCACCCAGAATCTTATTTCTCTTTGAAATAAAATAAGTGCCTCATAAAAACAGGAAATCATGCTGAGACCAAAAAGTACTATTCGCAGATGGGCTCTTTACTAAGCCCCCTTGAGTAGACTGTCTGGCAGCATCTGGATGGTCAAATGATGACCAGTGAGAAAGACTGGAATACAAAATTCCTGGTCAGGAGGAAAGAACCCCAGGAGATAAGATGAGTTGGGAGACCTGGCCCTTTGGGCATGACAGGCAGTTGGTTTTTTAGAGGGCTGGCGATCAGTTAGAGCTAGGTGCCTCTCCAGGCAGAAAGGGTCCATTGAGGTTCTTAGCTAAAAGATTGTGCTGATTGGACTTATCTTTTTTTGGGGGGCGTTGAGAAAAATCTCATTTTGCAAGTCTGCCAGTCAACCTGGGAACACAAGTTTCATTTGTAATCTCTAACAAATAAACTTGTTACTTGTTTATAATCTGGACTTGTTGTGGCCTTACTTGGGATGAGACTTCTTTGTTGCAGCGCTGACTGAGTCGGACGACAACTTTGTACCAGCACAACGTGTGGGGTGATTGGGACCAGTGCACTAAACACACTCATACAGGTTCAGAGGTTAGTTTGGAAATCAATTTCTAAAGGCCGTCCAACACATGTCAGCATGTAATTCGAACATTAAAACGAATATAATGAGATGATGATAATGATGATGATGCATCCATTTAATAAAAAAAAAATACGAATAGCAACTTCTGCATTTGGACGCCTAAAAGAAAAGATATGAAGCAGGAAGGACGATATTTGTTGACAATTTCTCCGCTATAAAATATTAAAAAAACATTTGTATGATGTACATACCTGTGATGTAAAGAAAATATTGCACACCAAAAATCTCGTAAATTGATCAATTAGTTTTTTTTTTTACAAAAGAAAATCGTTAATAGGAAATCGTAGGCTGGAGTTCGCAAAACTTTGAATTTTTGGAGTTATCTCCCTTATTTTCAACATGGCGTCCATAGATCGACACTCGTCATTTACCAATAAAATTTGATTTTCGTTTGTAAAAAAAAAAAAAAAAAAATTCTTGATCAATTCACAAGATTTTTGGTGTACGATATTTTCTTTCTGTCACGGGTACACACATCCTACAAATGTTTCTTAGTTTTTTTATTTTTCATAGTGGAGGAATGGTCAACAAGCACCGGGAACACATATCAACCCCTCCTGAAATTAAGAGACTTTAAAATTCATTAATAGTTCCTGGAAACATCGGCTATACTGGCAGAGCATGAGAGTTAGAGCAAGAAATTCAGATATCAGAAAGAGGCTTATCAACGGCATTATTCGAAAAGTAAAAAAGAAATTAACGTGGTTTGAACATATTTCCCCGGCTACCAGCCTCCAGCTATGTAAAGAAATCATATCAAGAAGACTTCAGTTTCTTAAAACCTTTCCAATACTTAAGTAAACTACTTTTATATACTAGATAAGCAAAATAAGTTTTTGGTGTTGCAAATTTCAAGTTCAGCTAGACACGTTTTGTTTCCGGGAACTCTGTTTATTTTAGGGCTTCCATGAAGGGGGTTCTTCTTTTCTTCTGGACACACAAATGAAGTGAATAAATGGAGATGCCGTTTGCTTAGGTCGGGTATTTTATGTTTTATACCGGAAATGAGATTTCTTCATCTACTGACCTGACATTTTTCTTAATGACATTTTTTTTTTCTGCATTTTCTTTTTTTTTCTTTCGGTCTTTTAAAAAATTTATTGTTTTTTTTTCTTTATTGTTTCTTTTTTTAAAAAGAAAAGCCGATTGTGTAGTTTAACAGCTAAAATGGCGGACAACTCTGACGTCAAGCTAGCGTCTGCTCTATTCAACCGGTGCCTCGAAAAAGTGGACCCTCGTTTACATGAAACAACTTATAATAAGAAAATATTTCCTTTTTACAAATTTATTGTGAAAATAAAATCTGTTTTTTTTTTATACATGATCCTATAATATAACCAAACGTTTAACATACATGTTGCTTCCATTTATAATTTAACAAAATATGTGTTTTTCAGTGGGTTTTTTTTTTTTTTTTAGAAAGATATCCAACAAACTTTTCTGGCAGTGTTTTTTTTAGAAAATCATTGTTTTTTTTTCTTCTCAACAATTATACGTCATAGTTGCCGTATCCCATACAGTATATTCCCGAAGAAATTGTTTTAAAAGTTTGTTTTAAAAGTTTGTTTTAAAAGTTTGTTTAAAAAGTTTGTTAAATTAATGTTTGTTTTCACAATTAAACGAAGGACCACTTTTTCGAGGCACCGATTGAATAGAGCAGACGCTAGCTTGACGTCAGAGTTGTCGGCCATTAGGGCTGTTAAACTACACAATCGCCCCCCCAAAAAGAAACAAGAAAAAAAATTTTTTGAAAAAAAAACCCCGAAAAAAATGCTGTTTTCCTTTTTACGTTTTTTTAAAGAAGAAAGGAAAAACAGTATTGTTCTTTTTTTTGTTTTTTTTTGTTTTTTTCTCTCCAAATTTCAGTATACTCTTCTAGAATCTATTTCACTTTGTCTTTTATAAATAAATCGCGGTAATATATAGTAATTTGGGAATTATACATGAAATGGAATATATCTGGGTGTGCCAAGTTCGAATCCAGTCGGTTCCATGGTACCACTTTGACTTAGAGATGTTGGCAACCTTTATATGGTCCTCTCTGCAAAAATGCCAACAACAGTCAAGCCGGTCAACAAAGTTGTACCATGATGACTCATACGAATTTACTATCTATTATTATTATTATTATTATTATTATTATTATTATTATTATTATTATTATGAGTTAATAAACGTTTGTTTCCCTAAGGCTCCATTCCTATGTTTCAATCACACAAAATACATGTTAAAATATTCCTTGGTTTTAGAATTGAGTTATGTTTTAAAAAGAATCCATTTTAATTGTTCTAATTGTCCGTAATTTGCAATTTACTCATAAAGTCACCCATTTCTTACGAAGTTTATGTCTATCACTCTCACCCTCTCTCGCTGTATGTTGTGTACCCCCCCCCCAGCTCTTATTTCATACAGTATTTATCATTCTCGCTTCTGGCACCCTCTCTCTCTCTTCCTCTGATTATAAAACAGAAGATTGGAGTAGTCCATTATAAACGATAGGAAATATCATCACAATTATTAATACTATTTAACTCATAGCTGGAGAAAAAGGCAGAGAGAGAGAGAGGGGGGGATATAGCGAACAGAAAGATAAATTTAACTGGCTTTGCAAACTCACTTTTTCCTGATTAGCTAAGCTCACAGGGGAAGGGCAAGGACAACATGAGAAGAAGTGATAAAAATGGAGCTGAGTGATAAAGACCTAGCCAGAGATAGGTAACTTTGGAAGTCAATTTCTTAAAGTCGTCCAACACATGCCAGCATGTAAAACGGACGTTAAACCGAACAATCTAACCAGAGTTCAGTGAGTGACCCAACGAGAGTACCTTGCTGTTGATTTTAAAATTATAGATATATAACAAAAATAAAAACAGAAATGCTAATAAGGGTTTTTCTGGAATTGTAGCAGGACTGCACAGATGTCTCTATTGATTCCCTCGAAACACCGGGTGTGCCTCGAAGGTGTTTTAAAGACGATACATTTACCAAAATTCATTTTCAGTAAATGTCGGTGTACTCACAGTCCTTCCCACCGAATTAATAATAACATCCTTGGGTCCCACTCTAAAAATTTAACATTATGAAATGTGAAAAAATAAGAATAAAATAGTTAATATGATGCTTGGGAAGATGGAAGTGGGGGGTGGGACAGACTCAAAATGACATAGGGTTCTTCATTCCCCCCCCCCCCACACCTGGGCTTCCTGCTAGTACTTGCAAAAAGTGAGAACTCTATAACCCCCCCCCCCCCTCATTCGCCCCCACCCACCGTGTGTCGCATGTGTTTTGTTATTAAAACAAATAAACATCCATAAACAGTGACGACGTCTCTTCCTTAAATTGAATAGAAAAGTAATGAAAACATTGAAACAGATACACATACACAGATGTACACACACACACACACACACACACACATACATACACACACATGCGTGCGTGTGTCATTTTTCTTAGCACATCCACATCTGTCAGAATCATTAGTAAAAGATGCCTTACTTTTTGCCCAGCGTGAAACTTGTCAGTAATACTACTACTATTACTACCCAAACATACGTCATTGCTATAAGTAATATTCGTAGTGATAGTAATAATGGTAATAGTTGTTGTGATAGTAATACTAGTACTTATTTATTACTAGCAAGGCTACCAGGTGTTGCCCGGGGCAAAAGTACAACATATTTCTATTAAAACAACTACCTCTCTCTATCTTTCTCTCTTTCCCTCTCCCTCTTCTCCACCCAGCCTATTCCTCTCTCTGGACATCACACAAACAACTCTTCTTTATATAGATACCGCGAGGAATGAGTCGACATAAGGGAAGTATTCCTTGATAAAATAATCAGTTACTTTCCATTAGTACGTTAAATTAGCTGCACCCCCCCCCCCCCCGACGAAATCTGCACCAATTTAGGTTCAAAGAATGAATACATTTTTATTAATTTTAGATTTTCATTCGGGGCAATGCTGATCAAGAATGTACCAACTTTGTGGGTCTTTGTTTTGCAGTTTTTGACATTTAGCTGAACACACACATACACACACATACATACATACATACATACATACATACATACATACATACATACATACATACATACATACATACATAGACAACTGCCCTTTATATAGTAGAACATAACACTAGCAGGGATATCCGGCGTTGCTCGGGTGTATGGATAACAATGGTGGTTTTCTAGAGATATAGGATACTGGCAGGTGTGACAAGTAAAGGGAGCTCACCTTCTTTGCAGTAGACTTGGCAGTATCTTCTATATATTGATTCCAATTCATGTTACCTGTGAATGTTAGGTTGAGGAGTTTGAATGTTGGACTCTTGGGAAGGGTCGTATATCAGCCATAGCAATCAGTGGTTGGAAAGGTTTCTTATACTTGTTAAAGGGAAAGGAACTTTTACCGATGACCTCAAGAGAAAGAATATTACAGTATTTTATTTTAGTATAACCAGGTCAATGTCACACTGAATCTGGTGACAAAAAGTTTGCAAGTGTATTTTATGTAGTTTCTGACTTTTAGCCGGACACACACGCATGCACAATTATGACTATATTTTCTTTTTCTATTATATATATATATATATATATATGGGAAGAGAAGGATGAAGGTAATCCGACGTGATGGTAAAATGAAAAAGGAAAACCAAAAACTGGATGTTTTTTATGTGTACATCAACGTTTCGTCTTTATTTATAAGACTTCATGATATCTTTTCCCTATATCATCATCCTGATGAAGTCTTATAAATAAAGACGAAACGTTGATGTACACATAAAAAACATCCAGTTTTTGGTTTTCCTTTTTCATTTTACTATATATATATATATATATATATATATGAGGCCCAAATAATTAGTTGTTAACACTAATATGTAGTTAAAGCAAAATAAATTGTTTTGGACTATTAAAAGAATTTCCAACGTTATTGATAATGTTTAACTATTCATTTCTTTATTTTTATGATCGCTTATGTTTGAATTCATGTTTTGAAACATGACGTCATGTCAAAGCTATAATTATTTTGCTACGGTAATGTTTTAAGATCAACAAATTCTCTGATCTGATTTTGATTGGGTTCGATCAGACTTCACATTCAAAGTGAATATTTATTTAAATCAAAACTAAAAGAAAACTAAAAATCTTATTTGAAACAAAAAATGCAAACGTATTTTGAATTATTTTTCTCTTCGCCCTCAACTCGAGCAAAAGCGGACAAATACAGCTCGTTTAATTATCGTAGAACAGTGTGAACAATTGATCTAGTGTCAAAATTTGTATTGAAACTGCGTATTTAAAAAGGTTGTCGTTGCGTGGCACAAAAGGGCAGTGAAGCAATTTGTGTTAATCAAACTTCTTTGATTCTACAATTGCAGGGATTTCAAGCGTGATTCATAAAAAAAAAAAATTGTTTAATTTTTCTTTCATCTCGCGTTGGAAGGGTATTTCATAATTACTAAAAACAGATAACATCAATTTAAAATTGTGTGGACACAGTTTAAAACCCCGAACAAATTGATGCTTTAATATCGGAGGCACGCATACAAAAACCCACGTTTTGGTTTAGGTAAGTTCGGGGAATTTCTGCCATTACTAACCAGCAGTGCGCTACAACTGTCGGCCAAAGGAAAAATCTATCAGGCCAGTTTACCCAGTGTGATAATGTATAAAAGTGAAACCTGGCCAGTGAGGATTGAGAGCATGCGTTGCATGAAGAGAAATGATATGAGAATGATACGATGGATGTGTAATGTGAGTCTTAAAGAACCAGAGACTTTGTTGGTATGGTCACATTGAAAAAAAAATGGATGAGAGTTTTTGGGTTAGTTGATGTAGAACAGTTGATGTGATAGGGTCAGTTGGTGGGGGAAGACCAAGGAAAACCTGGAAGGAAGTGTTAAGGATAGATAAGAAAAAGAGGGATAAACAAAGACCTGGCCAGAGATAGGTTAGTTTCTTTTCCTGTTTTTTTATCTTCCTCTCTCCATCACGTTTTGTCTTGCCTTTCTTCACCTCCCTTTTCCCTCTCTCTGAAAATGTAATTTTGCCATACTTCAAACGATTCATTGGTAGGACAGGTAGAAGACTTTTGTTTCATCAATAAATGTCTTCCTGTCTCCTCTAAAATATATCGGTCAATACTTTCAGTTCGCACGGTTCAGCGGGTCAACTGTTTCCAAATTGCACTCTGTGTAGTCTTGTCCAATCACTTGTTTCAGAGTTTTCTTTGGCCGGCCAATCTTCCTGCGATTTATGACATTTATTAAATTGTCAGGTGAAAGTACAGAATACCTCCTCCCACCTCACCACACCTCCCCATGTAAAGAATGGCTTTCTAAATTATAATGGTATTATTTCAGTCCGGTTCGTAAACTGCATGAGTAGCCTTTTTAAAATTTATTTTCTTACTAATTCTCTGGATTTTCCTTATGCGTTATGGTTACAATAAAAAGAAACAGTTTGAATTATCTCCCCTTTCGACTGACTCTTGTAAAATTAAAATTTCCTTTGTCCCCAATAATACAGAAGCATCGAAATTTCAGTAATTATTATTTAATAATAAATTTGGTCTTCACATGTCCGCTTCCAGTCGTGGACCCCAGGCCTGTATTATGAATCGTCTTGATTTTGACCTCATCAACATGATCGTTTTCAAATCCAATGTTAATAAATTTCACTTAAATCATCAAATTCTGCCCATCTCACCCACCATTATTCATCATATTCGAATTACTGTCCACCTTACATGCTGGCATGCGTTGGATGGATTTAAGAAATTGACTTCTGAACAAACCTATCTCTGACCAGGTCTTTATTTATCCCTCTTTCCCATTTTTATCACTTCCTCCCATGTTCCTCAATTTGTTCTACATCTACTAACCCAAGAACTCTCCATTCTTTCAACATGGCTCCATACCATCAAAGTCTACTCTTCTAAACCCATCTGATACTATCTAGATTTAATCTTCCTCTGATGTCATCAGATCTAAGCCTGTCTTTAAGACACACTCATCATATCATTCACATATTTCTCTCCATGCAACATATGTCCTCAACCCTCACTGGCCAGGTTTCACTTCCATATATCATTACACTGTGTACACATGCCATCGTTTTCAATCCTCTCGTCATATTCTTCATCATCCAACTGACAATCTCATTAACCTTTATCCTCGAGTGGCCTTTGGACTTTTCTAAATGTTCACTCATTAGTATAGAAAAAGCAAATACTACATTTTGATCTTAACCCGAAGGTCAGATACTTTTTCCAAACAAAATGTTCTTTTTAATATATCCCTTGTACCCTTATACTTTATGTTGCTTATTTTATGACACTTCTCTTTGTTTGATCAGCTTGTCGGCGGGGCCACGAATTCACCGACTGCAACCTCATGCAGAGGGGTACCCCCCCCCTCCCGAAACGGGGCCACCTGTAGGCCGTGGGTGGCAACCCGTGGATCCTGGCAGCTGAGCCATTCTTCCACTTCGCCCCTTACTTCGGTTAGAGAGGCTCGATCGGATAAATCGGCTGATCACGTCATGCCCTAGCATGTAAGTTCATTCCCAACCGTAATATTCAATCGAATTTTTTAAAATCTCGAAACCTTATTTATTTTTATTTTTCTCCCCAAATAGATACTAGAAGGTTGTGACTGAGGGTCAATCATGTTAAGAACTAAGATGATTACCATTGCCAAAACGTAATTTTTTTCTGGGAGTAATGTTCTCACTCTCACTGTGAAATTCCCTTCTACGAATAATGTATTCTAAGAGCAATGTATTCTAGGAATATAATTACCCTACCTATGGAATTATATTTGACAATTTTATTCGGCATTAAATCACCTGTAGATGGTTGATATGCCGTTAAGAAAACCCAAAAAACTCTGTTTGAAAGAGAAAAAAGTGCATGTGTTTGTAAGTGAGTGAGTGAATTATCAGTTCAAAATTCAATTTGCTGTTTGATTACAACATCCGCCCCCTTTCCTCCATCCCCTCGTGTTTTCTGCTCACGTGTTTGGTTCTGTCGTATTTATCCTCTTTCTTTCCCCCCCTCTCTCTCTCTCTCTATTTCTCTCTCTTTCTCTCTCTCTTTCTCTCTTTCTTTCTCTATTTCTCTATCTCTATCTCTTTCTGTCTCTCTTTCTCTCTCTTTCTGTCTCTCTTTCTCTCTCTTTCTCTCTATTTCTCTCTCCTCTCTCTTTTTCTCTTTCCTCTTTTTCTTTTCTCTCTTTTTCTTCTCTCTCTTTTCTCTCTTTTTCTTCTCTCTCTTTTCTCTTTCTTTCTCTTTTTCTCTCTTTTTCTCTTTCTTTCTCTTTTTCTCTTTCTCTCTCTCTCTCTCTTAATGATCAGAGGAACTATGCAGGTTGGCCAATGGCTATCAAGCTATTATTATCACAGATGTTCAACAAAAAACAAACAAAAGAGAAAACAATTCAATTTGTTCACATTCTCACAGGTAAATTATATTTGAGCTTTTATCTGTCGATAGATACACATCTATAACAATAAAAGTGAATTGGTTCTTCTGTCAGATCTATTCAATTCAATTTTCAACTATTATCATCGGCAAAGGGATGAACCCACTTTTCCACCAGCAATGGGTAAAATGATGACTAGTATTTCTACTTGTACTTTTAATACAGTATAATCACGTTGACACACTGATTCCCGTTAGATCTCTGGTGCTACCAGAGCAGGCCATCTGAAGATACCAGCTTGGTGACCAAAAATGCACCAAACATTGATGTTATTGTTTGTTTTCCTTTCCCTTTGCAAAACTCAATCATGAAGATATAAAGAACTTGAAGCATAAAGACTTTGGCCAAAATGACCGGATTCGGCATTAAATAAGGGTTGATATGTCGTAAAACAACCTACCCATTAGATGATCGAAGTTAAGCGACGTTGAGCGTGACTAGTACTAAATGGATGACCATTTGGGAATACCAGGTGCTGTATGTGCTCTCCGTTTATCTCGGTATTGTTTCCAGTCGTCCTGAATTTCTCTTTGCCACTGGAGTCAAGAAATGCTGACTCAGCAGAGTTGGAGATTGCACAACTCTTGATTCACCATTACAGGGGGTATCCATTGTCTCACAAGACTTAACAGATGCCATGACTTTTAATGGCTATCTCCCTGGTCAGATTGAGCCGGCTCTCTAGCAAGTACAGTGTCTCTAACCATTGCAACCCACTTTTACCGATCCTAAGCGAGGTCACACAATATAGCTAGCCAATCCTGATTCTACTTGTAGACCTAGATGCTGCTAGGTCACCTCTGATTGTTGCCGCCTAGGTCTTCAGCTTTCCATCTTCCGTTTACCATCTGTTTTACATGCTGGCATGTGTTGGACAGCTTTTAGAAATTAACTTCCAAACTAACCTATCTCTGACCAGGTCTCTATTTATCCCTCTTTCTCTCAAATCCATCCTTATCAATTTTTCCCATGTTCCCCCCCCCCCAGTAAACTGAACCCGCTACCTCAACTGTTCTACATCTACTAATCCAAGAACTCTTATCCATTCTTTCAACGTGGCCATACCATCTAAGTCTACTCTTCTGCACATATCTCCCTATACTGTCCAGAGTTTATCTTTCGTCTGAGGTCATCAGTTCTAAGCCTGTCGTAAAGACTCACATTACACAGCCATCGTATCATTTCTCTTCATGCGACACATGTCCTCACCCCTCACTGGCAAGTTTTCAATTCAATACATCATCACATTACATACATATGCCTGATAGACTTCCCTCAGTCAACAGTGATAACGCTCTCCTGGTTAATAATGGCAGATATTCCCTGAACTTACTCCATCCACTTCTAACTCTTGCAACACTCTAGCACCTGCTCCTCCCTGTGCTCCAATGGTATCATCAAGGTCTTGACTATAAGAAGAAAAAAAAAACCAATAAATCGTAACATGTATAAATCCTCACCACTGTGTTTGAAACGTTCCTGCAAAAAATCGAATTAGAATTGGAACTAGTTGATGTTTTTTTTAAAAATATTTCCAGTAGCCGTATGCAGGGTGTACATAAATTACTTATTTTAATGAAATTGTACACTTTTTTATGTAAATTTCATATTGAATTATTATCATATTCAAATTGTTCCGCGTAAAGTCTATTCCACGATAGTGCACTATGTCATTACAATCTAATTATCTGAACCGTCACATCCAAATCGATGAATTGGACGTGTAAGAGCTCAATCTTGGTCGCAGCGCTCTCCCTTGAATTTTTTTTTTTTTTACTTAGGGTTTTATCGAGGCAAAAGTCTGTTCAGTTAAATGACTATTTTTTCGCTGATAAAGAACACACAGCATGCAAAGGAAGTGATCATGGGTTGAGAGAAAGAGGGATAAATAAAGACCTGTCCAGAGATAGGTTAGTTTGAAAGTCAATTTCTGGCCAGTGAGGCTTGAGGATATGCATTTTGTACTGTGAGTCTTAAAGACAGGCTTAGATCTGATGACCTCAGAGAAAGATTATATCTCTGTACAGTATAAGGAGATATGTGCAGAACAGGAGGCTTTGGTGTAAGAAGGTCAGTTGTTGGGGGAAGACCAAGGAAAACATGGAAGGAAGTGTTTAGGATGGATGATAGAAAGAAGGAACAATAAAGACCTGACCAGGGATAGGTTAGTTCGGTCATCAATTTCTAAAAAAACGTCCTTATGCTACCAGATCAGGCTGTCTGAAGATGACTTAAAATGCACCAAACATTGATGTTATTGGTTTTTTCCTTTCCCTTTGCAAAACTCAATCATGTTTTGCAAAGCTAAAAACAAAAACATTTTTTCTCTACAAAACAACAAAAACAAATACCATGAATAAATATTTGAAGATATAAAGCACTTGAAGCATAAAAACTTGGCACTTGTGCAGTTTAGTAAACAGGAAGTAACAACAAATAGATCAAAACATTTTAATAAATTTATTTATTTAATAAAATATAGTTTCTGAAAGAAAAACATTATTTTATTACAAAGTAACATTTTGGCCAAAACATTGTAACAAAATATAGTTTCTGAAATTGGCAGTGATTTTTTTTTTAATATAATTTAAAATGTTAGTTTTATTATTATTATGTTCGTTTTATAACATTTTAAATTATTTTCAATAAAGTACAATTTTGGCCAAAACATAGTAATAAAATAAAGTTTATTTTCAATAATGTTTTTCTTTCAGAAACTATATTTTATTAAATGAATAAATTTATTAAAATGTTTCAATCTATTGGTCATTACTTCCTGTGGATTATCTGCCCCTGTTTACTAAACTGCCAAAAACTTTTACCAAAATGACCGGATTCGGCATTAAATAACCCGAAAAGTGTTGATATGCCATAAAACAAAACAAACAAACCTCTAAAAAAACGTCCGACACATGCCAACATTTAAAACAGACGTTAAATCGAATATGTTGATGTTGATGATAATGTTATTATTTCAATATTATTTAAAAAGAAAAAAAATCCAGCCCATAATACTTTGCATTTAAGTATTCTTCATATTTAATAATAGAAATCTGCAAATAAAGTTTCATTTAAGCGTAGCGACAACGTGAGTTTTCTCGTTTCATCTACAAATATTGATAAACACAATAGAACAATGGCCTTTTCAAAATGAATTCTTTTTCTTTTCGTCTTTTTATGAAAAGATCCAACCAAAAGAATTCTGATTTGTTCATTTACGATCTGATCTTTTTTTTTTTTCGTTTAATAACGTGAATGACTCATCAAATTAAATTTATTGGAAACATTTGTGTTTCCGGATATCAGATTTCTATGATAAATTATGGTGAGTGTTTTCTGATTCATTTTGCATTTAATCGCGAACGTAGAATATACGTACATGAGTGTCTTTATACAATTTGTTGCAATTGCAACATGTGTATGTGTGAATATATATATATATATATATATATATATATATATATATGAATAAAATAATCCAGGCAAGGTAAACATCCACAGGATAAAAATCCAAAGAATTTCAACCGAGCTTATATATAAAAGCTCTATTTGATATTAAGCACTTTTTATATGATTATTTTTATTCATACAGACATATACACTGACATGTCGATGTTATCGATCAACAGCTGTTAGGAACTGAGATCTCATCAGGAAGTTCAACTCTGATCCTTACTTCAGATCATATTTGGGAAGAATCTTTTTTTTATGGAAATCGCTCCAGACAAGGCATGAAGCCACTTGATGTAAGGAGCATGGTTATCGCAAAGACAAGAGATGCCTATTGGTTTTAGTCTTGAAAAGACCAAGGGTGTAAGTAGGAGGAGACAGTCAGCAGGAAGAGAGTTCAACAAGCCTGGGAAAAAGCTACTGGAATAGGAAGCTGTATTACAATGAGGTATCAAAACAGCGAATTAATGGAAACCACTAGACCAACGAGTCAAACGAGCTGCAACAAAAGAAGCGAGGAATATATATATATATATATATATATATATGTGTGTGTGTAGTAAGTTATGAAAATATATTTATGACAATTAAGCTACACAGAGGCTCCCGCATTTCATCCCCGGAGGGAATCTTCAGGCTAAAATGCATGGAGTTAGTTTTGCCAGGTCTTTTTATATACACGGTAGCTAGTTAACCAATCAGATTCTTTGTTGTTGTCTTAGCCAATCGTTGGGCTTCTCACAAACAAAGGTCCGGTTAGTTTTTACTTCCTATTTCCTATTCTGTTTTCTATAGAGTGGCCTATATCCTGTTTCTTTGTTGTGTCAATATAATGGGTGAATTTATTTTAACACATGGTTCATTGTATTTCTGTTTTAGGTTTTAGTTTTTAAGTTTTTAGGTTTTAGTTTAGTTTTTTTTACTTATTTGTTTGTTTATTTATTTATTTATGTATTTTTAGCCGAAGGTAAATTTTATTCTGTACAGGCTATCTCACTTCTACAGTTTGATAGATGTTAGGGCTCTTTAAAGTTTAGGATTTCAAATTTCTCATTCAGACATAATCTACACGGGTCGTCTAATAGTGGTTTGCTAGTACTGTTTTAATTCGATGTTCTGTTTACATATATATATATATATATATATATATATATATATATATATATATATATATATATATATATATATATATATATATATATATATATATATATATATGTATATATATATATATATATGTATATATATATATATATATGTATATATATATATATATATGTATATATATATATATGTATATATATATATATGTATATATATATATATGTATATGTATATATATATATGTATATATATATATATGTATATATATATATGTATATGTATATATATATATATATATGTATATATATATATATATATGTATATATATATATATATATGTATATATATATATATATATATATGTATATATATATATATATATATGTATATATATATATATATATATGTATATATATATATATAATGTAAGGTTAGTGGGAAAGAACCTCAGCGGAGTGCTTGATTATAAAGAAAATAAGAGCATTATATTTATTTATATATGTAATTACAGAAGATCAGAACAACCTCGGTACCGTCGGTTTCAAATCCAAACAAAGGGGATCTATAGTCGGTCTCCTTTACCGGACTCTCTTCAGCCTCTGTTTATGTCTCTCAGAAACAGAGGCTGATTAGACTTCGGTAGGGGAGTCCAATTATAGGTACCCTTTGTTTGGATTTGAAACCGACAGTACCGATCTGGTTCTGATCTTCTGTAATACATATATAAATAAATATATACATACATATATTTATACATATTTTTACGGTAAGACGCCCCCCCCCCCCCATTTTCCACTCCGCCTATCCAATCGCTTTATAATATTAAGGTAAAAAAAGACAATTAAGTGAATGTGCTTTGACGAACTTGTTGCACTGGTACCCCCTTAACGTAGATATCCCCGACAATCAGCAAAATCACACCCCTTCACTGTAGAAATCCCCAGATGCCGGAAGGCTTTCTACTCTAATAGCTTCTTTCCTCGTACTTCTAGCCTTTGGAATTCCCTCCTTGCTCACTGTTTCCCTGACTGTACCAACATGCAGAAATTTAAATGTAAGGATGAACAAAAATCTCACAGCACAACTCCCCACTTAGGATGCCCCTGTAGATATGGCTCCTAATTCACAGTAGGCTCTTACGTCTCAATGGCAATGTGCCCCCTTGTTTGGGGTGAAAAAAATTAGAAAAAGAAAAAAATGGGACTCTGACGGGTTCTGTCACTTCGGGCCTGTGTGTTGGGGTCTCACAATTGGATGTACTTTAAGGTCATACCCAGGACTGTTGATGCACTGGACTATACATTCTAGACGATGGATAATCGTAATGTAACATAGTGTGGGGTGTTTTCTGATGCAACAAAACATCTCTAGTCAGCGTCCTGCCTGAATTTCTGTTCTGTAAAGACGTTGCAAATTGCTCTATGGATAGTTCGTCTTTCCACTTATTCTTTCAGGAACTGTAATAATGGGAGGAAAAAAAACAACAAAAAATAACACCACCATTAGGTCAGTTTCTCACCAATTTATAGCAATGTACATCAAGATTAGCTGCAATTTCATGACCCTCACTCCCCCAGGGGTGGTGGACCTTGAAAAAGACGTCTGGTCACTTTGACGTTGTGCACCCAAAAGTCGTAATCGATCTTGTTTCTCTATCATGTACTTCCTCCCATGACGTCATATCCTGCAACATTGTAGTCCGTTAACTAAATTTTGGAATTTTTGACTATTCTAACCTTGTACTTACTCCAACCTTATGTGGAGGAATACCGTTTTTAACATGATTTTCACACACCCGTCTCTAACCTTGCTACAGTAAATGCAACCTGCCAGGTTCGCCTTTCTTTATCGGATAATTTTTTTCCTCATTAATTTTTCTACAGTTATGATAAGTGGTGCTAATATGCTACGAGACGTAACCTGCGACAGTCGTCACTCATATAATAATTACTGTAGCTTGTTTGGACAGCTGAACTTTATCTCTGGTCAGCGGTAACTATTCCTGAAGTGGTTAACTGAAATCCAGCCAAAGATGACCACTTTGCTTCGAAAAATCAGGCCAGTTAATGACCAGACAGTGGCTGCTGCTGCTGCTGCGTCTACCAAGCAGAAAAGTACTTCGCCATTTTTATTTTTTTATTTTTTGTAGTTTTTTTATTTTTATTACTATTGTGATATTTGCTGACCTATAGTCAATGGGCTCCTTTTTTCTTACAGCCTTGTTTCTCCATTCTTTCGTAATCATTTTGCAGTCATGCATACAGTAACGAGTCACCAGAAATCTGGTTGGAGTTCAACACTGACATTTTCTGCATTCGTTTCTGTATAGTTCAAGACAGACCCAGTTCTCGGTATTTTACGCCGGCTACGTTTGATCAAAAACTAATAAGACTGGATTATGTTTTTGAAATTTTTAGATGAGGATTGATACTTTCGGGCTACTATTCTCATCTTGGTTGTTATATTCGTAACATTTCAGCCGATGTAACCTCCGACCTTCTTCAGGTGCATCTTGTTGAACTTGGGAACCTTCTAGTAAAATTCGGGGACCCTATTGAATTTTGAACTGAACCTGTTATTTAATCTATGGGAGTAGATTGTTTTCATTCAGTCAGCCATAGCCGGTTACTTCTTTTTTCTTTTTTTTTCTTTTCTATTTTTCTTTTTTTTTAAACTATGACCAAAAGATTAAAATGGCCGACTATTTTATGAAAAAAAAACAACAAAAAAAACGAAATGCATTCTGGTGGGTTTAATTTTGTCAATAATTTGTTATAAATAGAATTTTGAAAAAGTTAGTCAGACTTTGGAATCTTTGAACTTTGTAACCCGTGCAAGATTTAAAACTGAACATTGTATTTAATTCATGGGGGTAGATTGTTCTCATTCCATCAGCCATGACTGGGTAGAAGTGCTAACTTATGTTCTTCTTTGTTATCGCCTTCAATCGCTAGAAGACTTGCTACTTAGAACTGGTAGTTAACCAACGTCTTTAACTGTTATGCCACGGGTCTGTGAACAATTCTAGTATAAATTTTTAGGGTTTTAAACCTAATCTTGTCTAGAATTATAGTATAAATACTATTATTACTTTAGAATTATATATCTCTATTTTTATAAAGTTAGGTATATGTATATGTTTCATATTTGTATGTGCAAGATTCACTCCTAAACTAATTAACTGATCATACAAATTTTGGAAGACACCTGCTCGGAGTAAGGGTTCATAATTTAATCTTGCTTTATGTAAAGGGGTAAAAAGAGCGTGAAAACCTTTTCCATCCGATTTTTGTGACGTTTTAACAAAAGGTGTCAGGCATCAATTAATATATATTCACCAAATTTCAGTTTCTTTGGGGTATTTTAAAGAGTTTTAGGGCGCATATTATGGGCACACCTTTCGATTTTAAAATTCAAATATTTCTGATTTGCATTGAATTGGATGCATAGTCATTAGACATCAATTAAGTAAGATTCCTTGAATTTCACTGCCTTAAATTTTAGACATTTTCTAGAACTAAAATATAATGGATCTTGATCAAAATTAGAATAAGGATTCTAGACATAAGGTTTAGTAACATTATATCTTGATTTTAATCTTCTTAAGTAGACATAAAAGTGGAGTATTTGACACGTCATGGGAAGGGTATTCATCTAGTATATATATATATATGTGTGTGTAATATATATATATATATATATATATATATTTCAATGCTTAAAGATAATTTAATTATCGTTTCATAATAATCTATCGTGATAATATAAAGCTCAGTATATTGAATTGAGTATCAATTCTAGAGATAAAAGATGAGAATAAAAAAATTGTAATAATACAATATTTATTAGAACATCAAAAGTTCAGAGCAAGGAGCTTCAAATCCTTAATCCATTGATTTTCAAAGATAAACTCTTTTCATCATAGGATAGGGAAAAGCCGACAATGTAATTGTTTACGGTTAACTAATTGCTTATCTTCAGATATGATTTGAATCTTTTGTACGGAAACGAGTGGGGTGGGGGTCATTTTACTGATCCTGGGACGGGTGGGTATATATATATATATATATATATATATATATAATTTTTTACCGCCAACGATACGTGTTAGATAGATTCCAACCCAGAAAACAGCAATTCTTCCCCCATTGTCAAAAACATCGCTCATGAAATGTGAGGACTAAGGGACAAAATAAGAGAAGCAAGAGTTACGAGGCTGCCGAAAGTAAACCCAAAGTCCACTTTCTACTCTCCTTGCCTCCTATCGTAGAGCTTAGTTGCATTGCTGCCAGGCCTTTTATTCACATCGCCTTGACCCTTATCTGTTCAAAATGTCTCAACTCTTTCTCTTTCGTTCTCTCTCTCTCTCTCTCTTATTCTCTCTCTCTTATTCTCTCTCTCTTATTCTCTCTCTTTCTCTCTTTTTCTTTCTCTCTTTTTCTCTTTCTTTCTTTCTTTTTCTTTCTCTCTCTTTCTCATTCTTTTTCTTTCTCTCTTTTTCTATCTCTCTCTCAAGTAAAAGTAGGTTTTGACCGCTGAGTACTGTTGCCCTTAGGACACTCATCCATGCAGCAGTTGAATTCTGATAGCCTGCTTCTGAGACATCCTGTCAGAGAGTGCAGCAATTACCATGCTGCCAATGCATTTGCAGGATTCTTTCTATCAAAGAGGAAACACTGATGCTTTCTTGAAATTCTCTAGTTAAATAAAACGCAGTTAGTGATTTCTTTATATTTGTTTGAGGTCGTACTTATTTTCACTTTGTTTTCAACCTAGGTTGTCACTGACATTTTTTATTTTCATTTAATTTTTTATTTGATCTACTAATGAGTCTGCAACTTTCTTGGAAAGAAACTCTGTTCATGGGAATTCTGTTGTGAGGTGGAGTGTATGCATTCATTTAAGAATATAATTTGGAAAAAGTAAGACTATCTCATGTATTTCTTTTAAATGAAATAAAAACAGTTTTTTGCAGAAAAATACGTCCTGTAAAGTTAAGGGCGACTAATAATGCAATCTTCTGCATTCATCTTTATCACTTAGGAAGTGAAAAATAGAAGTAACAACAACAAATAAAAAAAGCTGAACGCTACCATCACCAATAAAGACAATTACATAAAATACATTAAATATTTAGGTGATAAAAACCGTACATATTTCCAGGCAAGGCGTCATAGTCTGCAGGTAAAACGCCAGGTTATAAACATCAGTATCGAAGGTTCAATGATGACGGCTGTGAGCCAGAAACACGTGTCCATGGAGTACTTTTATGTACGTATAAAATTTAAAAAAATTATATATATAGGCTATGAATATTTTTTTATTAAATATTAAAGTGTATTTACCTACAGACAACGTTGTTTCAGACTTACGTTCTCATCAGTGCAGGAAGTGGTGATTTCAGGTGGTTAGATGGGTTTGAACGCAGTTTGTAGATTCAGAAGAGAAACACTATCCTATGCCTTAATCCATTAGACCAACGGAAATCGACACAGAAATTACTGAAATTAAGATACATTTAAAGCCAGCGGCAGGGTTCAAACGTTCCGAGATCAAAGAGTGCTTAAACACGCAAGCGTGTAAGCTTTGATTATTATTATTTCATGTAGCCTGACGATTCCTTACGGGGATGAGACACGGACACCTCTGTGGAGCCTAATTGCCATAAATATATTTTCTTAACTTATATATATATATATATATATATATATATATATATATATATATATATATACGTAAAAGTTTTTTTTTGTTTGTGTCTGATTTTAATGAGATTTAAACCAGGAAGTCATAAAGAAAAATAAGATTTAAAAAATCAATGCAATTTTCGCTCATAAAACTCGCATGACACAACTGAAGTTATGGGCTTACTAAATTTTCAATTTCTAATTGCACACACCGTTTAGATCATATCAGCATTTGATTGCTTTTACTTATTTTATGGGTTTGTCTCTTGCACTTGTTAGGGTTTCCAAGTGTGTCACGTTAAGAGCCCGTCCTTGGACGATTACTTAAACTAGTAACTAGATGAGAGATTCGTATTTTGGTCTGAAAGATTTCTATAGAAACTTTATTGGACAAGGATTTGTACAACGGAGAGCCTTTTTTTTTTAATTTGTGTAGTGCATTCGCTTGACCTCCTGCTGAACAAGATAAAAGAAACCAGCCTTGTCGGCAACAGGTGCACCTGTCCACCAGGTGAAGTCAACCGTGGTGACTTGGTGTTACCTGTGCGTTTGCCTCTCTGGGTCACTCATTTATGTAATCCGAGTGGTTGCAAGTCTTGTTGCCATGCGACATACATTGTGCTGGGTGGCCGGGCTGGGTGGCCGGGCTTATATAGAGTTGATCGGTTAATAACTAGGTTGGATTGTCGACTAAAAAGAAAATGGAGTCATTGGTCTCGAGAGTTTGCGTTTTAATCAGCGGAAATAAAAAAAAAATTCTAAATACAGCTGGTTTATATTTGTTATGTAGATATTACAAACTTTTTTATGTAGATATAGGTCCGTGATTCTATGGCTAGCACACACACACACTTATGTGATTATGTGCAAGTGGCAGTGATTGTCAATGCAAAGTAGACTCCACATACTGTTTGAGTTCTGTCGGAGCTCTATCATAAAGGGTATTGAGTCCTTTGTGTGTGCAAGATTTGTGGTCTTGATTCGGCTGTGTTCCGATTTTTAGAAGTTTATTTTCATGTTATTAAATACGAACACTCATAGATATGAATAACAAACGCAGGTCACTTCTATAAATCCTCTTTATTCTTCGGGTTTTGCTTTTCGATTGATGCCAATTGGAGACAATTCTAATGATTGCTGATACCGGGAAACATGGAGTAAAATTGTTGAGCTAAATACATATTTATTTATTATAATATATATATATGTATATTCTGTATTTTCTGTGATGCTATCCAGCGTTGCTGAATTAAAAATCGCCAACGACTTCCTGGAACAATGCGGAAAATGTTCTATGCGCGTTTCTCCACCGTCTTTTTAAAATTCTCTTCTTTCTCCAGCTTTTTTGTTCATTTGCTTTTGACACCTGAGGATGATTCGACGAAGAATCAAAAACGCTTGTGAAACCTATTGAACATTTATTATTTTTTTGATTTTAATACAAAAAAGACCATCAGAAAAATTGAAAGGTATAATTAAACAGACAAATTCTGTTATTTTTACCAATGTTCGCATAAACATACATATATATATATATATATATATATATATATATATATGATCCGTGAAGGATGGAGTGTTTTCGGTAGATCTTGAGTAAAAGAGCTCAATGCAATGCATAGCAAAAATAAACTTAAGAAGAAAAAACTGTAGCTAACATATTTAAGCCATGAGTACTATAAATTATTTCAACCCGGGATGGACTCATCAGGTACATAATTCATGACTTACCACTTGTATACTCCCGAGCTGAAATTAATTATACTACTAATGACTTAAAAATGTTGGATTGAGTTTTTTCTTCTTAACTTATATATATTATATATATACTAGCAAATATATTCTCCCTCTGGGAGGATGATATGCTGAACGAACATATTCTACACTGACCCCCAAAGGAGGAGATAATACCTGGGAGGATTACAACATCCCTTTAAAAAGGAGGAGATAATTCCTGAGAGTACAACAGAACCGATACTACACTACCCACCCCCATTAAAGGATAATACAATAATAGATTAAATGATTTTTTTTATTCGTTTAAAAATTTCTATCCATAAAAAGATTATTTTTATGGTTACTTGGCCTTTTGGCTAAGATCAAAGTGTAGTATCTGTTCCGATGGATACTGCACTTCATAGACTGGTATCGTCTTGGCCTTCGATGCTTGATTTACGCCGGTCTATTGGTCTGTCCTGTGCAGTTCTAGGAGGTTCACCCTCCCAGGCTTTGCCTCCCCTCTTTGGGGAGGAATAAGTTTATTGCTTACTGCCTGAGGCGCCCCTACCGGGGAATGCCGACGGGGCTGCCCAGGCAATTTTTAATGACCAGAGTGCTCACCTTCTCGAGCGCTGGCTTTTCAAATCCCACTTTCCCGACCCGACCTTGGGTCACATCTTACCTTGTGGGAGTAAGATAAAACGGGCCTTGTGCCTAACCTCCTGGGGAGGTAAATAAAATGTATCATAGAATTAAATAAGAACAACCTGTTCTGATGATAATATAGTTAGGAAAAAATGGGAAAATCTTTTGCATCTATTCATTTATATATATATATATATATATATATATATATATATATATATAATCATCAGGGTCTTTAAAAAATTTTTTTTTTTATTTCACTCCTGGTGGAGGAACGAATCCCTCCCTTGTTTTATCAATTTACTCTTGGATTTCTTTGGATGACACGCGAAAGCTAATTGTAACGATTTTACACCAATTGCCAAAAAAGACCTTGTCACGGGAACGAGGTGCAGGTTAAACATGTTTTTAGCCAAGAATTACTGTTTCTTTTTTTGTCTTTTGTTGGTTGTGTTCCGTAATGACCGTCTCGTTGACATTCCAGGAGAGAGCACAAATAACAACAAAAAACCAAAAAAAGCACAACTAACAACAAAAAACCAAAAAAAGAACACAAATAACAACAAAAACCAAAAAAAGCACAAATAACAACAAAAACCAAAAAAAGCTTTCGCTAAGTGGACAGTTCAACCGTGTTTGTTAAAGTGCTTGTTCTCTTTTTAAAAATAATTGTTTTCATTTGTTCATTTTAAGACCTATCAACCTGATTTACAGTTTATTATTATAAACAAGAATACCTGTCCTAGGACGAGTACAATGAATTCCTTGAACAGAACAGTTTTGCACCACTTTTATGTCCCTTTACGAATATCAAAATCAAGGTATAATGATACTAAACTTGATGTCTAGAATCCTTGTGCATCATCTACTAGTCTCTCCCTCCTTGAAAAGGTGCAAACCCTCACTGTCAACCAAGCTCCAGTCCTTGTCCCATCGCCGCAATATAGAATCCTTGTGCTTGTTTTACAAATACTTCAATGGATTATGCTCCGATGAATTGGCTACTCTGGTGCCCCCTCGACGTAAATTCACTAGACCAACTCGACAATCAACTAAATCCCATCCATTCACTATGGAGGTCCCCAGATGCCGGAGAGCTTTCTACTCAAATAGCTTCTTTCCTCGTGCTGCTGGCCTCTGGAACTCCCTCCCTGCTTCTTGTTTCCCCGACAGTACTGACATGCAGAAATTTAAAACTAATGTAAACAGACATCTCGCTGCGCAGATCCCAATTTAGGTTGACCCCCCCCCCCAACCGTCTCCCTTTTATTTTTCTCAGTAGCCCTTTACGTCTACAGTGGCGGCCTGCCTTGTTTGGGGGTGAACTATGTTAAAAAAAACAACCTTATTCCAATTTTGATCAAAATCCATTACTTCTTTTTAATTCTAAGAAAATGTCTAAAATTTAAGGCTTTAGTTTAAGAGATCTTAAGCAAGATTTCTTAAATTTTAATTTCTTCTTCTTAATTGGTGTCCGATGACGATGGACCAACTTTAATGCAAATCTAAAATATTTGAGTTTTCTAATGGGAAGTTGCGCCCATACTATGTATGCCTCCTCCTAAAACCATTTAACATGTTCCCCCCCAAAACTGAAATTTGGCAAATATTTATTAATTGCTATCTGTGTCCATATTATGCCCCCTAAAACCCCTTTAAATACGCCAAAGTACTGAAATTTAGGGAATACCTGTTGTTATAATGTCACAAAAATCGGATGCATCTGAATTTTCACGAAGGGCTTCCATCCTCTTTTTACCTCCTTTGCATAAAACTAAATATAACCCACATTTGGATCCATTATGCTTGTCAGCTGTGTTTCAAAATCCATAATGATCAGTTAATTAGTTTAGGAGTGAATCCTGTATATATAAACATACCTAACTTTATACAGTTGCTTTTTGTTATTGTTCTTACTGACAATAGAAACATAACTGTTTTCTTAGTATTTTTCTACTTCCTAAGTGGTAAAGAATATTGCATCAAGTCGCCCTTTTTAATAGGATGTGTCTTTATAAACATAGCTATGTTTTTAAAGATAGAGATAACCACATATGAAAAATGTAATTTAAGAAAAAAAATCAAAAAGATTTTTTTTCTTAAATTACATTTTTCATATTTAATATTTCATATTTAAACAAGGGGATCGAAAATAAAACTAAAGTTGCCTCCAGAGCACTGCTTAAATCATACCTTCTGAGAGAGGGGCCAGGGTCTGAGGTGGGCAGCACCGACTCTCTGATTACCATTTTTTTTGTAGATTTAAATAGTATGAAAAAAAAAAATTTTTTTGGTCTCCTGCCGATCTGATCATGAAGAGATTGTAGTTTTTGATGCCGGGGGGGGGGGGGGGAAGGATTTGTCAATTAAAACGTTACGACCTTCAGCTTTCACATTAAACTGAGTTTCGTCTAAACAGTGAGCTTTTGAAAAGAGATATTTCAACAGGGCACTTGGACTCCTTCAAGAAAATCTATGTAGGACGACAACGACTAAGCTACCGCGTCTCAAGGATCATAAAATTAAAAAAATAAAAATAAAAACAGAAGAAAGTAAGTTTTCCTTGTAAGATGACGAACCAATGGCAGGTTTCATAATGAAACGTTGATAAGAATAAGTTTTAGAAACTCGAGTGGACTTGTTTATTATTACAACGCACTATCACAAACGAGATGAATTTTCTTTTCTATTATATAAAGGACATTGTAGTACATTGATCTCACTATTTGTACACGCGCTCCAGCGCTTTACACTACTGATATCGGACATTAAAAAATTTGTTTCTTCAACAACACCGGAGGAAATCGGCGGTCTTCGGCTACACCAGCCGTAAGATCTCGACAATGAAAAAAAAAAAAAGGAAAAAAAAAAAAATATTGTCTGTATTACCATGATCAGGGTTTATAAAACTGAAAATTTGCAATTAAAAAAAATGAATAAATAATTCATTTATTTGAAAAAAAAAAAAAAAGAAAAGAAATCTCGCGTCGGGTTATCTGGTTTCTTAACTAACCTTCAAATTTATATAAAGGACAATCGTAATTGTGTGCGTGTCTCATCATAGTCATATTCAGTTTTACATGATGGCATGTGTTGGACGGCTTTTAGAAAATTAACTTCCAAAGTTATCTCTGGTCAGGTTTCTTTGGAACTTATTTCCGTAATTGAGTCAAGATTTTTATAGGCCGCACGCCCTTCTTGGTGTTCACCCAGTGAGGTGATGGGACCAGCATTTTTATCGAGACACCATCTCTAGGTGATTGCCCAGCGAGGCTAAAGAGCGCTTCGCCTACTCTTGTGTCTAGCTAAAAATCAGAAATACACGAGATACACTTTCAAATCATACATCACCGGATTCAGTGTGACCCCGATCTGGTTATGGTAATAAACAAAAATTGTAATATTCATTTCCTTGGGGTTTCAGGGACAAAGTTAGTGCAAGGAAGGAGGGTGGTTCAAAAATTTACATTATTTTTTTTTTCATTCTTACTCGTGGTTGTTCAAAAAATAACACTGAAACTATGTCAAAGAGTCAGTCAGTTTTCTTTTTATTATATTCAACTAAAGAGAGGTAAATAAGTTTAAAAAGAAAGATCTTCCACACGCATTTTTTAAAACTCTTTTATTTTGTTAGCCACACTCCCGGGCAACACCGAGTAGCCCTAATAGCGATGAATTAATGGTTGCCTAAAAGACACCTTTTCTTTAGTAATCTAAACGGATATTTTTAATACATATGTCAGTACAAAAAAAGGACCGAACATATACTGCACTTTGATCTTAGCTCGTAAGCCACTTAGTACCAATATTTTTATTTTTATTATCGCAACAAAATTCGGGCATTTATAACGGACAGCTAACAGAATGAAAAAGGGTTTAAAAAAAACAAGCAAATCGGCAACAAATAAATGTTACCAAAGGCAAGATAAGTTACTTTTCTACCTACTCGGATAAGTTTATTTGTGTTTTAACTTATTTTAAAGCGTTTTTTTAGTTCGATTTAAAACTAGTGCCTCGACGCCATGCTAAAATTGAAAACACAAAATCACCATATTTGATCACGTTGCATCTCGATACTAGTTTTAAATCGAACTAAAAACGCTTTAAAATAAGTTAAAACACAAATAAACGTATCCAGGTAGGTAGAAGAGTAACTTAGCTTGCCTTTGGTAACATTTATTTGTTTCCTATTTGTTTTTGGTTTACCCCTTTTTCGTTCTGTTAGCTGTCGTTGTGGAAGTTTAGTTTAGGCATTTCCATCTATGCTAAACGAGACGATCAGCCGGGAGGTTTTCCGAATTCCAGGATAGGTATCTTCAGTAGACGTCGTAATTTAATTCAAATAAAATAATGAATATTAGCTCTTGTATGACTTATGATCGAGCACTTTGATAGTTTTTTTTTTCAACCAATACAAGACATGCGGATGTGGATAAGAATTTAATAATATTTATCATAATATTGTTTATAGTCCCTAAGACGGGCCCTTTAAGAGAATTATTATTAGGCTGTCAAATTTAAATGCGTAATGCTAAGTTCCATCCTAACGTGTCATTGAACACTGTTGATAACAGCCTTCTAGATGTGTCTGCTTTTGGAAATCTGGGAGTCGGGGGTGTGGATTTTTGGAAATCCGGGAGTCGGGGGTGTGGATTTTTGGAAATCCGGGAGTCGGGGGTGTGGATTTTTGGAAATCCGGGAGTCGGGGGTGTGGATTTTTGGAAATCCGGGAGTCGGGGGTGTGGATTTTTGGAAATCCGGGAGTCGGGGGTGTGGATTTTTGGAAATCCGGGAGTCGGGGGTGTGGATTTTTGGAAATCCGGGAGTCGGGGGTGTGGATTTTTGGAAATCCGGGAGTCGGGGGTGTGGATTTTTGGAAATCCGGGAGTCGGGGGTGTGGATTTTTGGAAATCCGGGAGCTGGAGTCAAACGTTATACTTTCCAACTTTGCAAGCCTGGTATGAAGTCTCATGATTGCATTATTGAGATGAACGAGGGCAAGAGAAGAGACATTTTGTTCTGATATAAAAAAAAAATTTTTTTTATTTTTTAAAATGACTAATCGTGAAAACAAGCCACTAAAGATACGAGACATGGTCTCGCATCGCCTTAAGAAGATAATCTTATATCACCGAAGCACATTAAGCAGGTAAGCATCTAGGTTAATATACTTTTAATCTTTGTTAATAAGCAGTGCAGACATCCAGGTAATAATACGTATATTATCACAGATTTAGTAGGCTAAAATCTGATTACACAAATGTGTCGGTCGGTCGTCGGTGACAGTATTAGTTGAAGAGGTGGTGGTGGTGGTGGTGGTATGAAGTAATGTGTCGGTACCAGTGTTATGTGCAGAGGTAGGTAAGGATAGGTGTTAAAGACATCCCATTCTATGGGAATCACTTGTCTGTCACTCAGAGCGGCCAGATTAGTCAAAGGCTGATTGTACTTCATAATCATTGTCATCTTGCAGGCAAATTAAGTCCGGCAGTCCAGTCCGTGGATGCCATATCTATGCAGCAAGCCACTGCCTAACTACACGGCTTCTTTGAGATACAAATTTTTTTTTTTTTTAATAGATAAGTATTAGCAGGTTTCTGGGTCAAAAGTAAGATAAGTATAACACTATTGAGATAGAGAACATCAACAGTATTAAATCATCATAAAGTCGTTTATTGTTATAGATTTAATTTTATACTGGCAGGGTTACCTGATGACTCCCGGGATTTTAATTCCCTTATCCTCCACTCTATAATAAAGACCAATGTGTATTTATTAGTCATCATCATATTCGGTTTAAGATCCGTTTTACATGCTGGCATGTGTTGGACGGCTTTTAGAAATTGACTTATCTCTGGCCAGGTTTTTATTTATCTCCCTTTCTCTCAAGTCCATTTTTATCACTTTCATGTTTTCCTGTGAACTGAACCTGCTACCTCAACTGTTCTACATCTACTAACCAAATAACTGATCCATTCTTTCAACGTGGCCACATATCCCTATACTGTCCAGATTTAATCTTCCTCTGAGGTCATCAGATCTAAGCCTGTCTTTCAGACTCACATTACACATCTATCGTATAATTCACATATCATTTCTCTCCATGCAACGCATGTCTACAACTCTCACCGGTCAGGTTTCACTTCCATACATAATCACACTGCGTACACATGCCTGATAGACTCTTCTCTTAGTCGACAATGGTAACACTGCTGGTTCGTAATGGCAAATGTTCCCTGAACTTACTCCATTCACAACTAACTCTTGCAATCACACTAGCCCCACTAAATCTATAATAATAAACGTCAGGGATACCCGATGTCGCCTGGGATTCTAATTCCCTTATTCTCTACTCTATAATAAAGACCAGTGTGTATTTGTGTGA
This sequence comes from Sepiola atlantica, assembly GCA_963556195.1. Classification (NCBI taxonomy): domain Eukaryota; kingdom Metazoa; phylum Mollusca; class Cephalopoda; order Sepiida; family Sepiolidae; genus Sepiola; species Sepiola atlantica. The sequence goes on along the minus strand of OY744538.1, from coordinate 91,138,399 downwards.
GATATATATATATATATATATATATATATATATAATATATCAAGTCTGGTTACATGCGTATCAATTAATTTTGTATATTAACTATTATATATATATATATATATATATATTTATGCAAATATGTTAAAAATAACAGAATCCGTCTATTTAATTATAACTTTTTTATTTTTTCAATTTTTCTGATGGTCTTTTTTGTATTAAAATCAAAAAAATTAATACATATTCCATAGGTTTCACGAACGTTTTCGATCCATCCTCAGGTGTCAAAAGCAAATGAACAAAAAAGCTGGAGAAAGAAGAGAATTTTAAAAAGATGGTGGAGAAACGCGCATAGAACGTTTTTCGCATTGTTCCAGGAAATCGCTGGATGGCATCACAAAATCGCATTACGTTAAGCATTTTAAAATGTTACCACTGGTTTCATATGTGATGTTGTTAATTTTAGGTTGTTGTGTTTTTATGTAGATAGCTTCCAGTATTTTAAATTTTTTTAAAATTGGTTTCGGAATGTATAATTTTAGTGTTATTAACTAGAATTTGTCTTAACTACCCTCCCTCTGATTTATGTTTTTGTAGATGTTGGTAAATTGAGCTAGAGTTTACATAATGCATGGTGAGGCGGCGATATATATATATATATATATATATACATATATATATAAATAGGATTAGAGCAAATTCTAGTTCTTATAAACTAATTTTACATTCAGAGATTAATTTATCAATTTTTTCTCGTGTCAAGAGTCAGCATAATTTTCTGGATTATCGACTGCAACACTTAACTATTTATACAAGTAAATGCATGGGATGGCACGATGGCTCAGTGGGTAACGACGTGGACTGAGGACCTGTGTGTGCTGGGTCCGAATCCTGTTTTTTCCACAGAAACACTTTCATCAAAACTCTACATCTGACCTTGTGTCTAACCTCCTGGAGAGGAGGTAAGTAAAACACTAGTAAATGCAATTCACTTCATCTTTTTAGTGTCCTCTTCACATTTGCAGGTTGGCAATCATGTCTCTACAAGCAACTCGGTTGCTTTTCATGACATAGTTTCTCAAAGATGCTGGTAGGGTGCTACCGACCATTCCTAACTAAGTAAAGACACACAAAAATGGATTTATATTTTAATATTTTATGGGATTATTTTACCGAATTTTTAATGAACTGTATTAATGATTAAACTTTAATCCACGCGATGAAATATTGACTACCATGTGCCTGACAGAACTTGGAACACCCAAAATGACAGATGTCTAAAAAGACAACATACAAACGTTAATAAATGCTGCATATATTTTTTTTTGTTGATTATTCAGATTAAGGGAGACATTGGGGGGGAAAAAACAACCCTAAACTGAGGAATATCTGTTTCATTTACGTACCTGTCACGGGCTGAATATATCCTATACCAACAAAGCATGTAAATTAATCAAGTATTTTTTTTTATGAATAAAAATTAAAAATAATTCGAGTAATATACTGTTAGGAATATATGTTTATAGCGGTCCATCTTCAAAACGAGGAGTTTGTGAACAAACGGACAGAAACTATAACTTTGTATAGTCATATATAACCTGTGAAATTGTAAGTATATATCTCATGAAATATACGATGTACGTGTGTGTCTCTATTGGTCCTTTATATTAATCAGTAAAGACTTAGTGGTACTTATGCAGATTAGGACCCAAGCTAAAATCGATTTGGTATCGGTTAGGGTTAGCTTGGGTCCTAATCTGCTCAAGTATCGACTTAGTTTTTCACAAAAGTTTTGCATGAAATTTATCTGATCATGAATGAGTGAACAAATCGAAGAATTTTCTCGGACAGAGGGGGGTGGGGGGGAGGAGACAAAAAACCTATGATTTATTCCTCAAGGAACTAAAATAGGCAAATATGGCAGCCATTTCTCTCAGGTCCACTCTCTGACACGAAGTGGTAGTACCTGTCATTGTACTCCAATAAAAGAAGCCCCCCCCCCTCATTTACAGGCTACTTACAAATTTGATTAATCTACAAACCATTCGTATACAAAACGTTAAATGAGCTAACAAGGATTATTCTTGGGCCTTCGTGCTGGAATCAAGGTATAGTATCTGTTCATGCCCTTGGTCGGGGGGAAGAGGGTCTCTTTCTTGATTGGGACAATTTTTGTTTTTATACCATTCAGAGTGACCCTTTTTGAGAAGCTGTATATTCCCCACATAAAAAAAACGATCTTGTGTCTAATTTTCCCCTCGTAGGGAGGGTCAAGTAAATAGGGACCTAACAAGGGTTGATATACAGTGGACCCCTGTTATTCGCCGGCTCACCATTCCTAGTTTCACAAATTCGCGGATGTTCAGCATAGACATTGACTAACATTTTCTTCATAAATGTTATCATATTTGTATTGTAAGTTCTACCTAATTTAAGTCCAATTAAGGCCAATATAAAAAAACGCAATTAAAAACGCTATTTATTCTGTAGGATTCATATTAAATGCGGCTCATACAAAAGCATTGATATTCCAAATTTTTGTAAACTTTATACGAAACTTAAATATTTAAAAAAAATATCAACCAACTTGCAAGGAGAAAGGTCTAATCTACACTAGCATGTGTTTTTTTGCAATGAAAGCCACCAAATTAATGTACAAAAACTTGATTTTTAGTGAACTTTTAGGTATCAAAATCTATTCGTGGATTTTCGCTATTCGCGAGGGCCTTCTGTATTGTAAAATCCCCAAACAAATCAGTAAACAGATGTAATCAATGGCTTCCCCCCCCCCTATATTATCCAAGCAGTGGTGAAGAAGCACACCTAACCCTAATCCTAACCTCTAACTCTAACTCTAACCTAAAAAAAAAGCAAACCAATTTCTTTCTGACAGGTGCAAAAGTTCTTGTGATTAGATAATCCAAATACAATTTTACATGTTAATGGCCTCTCGTGTTTTTATCGCATACATCACCGCTAAAAATAGTTTAACGAATAATATCATTGTTGCTATCTTCACACCGATATAATAGTGGGTCACTAATTAAAGTTACAACAGCAATGCATATCATAGAAACCTTTTAAAACCCACATCGGAGTCTGAGGGCGTGAGGCGTGTCTGGTGTAATGGATGGATAGGCAGACTATGGAAATCAACCAATCAATTTTAGTGGCCAAAAATAGCAAAGTGCAACAAGCCATGTAAAAAGACAGTTAAAAGATATCGCATCTATATACCGCCTGAATGTTTGTCCAAGGCGACTTTAAACCTGGATGTGGTAAGCATCATCACAACCTCCCCTGGCAGGATATTCCAGGGAGCAGAAACGCGGACAGACTAATGCTGCCTTTCTTCTGTTGAGACAAAAACAACGATGGTACATCTTCTGCAGGTGTCTGCGGAGACGGCAACAAAGCGTTGGGGTGAAAAACTCCTCGAAAGGTAGATTTAAATTGATGATGCTGTATGTCAGAATCAAGTTCCCTCACATCCTTCTCTGCTTAAGTGAGGATAGATTTAGTCTTTCAAGCCGTTCTTGGTAGGTAAATGTGGAGAATCCCGTCACCATTATGTTTGCCAACCGTTGAACACGATCCAATATATATATATATATATATATATATATATATATATATATATATATATATGAGAATAAATATGAAACTAAAAGTAAACTTTGGCTTAAGGAAAGAATAATAAACATAATTTTATTACAGAATATACCTTGCATTGAACAATCGAAGTTTGATATAAATTTGGACATTCGTGCATGTTTATCACTCTTCGTCCATCTATATATATATATATATATATATATATATTAAAATAAACATAGTTTGAGTATCCGACAATTGTTTCAGAACCTCTTCGGCTCCTCCTCAGGGATATACTGATGAGCAAAGATTGGATAATTGTCGGATACTCAAACTGTTTATTTTAATATAAAAAGCTCTAATATATATTGAGCACTTTTGAAAAGTATTGGTTTTGTTCATTTTGTTAATATTTGAACTTAATTAATTATATATATGTATATATTCAAGAAGTTCAAATGTATTGATAAAATGAACTTAAAACCAATATTTTTTCAAAAGTGCTCAGTACAAGGTAGAGCTTTATAAATACATATTATATATTTAAAATTTTCTACCATACTAGGTAAATTATTTTATATATATATAAATTCCTGTTGATGACGCTGTATGCCAGAATCGGGTCTTCTCGCACCCTTCTCTGCTTAAGGTAGGACATATTTAGTCTTTTAAGCTGTTCTTTGTTAGTAAGCATGGAGAATCTCTCACCATTTTGGTTGCTAACTGTTGAACACACTCCAGGTGTACGATATCTTTTGAAGATAGGGATTTGTTGCTTGGATGGCATACTCATGTATGGGTTGTACGAGGGTTATGTATAGGGGACGGAAACCGTATGCTGTTAGACTTTCTTGGCATTTTGGCTAAGATCAAAGTGTAGTATCTGTTCCAATTGATAGTGCACCCCATAGACTGGTATTGTCTTGGCCTTCGGGGCTTGATTTACACCGGTCTATGGGTCTGTCCTGTGCAGTTCTAGGAGGTCCACCCTCCCAGGCTTTGCCTTCTCACCCTTTGAGAAGGGGTTAGTTTATTGCTAATCGCCTGAGGCGCCCCTACCGGGGAATGCCGACAGGGCTGCCCAGGCAATTTTTTAAGGTCTTAAGTACTTTTCCTCTAGAGTGCTGACTTCTCAATTCCCACTTTCAGACCTTGTGTCACATTTTACTCCGTGGGAAGTAGATAAATAGGACTTAGAAAGGATATCCAGATAGACTGTCTGGCTTTGTTTTCCATCTCGATACAATAACGTGTTGGTTTGAAGGCCAAATTAAAATCCAAGTAGGCCAGAGGATTTGCCCAGCATAGAGGTTATACTAAGAACAAATCGGTTATGCTAGTATGGTTGTGTAGAGCGTTCATCCTCTTGGATAAACCATTGCAGAAGCATGGATGCCTTGAATTGCAGGAGGATTGACTTGCCAAGGAAAACTTGGAAGAAAGTGATTAGATGTAGTAGAATTTGAAGACAATTGATCCATTGACCTATTGAAACATGAGAACTGGAGTCTGACCCCTGAACTAGGGAAAAGTGACGTTAAATGAACAGAAGATTTCTACAGACACATATTCCTCAGATTATGTGCGTCGACACATTTTCAACTGCTGCCATCATCAACGCAGTTGAATGCTTCCACACTCTTCTTGCCGTCTCTGAGAGTCTTCGCGGCCATCTGTTAAAATGGTCTGATAATTGATTTATATGTCTTTATTGACAATCTTTCATTTCAAGTCACTCGCGAGAGTGCCAACAAATTCAGGTATTGATCATGCCGACTGCTTTGTTGGAAACTAGTACTAAACTGGAGAGAGAAAGAGAGAAAACGATGTCTAAAAAACTAGCTGTATTTACTCAACGTTACCTGGGTGGAGACATATCGCCGGCTAGAGGGGACTCTTCTCTCTTATGTGTGCATATATATATATATATATATATATATATATATATTGGACATCCGGGTCAAACAACACGTGCCCACAAAAATTCATCAGGCAAATTACTTACCAACGGATGTTTTGCATAATACGTATGGTTCTTCCATCACCGAACATCTAATATATAACTATTCCTGTGTCTAAAAGTTCAGTGTTGAGTTATTCTCCATTCTCAGTAAGTCTCACCCTCCCTTTCATCTGAAGATTCTCGAAACTATTTACATTAAGTCGTTGAGACCTTCTCTTTGTAAACAAAAAGAAAATCTTCTCGGACTTAATGTAGTTTCTATTTAATTCAATTTTTTTTTTGTCCCCCTTTCCCTCGCTATAACCCAAAGCATATTTTTTTCTCTTAATTTTAACCTCGGTCTAGCTTTGTTGAGCGAGGTTCGAAACCGGTCAGCTTGCCCTTTCATTCTTATCTTTTAATTTCATTATGGTAATTATTGCTATATGCAGGCCATATTTATTAAGTTTTGTACCACAAAGAAAATATTTATATATATATATATATATATATATATATATATATATTTTAAATATTAAAGTGTTTGTTCTTATACCTACAGACGACGTTGTTTCAGTGCAGGAGTGGCGGTTTCATGCAGTCGCATTGGCTCGAACGCAGTTTGTAGATTTAGCCTAGAAACCCGAGCCTAACGCTCATGCCCACACGGCCGCGAGAAATCACCACAGACAGTAATTGAAATTAACGTATATTTACCCGGGAGGCCATGGCAAACATCTTCTTGTCAATAGTGTTTAACGCTCAAGCGGAACTTTGCATAATCGCTAAGATGACGAAAATCTTGCAATTCCAAATAGGGCTCAACTATTAAGACTATATATATATATATATATATATATGGAAAATGAAATAAGGAAAACGAAAATATTAATTGAATATCCATCTACGTTTCACCTTTATTAGAAGGTTTTATCAGGACAGGAGATTGAAGAAAAAGAAAAACTACAGCAACAAGTACCAAAGTCTGAAAAATAAATGTGAGGAAGCGCTCAGTAGTTAGAACGCTGAGAAATATGCCCCCCCCCCTCTTCCTCATTTATTTTTCTAATGTTCTATTGAACGTTATATAAACCGTTAACTTCTGAATGCTCACTTTTCAGACTCTTATCGGCTGTTCTGCCGTAGCACATTTCTCAGCATTCTCACTGCTGAGCGCTTCCTCGCATTTATTTTTCAAACTTTGGTACTTGTTGCTGTATTTTTTCTTTTTCTTCAATCTCCCGTCCTGATGAAACCTTCTAATAAAGGTGAAACGTAGATGGATGTTTAATTAATACTTTGGTTTTCCTTATTTAATTATCCATTACGTCAGAACATTTTTCCATTCTTTATCATATATATATTTGTGTGTGTGTGTGTAAGTAAGCCAAATTGTGTAACGGTATTATGCAGAATGTTTAGCTTCATGGAAATAGAGCGTGCATTTATAGTGAAATAGTGAAATGGGTACTTAACTATCGCACAGTGAGTTTAACATTGAAATTAGACACTTCGAAACATACTGATGGGAAAAACGAATAATATAAATATAATAATAAAATAATAATACTATAAATATAATAATAAAAACTACAAAATGTAATACATATATTTTTATAATAAAAAACAAAAATTATTTGAAAGAACTTTCATTTTGTTTTGCTATTTTATACTTTTCTTTTTGAAAGCGAAATGGCATCACGTCATTGTGGAGTCTATTCAGTGTGATGGAAATAGAGCGTGGAGTTATCATGAAATATTGTACTGATATTGTACTCAATGAATTTAATATTCAAATGAGATTCGTTCCAAAAACATAGAATAAAAACACAATCGATAGATTTGTTCATTCGATATCCAGAGAGTAATGAGTAGGTTAGCCGAAAAGCCGTTAACATAAGAGAAAAATATGCCCCCCCCCCAAAAAAAAGAAATCCCAATAGAAAGAAGAAATCTAATATATAAAGTTATGACGATTTTCCCCCTGTACCTTCTCGAAGAATAGGAAACTAACCACATGCATCACAGGCTACTAAACTCACCACTACATTACGCTTATTCACTCGATCGTGTTTTAGTAAATTTTTTTTTATTTTTCTCCAGCTAACACTAAATATTACTTTTGGCCAGCATCTTCGACTCTCCCAAGAACATAATCCATATAGGTGGTAGTAAAAACTTTTCCCCTAACATTTAAGTACTGATACTCCCCCAGTCGTCACTGGGAACTAATACTCAATTTTGTCTGCTATTAATTTACTACATAATACAAAACAGTACGCAAACATTTAATGGACGCTCCCGCTAATTCTGTTGAGTTTTCGAGAATATTGGATTACATTACTTTAACTTATTACGTAAACATTTACACTCATTCCAGTTTTTAGAGAATGCAATTAACGAACATAGTTCCTTCTGTACTTCGACACTCAACATGGCAGCTACAATTTCTTCAGCGACTCGACTTCCGATTTAAGTTCATATATGCCAAGATACTCAATATAAATCCATAAAGTTGACATTTCCTGAATCCTATCCCTTTCACGCGCATAATATCCAAAAATTAGGAAAAAAACATTGATTTCTTGGTATAGAAATCAGAATACTAGCGCCTAAATTTGGTCGCATTATGGTGTATCATGAATTATAACACATGCCAGCTACCTAATTTTGCTTAAATTTCATACTTGCGTTCGTGGCCTCAAAGTTAACAGCGTAACTCCAAGACTGATAGGTTTATGGTTCGATCCCAGTCGTCTCAGACAATTTATTTTTTATTTTTTAAATATTGTTATACTTTCGCCTTCGCGAGAGGGTGGGTGGGGGACTATGGGCCGGATACCATGTAGTATTTTGAAAAAAAGTTACTGTAATATGTAGTACTTTACCTATTATGAATATCATCATTTTTCTTCAAACCAACATAATTTACTACTGCTCTGCAGGCCTCTTTAATTATATTTGTGTGTTTCAGTAGTGCTCAGGGGCATACTCATTTTTTTTCTTTTCTTTTTCCATTTTTGCTAAAACAATGGAATTTCTAAACAACGATAATCATGAGGGAATTGAATTTAATAGGGCTATGTAGGCCTGTTTAATTTTAGATACACCCAGGTGTTAAATCCAAAAGAAAAATTCTGAGTAAATACCGGTACATGGTATGGGCAGGAAAACTCCTACAACCACGTATCCTTCTTTCCTATATTTCTCCTTTCACCCTGCAACAATTCTAAAATATGACCTATTTGCGTTCGATCGGATGTTTACACTCTTTAATTTATTAATTTACATTTCTCCCGGGCAACGCCGGGGGACAGGGCCAGCTAGTGGTTTATAAAGTTTTATGTGTGTGTGTATATATATATATATATATATATATATACACACAATATTTTGATGTTTCACTGAAAATAGTTTATATTCAGTAAAGTCCGGAACAAGGCCAATAAAAACAAGCCTGATAAGCCCCTATTATAGGATACAGAGCATTGATATGTATATTAGGAGAGTTTATCAAGATATTTTTTTTCAAGAGAGGATTCATCACAAATAATAAAATAAAAGATTTTTTTCGTTATTTATTTTGGAAAGTTATTGTTCCCTACACGTGTTTCGCTACCTAGCAAGGTACTTCCTATGCAGTTCATCAGAGGAGATACAAAACTTAAAATATTGACCTCAACAACTGACAATACCCCACAGGTGATTGACCTAGTTGAAATCACTTAAGAAAAAAAGGAAAATAAGTTCAAAAGACAGCTCAAACAACTCGGTAATATGTGGTAGCTACCACGTATTACCAACTTGGTTTGTCCTTTAGTCTTCACATTCCATGAGCGATTTTACTGACAAAGGGGGAAGAATTGCTGTTTTCAGGGTCGGAATCTATCCATCTAACACTTATTGTTGGCTATTTTTTATTTTTTTTAGCTCCTTATATAAAGTGGCCTCATGCCTTGTCTGGAGCGATTTCCATTAAAAAAATTATCTTTTTATATATTTATTTATTTAATGATCACCATCAGGGTTTTTGATCACTCCTGGAGGAGGAACCTCTCCCTGGTTTCCATCCACCTTATTGGTGACCGTCACTCAGGGGCTTTTGCCATAGTAGCGACGCTATTTACCCATCGCTAGGTGTCTACATATACCACCTGGTATTGCCAAATGGTCACCCATCTAGTACTGACCAAGCTCAATGTCACTTAACTTCAGTGATCTAAAGAGAACCGGTGTGTCAACGTGATTATGCCGTATATTCTGGTCAAATATAGTGCTTTCGGCAAATCCTCTGACCTGAGGTGTTGGGTTTGGTCAGATTTCACGTTGCAGATCTATCTAGTCATGGATCTCTCATTGCGCTGCAGTCTGATGAGAGAGAGAGCTGAGTGAGAGTTCTGCATTCACTGCAATATAACATGACGCTCGTGACACAGCTGCGATACAATTTACCCTGATTGTAGAGAAACCTCTGTTTAGAATGAGGGGTTATATAATTTTGAGGCCCAGTGGATTTGGGATATAGTTTAAAGAATTCAAAACAAGTCTGTAATGACAGAGCCAGGAATAACAGCAGGAATTATAAAGATAACACTCTGATAAATATAGAGCAATCTGCCTATAGGCTATTCACTGGCCTGGTTGAAGACACCATTTAGGAACTCCTCTCGTCTTGAGCAGACTTTGAAAAATAAGTCATTTACAGGAAATAGCTCATGATGCTATCAGCGGCAACAACTCACAAAATTTCGTCCAAGCTATCTTCATCATTGTGGCCGTACTGAGTTCACATCCACCACCTGCATTCATCATATCTTCTAGGTAGCAGGAAGAGTCTACTACCTCCAGAGTATTGTAATCTAGTACTATCTCTTTGTGGGTATAACCGTAAATAGCATGCGCCTGTCCCATGCAGCTACTATACTTCAGGTCACTGCATTGTTTGTGGAATCACAATAGGCACAGGTTACATTGTATCGCATTGCATCTAACCGCCTAGCAAAAAAAAATACTTTTAAAACTTAATCGTGACCAACAATCCAACTGATGGACAAAGCTTCTTGTAGAGATGCTTGGATGAATATACCCCCACCCCCCACCCCTAAAAAAAACAAAAAAACATTCAAGCACAGTAATCGCTTGATATAGAGTTACAACTAAAACCTCATATTTGTCTTTTTTATATCTGAGCAAAATTTCTAGCTATGCAAATACTTGTGCACAAATTGCAACCATCGCAAGTGCTTCTGCCAAAATAACTGCTACATTTTATGCAAACCTTTCATCCCGGATGTGTTCTTTGCCAAAGCGTCATGTCTACTTGTACACTACGGTGGCACAGTGGTTAACGACACGGACTGAGGACCTGTGGGTGCCGGGTTCGAATCCAGTTCGTTCCACAGAAGCACTTTCATCAAAACCTCACACCTGACCTTGTGTCTAACCTCCTGAAGAGGAGGTCAGTAAAACACTAGTAAATGCAATTCACATAATCTTTTTAGTGTCCACTTCACATTTGCAGGTTGGCAACCATGTCTCTACAAGCAACTCGGTTGCTTTTCATGACATAGTTTCTCAAGGAGGCTGGTAGGGCGCCGCCAACCACTCTTAACTAAATAGAGAAAAATTGATTTATATTTCATGGGATTATTTTACTAAATTTTTAATGAACTGTATTTTACGTCTGTAATTTATTCAAAAGTTTCATGATTAAACTTTAATCTAAGGCATGAAGAGGAAATAGATAAATATATTAGAATCTAATCAACTTTGGATTACATATTCATCTGCTATGCACTCTTGGTGAAAGGAAAATGTCCAAATCTTCTTCATTGGTTCTTTTTTTTTTTTTATTCGCGTGCAGGTTGAGGGGCATCATGCACACAGGTTGGTCCCCGTCCAGGTAACTGGCTAGCTGTATACATGGAAATATTCATGAAGGTTTATTGAGAGCAAAAGTTTGACAGAGCATGGCCTTCCTTGCCCAACGCTTTTTCGTGATTGACACTAAGATCAACAGCCAGTATTAAACCAAGTCAGTCGGCCGATGTAAAGTTTAGACGGCGGCTGGGACATCTGTATGCATGTCATGAAGATATACCTGACTAGAGCATATCTCGCATACACCTTAGTAGACTACTTTTTCGGTATTTGCAGCTAACCTCCATATCTGAAGGCCGTTCTCTTATCCACCACTAAGGGACCCGGTGTATGGGAGATAGTCGCTCGACATTTACACAGAAAACTTATGGATCCTCACTTTCCGCCCATCAAGGGGTCAAATGAAAATGGAATTCTTGTATACTATATATATTGTATATAACCTGGCCTGTGAGGGTTGAGGACGTGAGATCCATAGTATATAATATATATATACATATATATATTTGTATTATTGGGCAGCATTATTTCTTTTATGCATGTTTGATTAAACAGGAGTGCCAACTTCTGCTTATTCAGCCTTTGATCCGTTTTTTTCTAGTCTTCGTACGACGGATTTGATGTTATAATCCAAGGAGTGTAAAAAATCTCCATATTTTGTGCGAACGTTTTCGACCGACATCGGTCGTCGTCAGGCGGTTGCAAAATGAAATAAATTGGTTAATGAGGTGGGGGTGAAGGTGTATTGAAGTTCTGTTGAAATAATTTAAAAGAGCGCCATCTTGATAGATTCACCAATTTATTTCATTTTGCAACCGCCTGACGACGACCGATGTCGGTCGAAAACGTTCACACAAAATACGGAGATTTTTTACACTCCTTGGATTATAACATCAAATCCATCGTACGAAGACTAGAAAAAAACCGGATCAAAAGCTGAATAAGCAGTAGTTGTCACTCCTGTTTAATCAAACATGCATATATATATATATATATATATATGTATATATAAAATTGACATATCTGGACACTGTTCTGATGAATAGACAAGCTATGAAACTGAAGTAAAATGTTCAGATGTCAAATTATTGCGACGAATGGTTCAATATATTTTCAGATCGCAGACTTTTACATATATATATCTCCATCTTGCTTCAGATTCGGAATTCATGCGTAAATCGACTGGTTTTGCCAAAAATATTTTGTATTTCAGATTGTTTTGTTGGCATTTATACAAACATTTTCTTGTATCCATAATGACGCGTGTTAAAAACATATTTCTAAAAAAATGACTTTGAAATTTAAGAATTTTTGAGGTCATGAAAATAATTTTGAGAAAAAGGCTAATTACTTATTTTTCAAATTGTATTACTAGTTGTGGTGGTGGTGGTAGTAGTAGTAGTAGTTATAAGTAGGTATTACCTAGTTACCAATACAACCTACTTACCTATGTGTGTCACCATGTCCAATCTATTTGACTTTGTTTTTTTTGGTCAGCTTATGACCCCCAACTTTCGGCTAAGATCTGCACCCTCTATTATTATTATTATTATTATTATGACTCACTTGGATTTCTCCCACCAGCCGTCGCCAGTAATTTCTTGTTGATGACGACCGGTGTCTTTTCCTAGAAAAGGAGTCAAGTTAATGAATAGATTATATATTGTATATATAAACTAAAGTCAGTACCCCTATCTATGATCGATAGCTTTAGTAGCAAAAGCCACATACATAAATCTGTTCAGTTAGTGATTTCTGCCACATATTGGTCAATGTTGTTAGAAAAGAAAATGTTACTTTCGATCGCTTTATTCGATTTTAATATTTAGTTCTGGTCACTATTGTTTTTTCTTTTTTTTAATAATAAAGGGGGAGGAGGCTCTTCACCCCCGACTTTATATGTACTCTTCCTCACATACACTAGTGCCCAAAATAATAATACATATTTTTGGTGCACGTCTAGAAATGTATATCATATGAAGAAATTGAGAATAAAAATATAAACTAGGATAGTACATGTTTTAAAGACAAATTGATAAACAGTTTGCAAAATGTATTTCTGTGTAAACAAAATTAGTACAAAATTAGGCACTATAGTTCTTGGTATTTCTACTTTTTTAAGATAGGCATAAAATGTTGTCATGGCGGTCAATGGCAACTCGTGATATTTTTAAACAAATACTTTGTTACTTTGGAAAGGATCAAAATCGAATCTCGCTCTTACGTTGGCCTTTTTTCAAATAAAACAAAAACATCACTTACACCATGCTTTAGTAAAAAAAAATAGAAATTCTGACTTTTTACAGCAGTTTACCATGTAACTGTTTCGGAGATTTAAAAACAGGACAGTTATAGTCATGGCTCTCCAATGGTACTGATCAAACGACCATTTCCCCAATAATCAAGTGTAGAAATAATTCAGCTTAAATTTCACTAATATATACATAAATAAATAAATAATAATAATATATTACCTTTAAGACTACCTTGTGATATGGTAATTTGCATGTCAAATAACATTAATTATAACAACAATAATAATAATAATACTATCCAAACATTACACCCAAGAACCATTCTGCTATATGGTAGCTAGCAATAAAATTATATAGAAATAAAATATATATGTATATATTAATTGGTTGCAATTCCTTGTGAGGTTTTTGATATGGAGCCTGGCCATCTGCCAAAAGTGGTTAACAGGTGTTCTATGTTGCCTGAGGTCGACTTGGACTCATGGTTTTTGAGAGAAAGTTCTTTGAGTTATTCTATACTAAACCATTTGTAGAAAGAAACTATTTCTAAATGGGGGTCCGGGGGGAGGGGGGGGGGAACTGCTTTTGGGTTGATGAACTTTATGAATTTTTTTTTTTTTTTTGAAAGATGTTTTTACTACGTGGCTGGTGTTAAGTATCAGTAAAACTATTACAAAGAGGGGGATAATGAGAGAAAGGGGGAGGTGAATAAGAGAGAATAGGTGAGTGTGAATGAGAAGAGAGAAAGGGGGAGTGAATTAGAGAGAAAGGGGGAGTGAATGAGAGAGAGAGGGGCAGGAGTGAATGAGAGAGAAAAAGAGGGAAGTGTGAATGAGATGAGAAGGGGGAAGAGTGAATAAGAGAGAAAAAGGAGGAGGAGTGAATGAGAGAGAGAGAAGGGAGTAGTGAATGAGAGAGAAAAAGTGGGAGAGTGAATGAGAGAAAAAGATGTTTTACTACATGGCTGCTGATAAATACAAGTAGAGCTTTTACAAATGGGGGAGTGAAAGAGGGAGGAGTGAATAAGAAGAGAGGAGGAGTGAATAAGAAAGAGAGAGAGAGTGTGTGTGTGTTAAACTATTAGCCATTTAATTAGAGGCAGCCCTACTTTAGAAGAACCGGTCGAAGCAGACAGAGCTCTTATTATATGTCTTATAGATTTCAGCTTTTATTCTCTTCATAAACAATAATTACTGTGTTTCATGTTATTTTCATAATTCCGATTCTATTAATTTCTTCTGACAATCTTAGAAGAAAAAAACCCCAAAACAATTGAACATTTATGAAATCAACTATTTCACTGCGAAGCACACATATTCTCATAAGGTCATATTTATTTGTAGATTAATTGAGTGAATTACACTATGAAATAAATACTGGCTAAATACATTCGGCATCTGCTTTTAAAAATGAAGTCTCATCACATTAGTTTCTTTTCTAATTTCATTACCAGCAACGTACCACAATGGCTAATTCCCCTTTCATGGCATCAAACACTTTCTTGGCTTTTCGGTTAGGATCAAAGTGTAGGTGTTTCTTGCAATCCTGGTCATAGTTCAAATGGTGGTGTGGACGTCGCGTCTGAAGGAATCTTGAGAGGTTAAATCTTTCTCTGATCAGTATCTGATTGCGTTCTTCAACCATCAGCTTAAAGTCTAAATCAGTTGTGATATAAAAGATTGCATTCCCCAGAGGAATTCAACAACAGTTGCAAGCTTGTGTGTATGAAAAGGAGTTAAGTATGAGTATGTGTTCTCTGCCTAGACATGGCGCACGCAGTTCCGGGTCCTCTCAGACCCCAGTCTGGGTAAGTTAGCCTCTTAGCTAATTAAGTGAACAAACCCTGTCCACATTTTATGCCAACTCCCCAAATTAAATTTATTTTGGAAGGACACCATCCACTCTCAAAGTTCATCCCTACTTCAGTTCCTCACACTTAAGTCCGATCTGCTTGTCTTTAGGTCCTAAAAAAACTGGAAAACAGTGGGAGAGTCTATTCTTTAGAAAGGGTTGGGAAGCTTTACTAATCAGTTCTTTGTTCTGCCACTCTCCACGAATTATTGTGTGTGTGTGTATATATATATATATATATATATATATATATATATATATGTGTGTGTGTTTAAGCTCAATGAATATTAATTTATAATTTCAGAGCATTGATAAAGAGAGAATAGGAAAAAAGAAGATTCCAGTAACAATATCTTTATTTTCCAGTAAATAGATTAATTTTTTACAGCCGTTTCTATCCATCTATACAGACCTAATATAGTGCTTCTCAGTTCATATTTACTTACCTCCCTACGAGGGCAAAGTTAGACACAAGTTCAGGAAATCCAGCTTGATAAAAAAGGGGGTACTGCATTACGACTGAAATTAAAAAAAAATTATTTTTAACATATTTCACCCCAAACAAGGCAAGCCGCCACTGTAGACATAAGGGACTACTGAGAATTAGGATGACACCCAAAACCTACACCCTAAGTTGGGAGCTGTGTAGTGAGATGTCTGTTTACATTAGTTTTAAACCTATGCATGTTGGTACAGTCGGGGAAACATGGAGCAGCGAGGGAGTTCTAGAGGCCGGCAGCACGAGGAAAGAAGCTATTAGAGTAGAAGGCTCTCCGCCATCTGGGGGACCTCCACAGTGAATGGATGGGATTTAGCTGATTGTCGAGTTGGTCTAGTGTATTTACGTTGAGGGGGCACCAGAGTAGCCAGTTCATCGGGCACAATCTATTGAAATATTGCCTCATGTGGTAAACAATAGACCCACCCACTCTACAAAGGAAGAAATAATGCTTGGGAGGATGGCATCCTGAGAGGGAACAGATATTAATGCTGAATAAGTGCTCTATAGTCTGTCAGCTAAGTCACTATTTTAGCTTAAAGCAATCAGGTAGTGCGTTGGCGCCAGCGAATTGAGAAAGATGTTACCGTTGAAAGCTTGACTTCCTAACAGGCCCATCAGCTGGAAACTGGTTTTTATGTTTGTTCTGTGCAGTTCTGTGAGGTCCAACCTCGCAGGTTTTACCTTTTCTCTTTGAGAAGGGATTAGTTTATTGCTTACCGCCTGAGGCACCCCACCAGGGAATGCCGACGGGACTGTTTGGCCTCTTTTTGTAGGCCAGAGTGCGCTACCTCTTGGGTGCTGGCTTTTCAATGCCCATCTTCCGACCTTGTGTCACATCTTCCCGCGATAGGAGAGGAGATAAGTACTATCTCTTAGGCGTGCGAAGCAGTGTTTTTAGCTTGAACAATGTGCAGGTTTATGAGCGAAGACGCAGCTTTGGTGCCTGTCTTTCTTGGCTGATTCGGCTGGAACAACTGATAATGCTCCTTCATCGTACTGAAAACCATCTCATTTTTGATGGGAGAGGCGCACACTTTTTTTTGTGTTTCTGAATTTTTGAGATGATGACAATTTGTATAATTTCTTATCTTGAGTGTTACCATCACAACGTTACGGCTGATGTAACCTCCGGCCTTCTTCAGGTGTATCTTTTTTAACTCGGGAATATTTCTGTTGAACTCTGGAAAAAGGGAAACCATTTCCCCTTATGCGACGAAGTAAAAAGTATAGATAGAGAAGAACGGTGGAGAGTAAGACGACCCAAAGAAGCAGCGCACATGTCGGGTGACAATGAATTACTAAGCATTATAGAATTTAATACAATATGGGAACCATTAGTTATAAATAGTAGATAAGATTGTGTGTGTATATATATATATATATATATATATATATATATCTTAAAGAAAGAGGTAAAATTTGAACTTAAATTGCGCAAATTTAAAAGAGACATTTACTCCTTTAAGTCCACACAACATCGGACGTCACTTCTACAAGACCAGGAAGGATTCTTATGAAAAAAAAAAATATGGTTAATACCTTTTATTTGTTAAAATCTATGATGAAGCTTGTAAAAAAAAAAAAAAAAAAAAAAAAAAATAGTATTTTGATTTTAATAAAAATATCTGCATCTAACACATGGTTTTTTGAAGGCATTTTGCCTCTTTCTTTAAGTTTAAAATTTTAAAGATGCTTATAAAAAATTAAAAAATGAACTTTCCCAAATTTATATATATATATATATATATATATATACACACACACAAGGATATGTAGTAATAAAAGTACTGATATATAGTGACAAGTAGTAAGACTACACATTAAAAACAATAGATTTAAGGCTCCCCAAATTCATACTAGAATTATCCGCAAGAACTCGTGGCGCAGTTGATATAGTACTAAGTAAAATTCAGTTCTAAGTGATAGTCATCTAAAGGTTGAAAGTTCGAACCTCGGTACAGGCGATAACGAAGATTTGCAAATTACTGAAGACTTCTCCCAGTCATGGCTGATAGAACGAGAGCATACTACTCCCAGTCGACTAAATAAAGGGTTCCGTTCGAAATTTCGTTCATATTCCCTGAGTTCGAAAAGATACACCTGAAGAAGGCCGGAGGTTACAGTGGCCGAAACGTTGTGATGATAACACTCAGGATGAGAATGAATTGTATAACCCAAGTTATACAAACTTTTTTTTATTGTCCTAACTCGAACCCTTTTTTATTTTTTATTTATTGTTCTTTTCCTGTGAACATGTGTCAAAAATTAAAAAAAACAAAAACAAATATGAATCCATCACATATATTTAAAAGACAATTCAAACCTTAAAAAACATTGCTCAGCATTTAATTTTTTTTTTCAAACAAGACAATCTTTTCAATTTCTCACAATAAGAAATTTAATTTACTGTCTTTAAAAGAGAGAAAGATAGTGTTTCAAGATGAAAAGTTTCTTTTTTTAAAGAAAGACTATAGACTGTCTTGCTTTTTCTGATGTTAATATATTTTTGGAATAATGGTTAGTGTTCGCTAATGGGCTAAAGACCGAGGTTCAATCCTCAATCGAGTCATACCAAAGATTTGATGCTTCCTTATGAAACATTCACCATTATAAGTCGAGGATCAAGGGTAAGTGGAGCAATCCAGGGAAAGTAATGGCACCCTCTCCTACATCTTGGTCTAGTAACCAA
Organism: Sepiola atlantica; assembly: GCA_963556195.1. NCBI lineage: Eukaryota > Metazoa > Mollusca > Cephalopoda > Sepiida > Sepiolidae > Sepiola > Sepiola atlantica. The sequence continues at coordinate 91,119,707 of OY744538.1, read as the reverse complement.
TGAAAAGAGTCTTTATGTTGCCCTCGACTACAGTAATCACAAAGACCCTCTTTTTATTGACTACTACATTAAGTAGTAAATTATGTTACCTTGTCAAGACTGCTTATCAAGCATTGCTCCCCCCCCCTCCTCAATGAACTCAATTTTACCCCCGTAGAGGTGACCGGTAAAGCCTAATCTTCAAAACTACATAGCTACATCATTGAGCAATGGTGTCCCAATTCCAACCAACCCAATAAGTATCGCAATACTTCTGCAATACATGCTATAGAATCAAATTGGCACTTACTCGCATAACGGCTCCAACTGCCGTCCAGTTGACAGAAAAACTCTTGCTTAAATGAAGCAATATTTATATTTAGAGTATCCAATCATGGATAAGCAACCAATCATAACCCAGAGAATGGACTTGCCCATCTAAGCATAATAGAGTATCCCAGCCTGTTTATATACTAACTCTCTGACTTCTGATCACAATCTATTTTCTTCTAGCTCAACTGGTCAGACAGCTGAGCATTGACACACTCACTCACTATCCAGGTTTATCGTCTATGTTCCCTTTGACAAAAGATAAGTGTTCACGGTTGTGGGGATTGACTGCGTCCACTGTTTACGGTCTTGCTTGATGTTTTTTTTTCCATGTCTTCCTAGGGCGCCCAGCTTTCTTTTTGCTGTCCAGCCTTAGGTCTCTGCATGTGCTGATGTACCCCTGCTTCCCATAATATGCCCGAACCAGCGAAGACGGTTTGCCCTTATTAGGACATCAAGTTTTGGAATGGCCAATTTCTCAAGTAGAGTGTCCGACCTAATGTTCTGGCTTTTCAATGCATATCCACCTAATCTCCTACTAAATTCAATACATGTCAGCTTTACCTATCCAATACTGACCTATATCGACATATTTCCTCATGAGGTGTTCGTCAAACTCACCAGCAAAAATGTAGGTCTTATCTGTGAAGACGCTGGCAAGATGCCATCTTGTATGGATTTGTTTGCCATACAAGAGGTGTGTTGCCTCCATTATTAAAAGGATGCTGACAATTCTTGTGCAACAGAATTAAAATCTTCAACTCAAGTTGCCAGACTCGCCCAGCGGTGATGCAGTTTTGCCAATAGATATGCACTTGAAGCACAACGCATTATGCAAAACGACAAACGAGCAGAAAAATAATTATCGGTGCTGACAACGCTGTTAGATTTATTTTGAAATGAATATTTTAGAAAGGTATTAATCCACGACGACCATTTTCTTCAAGTGATGGGTAAAATAGTAGGATTGACTGGGCTGTTTTAGACTGATTGCCAACCAATGCGTGAGAAGAAAACTTTTTCACTAAAACTTCAGTTGTATGAACGAGGCACGAGCCACTTCAATAAATGTGCACAACCTTGTTAATGTGTGTTATCTGTCTCTCTCTCTCTCTTTCATATATAATATATATATCATATAATGTATTTATGTATCCTATCCTAATCACATCGATATAACAGGACCATAATTCCATGTGAAAAAAATATATGCATATATATATATATATTTAGTGTTGATAATGAGTACTGACTGTAATTTAGGTTTTGATCGCCTAGTCTTTCATGTTTTTTTTTTTTTTTGCGTTTTTGCTTTGTTTTGTACAATTAGCACTGAAGATAGCCACACCAAGAAATAAATGCACATGAGCATTTTACAAATATATTAGTGTTTTCCAAAATATAAAAAATAAGTTTTATGAAATGACGTGAATCTGTCCTTTATAACATTGAAATGGTATAAAATGACATAAAAAGTATTGAATATAGCATAGCTCTGGCCTCACACTATTCAGCTATTATAATTACTTTATATTTATTTAGAATTTTTTTATATATATTCAAATATAAATAAAATTTAAAATATATATATATATATATATTATTTTCACTTTTGCATTTTCAAGATATTCAGCTCTGATAATTAATTAATATTCAATTGTTATTGGTCAGACCTGACGATAAGAGTATTATCTTAGAAAATGACCTTTAAACCATGGTTTTTCAATTTGTATTCCTTGTTTGATCACTTGATGAGTTTTTTTTATCAATTTCATCACTTCATTATCCGTATGTAAATTCTCTATCCACTATATTCACCGTATCTCGATAGGATCTAATATAATTTTTAATTTTTATGTTATATATATATACATATAAATGTAAATAAATGCTAAAGTATGCAAAACATTTATACGGAACAAAACTTAGATTTAGTATAGGGAACGTTTATGTTTTTGTCTTTTAAGGGAAGTGGGGTCTGATCAACTCTGCTGGGAAGCCATCAAATTAAATACTGTCTTGTTTTTAAATTCCCGAAACAGTTTTTCATGGTAAACAACTGATGATCCCTCAAATAATGTTAGAAGCAAACTAATATAATAAGTGTAAAAATTAAATTGACTTACATGAGTGATTTTCCACTGAACGACTTCGGACTTAAGGGTTTTTTGTTTTTTTTCCTTATATAGTTTTAATGGTTGAGATACTTCCGAGACTATATATATATATATATATATATATATATATATATATATAAATGTAAATAAATGCTAAAGTTGGGCTTATTTCTCTCACTAACGGTAAAGTCAAAACGCCCGATTTCAAGTCAATTCGACTTTACACAATAGACGCACCATTTTTTTTATATACTGCTTATATACATGCAATATCGGTCGCAAGGTTAACTAATATGTAAATTGATTAATTAATAAAATGTCCTTTTTCAAAATTGTTTTGATTTTAATATAAAACATAAATGCAAAATATAGTTCTGTTTTGCAATTGTGTTCAAATGTTCCTTTCTTTAGAGAGACGACTTGATTTTTAATAAGTTGTGATCTATTTCTAAATTGCAAGTGAAAAGAAAATTGATTTCTTTCCTTTATTTATCTTTTAAATGTAAAGAAAGGAAAAAAGTTGTATAGGAATTACAAAAATGCTGGTTAGTAATGACAGAACCCCCTTGAGTTTACTACAGCCGTTTCCTAATACTTTCAATCATTGCACCAAAATTGACGGCTCAATTTGAGCAAAGCTTAGTTCTATTTTACTTTCTATCTAACGATGCAAGTAATACGGTCGTAAATCACATCCCTATCATGTTGAATTGATAACATTTCAAGACTCGAATTGGGTGGGGTCATTTCCGAGCAGTGTTTTCAATGCGACATAATGGTTTGACATAACGTCCGCATAACCAAATCGAGCTGTTACCCTTTCATAACAAGATAAAGATCTGCAGCAACATTAACAATTTGATTCTTGAAATGACTGCTTTGGAGGTTCCAAGAATTGAGATTGGCTATGTTTATCCTGACGCGATGCTGGGAATCTTTAAAACTGCTGCTCAACTCTGATAACGATTTTTAAGGGCAAAATACAAAAATAGATGAAGATATAAGAAAAATAAAATAAAAACAACAAGAAAAAGGAGAGAAAAAAGATGGCTAACGTCTTTATTAATCTATTTATTTTTCTAAGAGAGTCATCAAGTTTAGAATAATATTAGTCTTGTTGATTGCAGGATAATATTCTTCAAAATCAACTGCGATAGGGATTTACTTGCTTCTTACAGCAGGTAAGTGATGGCACAAGGACAGTTTAAAATAGGACCTGAAGAAAAAGTGGGGCGAGGTGAGGGGAATATGGTGGATGGGGTAAAACAGACTAGCCAAGTTGCAAAATTTTTTCTTGCATCACTTTTGCAGCATATTGTCTTGTGTTATTGTGGAGGAGGACAACCGTATTCATATTGACAAGTGCCGGGCGTTTTTTTTCTCCGATTTTCTTATTTTGTTACATAATTTAAAATTTCGTTTTATTTTAACATATAAGATCTTTAAATCTTAACAAAATTAAATCCGCTAAAATTAATGATAAATAAGTGTGATTAATGAGCTTAAAAAAAGACAGATGCGACGTCATACCACTAGAGTGAAATAAACCGGTTGTTTTTATTGGCCAGTAAAATAATGAGGGAAGTTAAAATTAAACAAGGAAAAAAGATTTAACTTTTCAATATTCATTGCCAGTTCATGGAGTAAATAAAATACTTTTTACTCCACAACCAGAATCTAAATAGTGAACTTTAAAAACAAATTTCAAGTTTGTATATGTTCCTTCACTTGACCTCTTTGCACACACACACACACACACACAAGCAATTTTCTATTGCGGAAAACGATGAGAAATCCAAATGTAAAACCCAAAACAAACGCTTCGCTCACCTTTTCCTGCCTACTCGCAGGCATACATAGAGAGTGATTAAGTGACGAATGTAGAGAGGTGGAAACCTTCCTCCATAGTTATTATTTTGTTTGGTAGAAGGGGAGATAAAGCGTGAATATTAACTAGCATCACTCTCGTTACATAATTACAAAGAGTCAGAGTTAAGTGAGGCAAGGTAAAAAAAAAAAAATTTTAAACTGTCTTTTCAAAGTAAACCACGACCACTTCTACCTCGACTACGAAGCCGTATTTTTGCAATTTCTTTTTCTATCTTTTTGGATTTATTTTGTGTAATGATAATTGTTAGTTTTGGTTACAGACATGCGAACACAAAATATGTCACAATTGTCAAGGATCATCATCATATTCGGTTTAACATCTATTTTACATGCTAGCATGCATTGGACGGCTTTAAAAGATGACTTTCAAACTATCCTATCTCTGACCAGGTTTTTATTCATCCCTCTTTGTCTCAAGTCCATTTTTATCACTTCCGCCCATGTTTCCTTATCCTTCCATGTGAACTGGACCTGCTACCTTAACTGTTCTACATCTACTGACCCAAGAACTCTCGTCCATTCTTTCAACTGAAAATCTCGCTAACCCTTAGTCTCAAGTGGCGTTTGGCCTTTCCCCACAAACAACAACATGATCGTTTTCAAGTCCAATGCGAACAAATATTTGTAGAGTCGTCCTGTGAATTAATCATGGCCAGAGATAGGTTAGTTTGGAAGTCTATTTCTTAAAGCCGTCCAACACATGCGAACATTTAAAATTGACGTTAAACCGAATATGATAATCATACTTTATATTCTCGCGTTTTTCTTGAATACTAAATACCATGCATGCTCCACGTGCATATTTCTGCTCTGCGTGCATATTTCTGCTTGTTTAACTTGAGATTTATTTTAAAAAAACAGACAGAAATGTTGTTTCAACCTGATCTATTGCTTGGCGTCAAATTGTTCAGATTAAAATGAAATCTATTACAAAGATAGTCATTAACTATCAATTAGCTGTATAGGAAACACACTGTCTTGGAGCTTAATTTTAATATAATTGGTATTTTAATTATAAAATAAATAGGGAATGCCATTGATGGGAGGGCATGTGTGACACCGTGTAACTATTAGCATAAACCATAAGACGTAGAAAGTGAAAGAAAAATAATGATTTTTTTTAATACTAAGGGTTTACCACTTACCAAGGACAAAAGTCACTCGAGAATAAGGGTGAGATTTTCAGTTGGATGATGGAACAGTACGACAAAAGGATTGAGAACTATGATTTATTCACATGACGACTTGACATTGAATGTGAAAACGACCATGTTTTAGTTTGTAGGGAAACATTTCCTAGGTAACGTTTTCCACAGGTGGGAAGTTCTTAGAAAGAAACTCTATGTGCCTAAAATCAAACTGAACTTTCATGAACAGATGAAAAAAGGAGAGTTCTTTGTAGTGTTGGAACGAGTTCTTGCAATGAAGGTTTTATGAAGTGGGGGGGGGGCCGGGGGTGGCATTGACATTATGTTGTGGCCCTGTAATGCCAGCATGTGAAACAGATGATGATCATCATATTTAAATGTTTACACAATTTATTTGAATAGGCTGTAGGAGACAAAGTGAAGTGGGAGGGGAGCTGAACTTAGGATACTTCTAAGATAATGAACAGAATCTTCATATTCTTAACCAACAGCCCCTCCTCTCTCCTGCATCTACATGTTTAAGTTGCCGAGAATATTTGTAGCCTGAATAAGAAGGCTAGTGGCATCAACTTCCACTTAGTGGCCTGTCCACTTTAATTTCTTAACCGTTGAGCCCCCCCCCCCTCTCTCTCTCGTATTTTTGCCCTGATTGCTATTGGGCTGAAAGCACTAATTAACCTCCACACTATTTAGATGCAAAAAGTGGAAGCAAGTCGTTGCACTCGGGCGTCGGCGGCGTCGTTGTCGTCTCGTTGAATAACTAGACTTATTGGACAAAAAAAAAAGGAAGAAAAAGTTTCGGCCGGTCAGTCCAGTTCAGTCCGGGATAACCTGCATCTTGGGGGTGATATATAAAAATGTATGAATTATATATATCTTCAGCTCTTTTTTTTTTTTTAGCCGTCTGATGATCGTTAGGAGTGTGAAACCATGGTAATGACCCCATTTAAAAAACGTAACTTATTTGAGTACTATTTTTTTTTTTTTTTTAATTTAAATTTTTTTTTTTTTATGTTTATAATCGATTTTTTTTCCAATAAACAGATTTGAAGCTAATCGTTACTCTTTAGAATCGATCCTATTCTGTTTTTGATTTCTATGTTAATTTCACTTGTTCTGCCTGTCCTCATTATTGAAAAAAATGCTGAATCAGGCCCATCCATCAGTTTGCTTTATTCTTGAACTGATTGTAGATTTGTAGAGATAGAGAATAGCCTAGATATATATTCACAATCAGACCATGTATGGAGTACTGTTGTCATATTTGGGTTGGTGAATCTCTGTTCCATTTGAGGGTTCTTGATAAGGTGCAAAAACGTGTCTGTAATTTGATTGGCCCTACCTTCGGCACCCTCTCTCTCACAGACGTGATGTTGCTAGTCTCAGTCTCTTCTATAAATACTATTATGGCATGTGTTCTTCAGAATTGTGTGATCTATTCCTCGCTTCTTTTGTTCCAGCTCATTTGACTCAGTCTAGTGGTCTCCATCAATTCTCTGTGTTGATACCTCATTGTAATACAGCTTCCTATTCCAGCAGCTTCTTTCCAAGAACTGTAGGCTTGTGGAACTCTCTTCCTGCTGACTATTTTCCTACTACTTATAAGCCTGGTCTTTTTAAGACTAAGGCCAATAGGCATCTCCTGTCTTTGCGATATTCATATTTCGTTCTTGTTGGCTCCTTACATCAAGTGGCTTCATGCCTTGTCTGGAGTGATTTCCATTAAAAAAATATCTACTGGGAACTATCTCAATTGGAATTAATAAAGTCAATATGCTGATGAGGAAAATCATAAACATTTGTCAAGTTTTACTCTGATGTAATAGTGATACTAAAGATTTTTTGTACATATGGAAAAACATATTGAGTACTGTTGAAGTAAATACGAAAATCGATACATAAAATATTTTATATATTTCCTTATATATATATATATATATTGTCACCTTTTTTCTATCTGAAAACATAAGATTGTTAAATTCCAAATGTCTGATTTTAATTTCGTTTTCCGTGTAAGTCAGCAATTGTTTATTTTTTGTGTTTTGACTTGACATTTTTAATAGCCTTTTCATCATCACTTTCCGCGCTGCCTATGAAGCTTTCAACCAGGAGAATGCGATAAGTGAAGTTGGTGTGCGATCAAGTTCACATTGCCCTTTGATACACCTCAATCACCTTTATCGTTTATGCGTTCGGTCAATGGCCTTTCTATCCTCCTTGGCAGCTCGACAGGTAGACAAAAGCACTTTCTTCCTCTTGGTAGACAACATTTTAGATAAAAAAAATCACAAAAATTCCAAAACATAATTAATTTTCATATGAGATGAGGATTGATAATTTGAAGTTTTTGGATTATTCGGACTACTGTTCTCATCTTGGATGTTGTTCTCACAAAGTATCCGCCGATGTAACCTCCGACAAGATACACCTGAAGAAGGTCGAACTCAGGATTCTGTACGGGATTTTGGACGAGACCCATTATTTAATCCACGGAGGTAGCATGCTCTCGTCCTGTCAGCCATGACCGAGTGGAAGTCTTGAGCAATTCCTAATTGTATTAGTTTTCTGGAGGTTGAAAATTCAATTCTTAGTATCACTTAGAACTGAATTTTACTTAGGACCAGTGGTGTAACGGGAATCTTGTCGAACTCCGGTATAAGTGCTGTGTGCGACAAGATACACCTGAAGAAAGTTGGAGGTTACAAGATGAGGAAATCAGTCTGAAAATTGTTTGTTTCGATCCTTTTACTCTCGGACATCTTCAGATGCTGTGTGCCAAATTCTGAAAGCGGCATAAAATTTTAAAACCAATTCTTTACTGGTATATTACACTGGGTAATGTAGTTTAAGAATATGTATGCTTATGGGGAGCTATTTTCAAAACCGTAAGAGTTTGTGAATAGACAGACATACTGGAACTATAGCTTTGTTATGTAGGGGAAAAAAGATTCAATTTCGTCCTTGAACACAATGCGAGCCTTGGATCATTTCAATAATATGTCAAGTGTAATGAAATGTCCTTGTTTGCCACAGACACACAGAGGCAGAGATGACAACATCAGGATCTGTCATTCTCTGGTCATCTCCAGAATTTTCACCAGAGCCCTATTAGTTGAGTAGCTCTGACACTGCCATATTTCCACTGCTCCTACCATGCTAGGGGAGGTTGGACTTTAGCAGCAGTAACCCTATAGTGATAATAGAATGTATTAACTTTGCTAGATTCAATGTTCCTGATTTTCATAAACGACCTGCCTGATGACATTGTGTCTGAGATGGTTATATTTGCTGACGGCACCACGCTCTACTCTCGTCATGCGGCCAAAACGGATGTGCACATATCCAAGGCAATGGCTGAATCCTTAGAAAGTGACCTCCAGTCTGTAGTAGAATGGGGTCATAAATGAAATGTACCATTTAATATTGCTATACGACAAAGCTCCTCTCCTTCAACAACTACAAGAAACCTCTTCAACCATCGATTGTCATTCCAAATAACACCCTACCTAAGAGTCCAATGTTCAAACTCCTCGGCCTAACATTCACAGGTAACATGAATTAGAACAAATACATAGAAGACATTGCCAAGGCTGCTGCAAAGAAAGTAGGCTCCCTCTACCGTGCTAGAAAACTTTTCACACCTGACAGTATCCTATATCTCTACAAAGCCACCATCCACACATGCATGGAGTATTGTTGCCACATCTGGCCTGGTGCATCATCCACTAGTCTCTCCCACTTAGACTCTTTTTTGGACCTTGTCTAATAAGTCCCTAACTATCCACCCAGCTCCAGCCCTCGTCCCATCGCCGCAATGTTGCATCCTTGTGCTTGTTTTACAAGTACTTCAATGGAAGGTGCTCAGATGAACTTGTTGCTCTGGTGCCTCCTCGACGTAAATACACTCGACCAACTCGACAATCAGCTAAATACCATCCATTCACTGTGGAGGTCTCCAGATGCCGGAGAGCCTTCTACTCCAATAGCTTCTTTCCTCGTACTGCTGGCTTTTGGAACTCCCTCCTTGCTCTCTGTTTCCCCGACTGTACCGACATGCAGAAATTTAAAACTAATGTGAACAAGCATCTAGCTGCACAGCTCCGAACTTAGGGTAAAAGTTTTGGGGGTCATCCTAATTCTCAGTAGCCCCTTAGTTCACCCCAAATAAGGCAAGTTGTCAATGTAGACCTGTTTTTTAAAAAAAAACAACCAAAAAACACCTATAATTTATGTGCTTTTGTTTTAGATTTTTTCATTTTAAAATGGGAAGAAATTCACTATTTTTAGCCGGGAACTACATAAAACAAAAATTGCTGACAACTTTTATGACATGGCTTCAGAGTTGGATTTAATGTCATGGACGAAAAACTGCTTTTTTTTTTTTTTAAGTTAAATTTTTCACTCATTTTAAAATTTGATAGATGTCATATTTAATCTGACATCTTTTAAGCTTTATTGCATCTTTAATTTTCTTTGATACATCTTGTTAAATTTGTAGTCTTCAACTAAATCGGATTTCTCGCGCATTATAAAATTAAAATATATATATATATATATATATATATTTATTTTAATTTTATAAAGTATGGATAGTTTTTTTCTTCTTCTTCGCCTTTGGTTTACAATTGAGAGAGAGAGGGTGTGAGAGCGAGTACATATATATTTTTCTTTCTACTTTTAAAAGGGGACATGATGAAATTGAGATGTGAGAGCACGGAAACAAGTAAAAGGAATAGTTCAACTGATTGACAAACTGTCAGAAAAATTATAATATCCGTCTTCAAAAGTTTCATTCTTAAAAAAAGTTGTTTTTTTTGCTTTTTTTTATTCTTTGCTACTTGAACCTCAATCTCGCCTGATTCTTCGTTTTCTTCAGATTCCGTATCAGCAAAGCCGATGTAAATATATTTGGATAACTAATACTTGTTTTATTTATTTTTGAGAGTTATCTGAAGTATAACTGATTCCAATCCGTATTGTAAATCTCTTGATAGGAGTAGGCAATTGGCCAAATAGATACTATTGTAGACTATGTTGATTGGGATTAGCCATGCCAAGTTCAAATCCAGTATTTAATTATGCACGAATAACGTTGAGAAATGTACGAGCAATTTTATTTTCCACCCTAATGCTCGGGTTTATAATTATCGCACTTGATTATTGCATTAACATTTTTTCATCAACCAATCAAATGTTAACTTTCATTTTATTGTGTGTGTGATAATTGCTTTTTATTATATTATATTTTCTTATAGTTCAGATCGATTCTTATAAAATCAATTTTCAAAGCAAAATGAAGCTCAATATTCAAACCTTTAAATAGTTATTTAAAAAAAGTGCAATATATATATATATATATATATATATATATATAACAGTTAAAGGGTTAGAAACTAATTAAATTCCTCCCCCCGATGTAGAATAAATTGACTAAAAATAATTTTAAAAATTATTAAAAAGAATTCTGACTGATTTTGCTTTGACTTTTTGTTTGGGGAGCCTTTTTGATAAGTTTTGTTCACCTCACCGAAGACTTACTCATTCGAACATGTAAACCCACCATCAACCAAGCTTGATACGAGGGGGGGGGGGGGGTATATTAAAATGTTTGTAAAAATGTTCTTAAATTCACCAGTTTTATTACGAAAGTCGATTAAGTTCATCACGTGCCTGATGACTACTCATGAGTTGAAAACGTTTGTAAATATGGCGAGTTCTTATTCACACTGGAGCACATTAGACTGTTGGCCCAAACAACTCCAAAAATTGGATCAAAAAAGGTATAAAAGTTCTTGTTTCACTTCTGTTTAATCAAACAGGAACAAAGAAAAACTCCTACCCAAACACATACAAAAATATATTAAGTTTTGTATGTGTGTAGAGTTTTTTTTTTTTTTTTTTTTTTTTTTTTTTTTGAGAAACATTGACTAGAGTGGTTAATTACCGAAGTAAAATATATTTAAGACGGTACAGTCAAATTTCTAACTTAGAGTTGAAGACTGTAATCTTCCAACTTCCTGAGGTTTAGTGTCACGTCTTTATCCAATTTCCAAGAAATCAGAGAAAAGTTATGAAACCACAGGTCCGGGGTTGTTTCTAAACCTTTGACTACCTGTTTAGAATGTAACAAAATGTTATATATGTAAAGGCCAAGATTTTATTCGTTTTACGAATCAATTTTTCAAAACAAACAGTGTTCGTACAATTACGATTCCGTTTTGTTCACCAAAAGACCAACCGACATTTGTATATCAATATCGGATAGTTCTTCTATGAGAACTTATTTTAGGTTTCTGATGAGTCCAATCAGCGGATTAACCTCCATCGTGAACGTCTCAGAAATAACTAGCTGTTATCCTTTTGTTTTGTCGCATATATATATATATAGTAGTATGAAAATATATGTAAGCGACACAGAAACATGTTTCACTCCCAAAGAAAATTATTAGGCTAAATGTTGTATTCACATATTGAGCACTGTTGAAGTAAATACTGAAAATATATATGTCTCGGAAGTTTTTCAACACTTAAAACTATGAGGGAAAAAAAACCAACATTTTAGTCCCAAGTCGTTCGGTGGAAAATTACTTTTCTTCTAAGTCAATTTACTTTTTACAGTCACTATATTAGCTTGCTTCCAAGAATTTACACTAGTTTAAGGGATCATCAGTTGTTTACCATGAAAAACTGTTTTGGGAATTTATACTAATCCAGGAAAAATAAACATTCACAGGATAGGAATCCAAAGAATTTCAACCGGGCTTATAAAAAGTGCTCAATATCAAATAGAGCTTTTATATATATATGGTTATTTTTATTTATACAGACATGTACAAAATCTGCAACACTGGCATGTCAATGTTATCGATGTACAGCTGTTAAAAACTTAGAATCAGATCATGAGATCTCATTCTGCGTGATATTCGGGAAGAATTCTTCCCAAATATGATCTGAGATATTCTGCCTGATGAGATCTATTTTTAACAGCTGTAGATCAATAACATCGACATGTCAGTGTCGCAGATTTTATACATGTCATTATATTATATATATATATAGACAATTATTTTTATGCACTATATATATATATATATATATATGAATAACATTATTGACGGTAATTTAGTATATAATATGTGTGTAGATATTATAAATGTAAGTTCACACACAAACGTGTGTACTTTTATTTCGACATATCATATAGATACTAGGCAGGTAGTAAATCTATTCATATATAGAATATAGATATAAATCTCTCTCATCTGACCTAATTATTGTTTGGGGAGGGAAATACAAACTTGTATTATATAACAATTGTTACCCAACATTTAATACAATCTATATTCTAAATTGAGATTAATTGTTACCTGCCTCGTCAAAAAATACCTTTATTTTTCTCACCAAACGTGGAGAAGAATGGGAATCAGTGAAACATATTTTTTTTTTAATGGTGAATAATCCTGGAAGCATCTGTAATGACTTTATTATTGGAACCGACTATCTGGGACATTTCACAGTCACGTTTTATGGAAAAAACGTTTCGATGGTGTCCGCGTCTCCTTTGGGAATATTCTTGCACTTTTATTGGAGTGGATCTTTTCTCAGGAATTTCTTCTTTTCATTTTTAACGTGGATTTTATTAGCGGTGTGAATTTCTATTATTAATACATTTCATTGCACTCAACTATTTTTTTTTTCTAAAAACTTTGTGTGGTACATTTAGTTAATGATTATATATATATATATATATATTATATATTTGTTTGAATTCTATACATTACTGTGTGCGCTTGGGGATACCCGGGTTTCGTCTATCTGATTATCCTGAATTCATAGCCAGTTAACTGCTAATTTTAGAACCTTTGTTCAAAACGGGGCTGATGAATATTTCTGGAATATGAACAAGCCGGATTTTCTCCTAAATCTAGTATGACCAGATAAATGAAACCTGGGTATATCCGGTGGACACATTAAATAAAATAATTAAATTCTATACATTACTATTAGCTCTTGTAAGGCCTACAATCAGACACATAGACGACCTGTGATCTGACGACTGTGCCTCAAACGCTACGAGTCGTATATGTTTAATTTTAATGGATGACTTCATCATTTATGACATCATAAAGGATCTCTTCCCAATGTCTTCCACCTATTTTAGTGGATGACATCTTCACTTTGTGCACGGGTATTACGCTTTAGAAAGCAAACTTTCCGTCATTATTACAAAAACACATGAAAGTTCACAATTATTATCCATACTTGGTTAGCTGCTTGTTCTTGTATGCGTCGCTGTCAGTGATCCTTCCAGACTGAAAGTATAAATAAGTCAAGACATGGACAGAGGAGGTTGATTCGACTTGATCTTCGATCCAGTTCACTGATCAGTGAAGAAAGGGGAGACAGACACAGAGAGAGATCGATAATCACTGTTTAATTATATCTTGTCAGCCCATATCACTGCATTCTCATGTTCATACACAGAGAAACAGTTTACACGCTTCCACAGAACTTTCTCTCTCTCTTTGATCCATGTGAAGTCATGTCTCTTTCTATTAATTCCTACAGTCTAGTAATCCCAACCTTTAGTACAGCAAGTTGACCCCTGACTGAACTTCCATTTCATTTAGATACTAGTGGATTTATTTGTCCAATATATAACACAGGGGCAAAAATACAAGTTATCAAGCAAGCAAAAAAACAGTTTTATTTGTGTATTAATATAAATAGAGCTTTATAACAGTTTATCTATCAGAAAGAATATCAAGCCTTTCATGTGTGCATGGGCGGTAATCTTGCAGTCTGGTTAACAGCCAAGAAATAATTTTAAAAATATATACAACAAATAACTTTTACCAAACATATTAAAGTTTAATTTTCTACCGACCTATATACTTTAATTGTGAAATAAAAAAATAATGAAAACAGCTTCGATTTCGTTCAAAGCTCTCTCTTTCTTCACACAAAATCAAAATCGCTAATTGCCCGTTGTTGTTGCTGGTTATTCATTGCTTAAACAAAAAAAAAAAAAGAATCATCCTACCACTAACCCTAAGTCCGACTGGGAAGTCTACCCCCACCATCACCAAAGTCTGAAATTAATGACCACCTAAAAAAAAAATAGATGCCATATTTGAATTTTACTTATCCGAACACAAGAAAGTCAGAGAAAATAAATGTTACAATCAGTTTCCACACTTTTCAATATCGCAAGATTTCTGCAAGGTTTGCTGTCTTCATTCGGCTCTGTTCTGATTTTGACTTTTGTTAGTTACAAGAAGCTCTAGTCTCTCCTAAACACTAACCCAGTCTAATAATACTAAACCAATAGTAACAATGGCATATATGTATACACTTAAAATAATTATTCTATCCGAATCTTTTTCACGTGTTCCTTTCGTTGCATACGACAACGATGACAATCTTTTTATCTTGTGAGACCGATTGAGTGTAACATTACTTCTTTACCAACTGATTCTTTTAGAGGTTGTTGTCTAGTTGGATCTTTGTTAATTACAATTTTACATCGACCATTTTGCTCTTTATTATATTTATTGCCGATACTAGATTGACAGAGCATCAGCTTTACTTCAGCTAATGTTTTAAGCATTTTGTCAATCGATCGTTTCTCGCTAATAATGATTCATTGGCATCAAATGCGTCGGTCTGTGTGCAGTGCTGAATCTCTTCCCTTCAGCAAGCTCTTCTTGTGAACCAAGAATTTGTTAACATTAGACTTGAAAACGATCATGTTTCAATCAGCTGGAAGCTGCCCCGTGGTATAGTGTTCCACAGACAGGTAGTTCTTGGAAATAAACGCTGCTCATGGAAGTTTCATTTAGCTCCAGGTACACTGAGGAAGAAAAGAAAGAAAAATTATTTACAGTGGTTGGAGCTAGTCGAGTTTTTGGAAAGCCAGAGGTTTTTAATGCTTATGAAGCAAAGTAAATAAAACATTTTTCAATTTGAATAAAAATTATTTTTGACGCGTTAGATTCTATGGAAGCAAGTAACAAAAATAATATTCACGTAAATTTTTGTTGGTTTATTTGTTGATGTTCACAATTCACATCTAAGAAAATGTAAGAAGAAATTGTGTCCATTTTTCTTTGGAATTTGTCATCAATGACAATTCCGTTTCATCTTTAACGCGAAAGGGAAAAAAGAAACTGGAAGAATTATGTCAGAATTATTTGAAATACGAAAGGACATGGATGCATTAAAGACCGAAATAAAAAATAAATATTTCAGATTTGTGTGTGAATGTTGAGGCGTTGGAAAACCATTGGATTAATGTTATGTTAGCTGATGTACTTGTCTATGTTCGGTATCATCATCATCATCATCATCATCATCAACCGGTTTATTTGTTAGATCAGGCAACAATTAATCCCCGGATGAGGGTGGGGCCTGATTGTCTCAATCTAAGTCTTTCCTCTCCATTCTTGTCTTTGGTGAGACCCGACGGAATCCATACCCAAGGCTCTCTATCACGTTTGATCACATCCTCCCAAAACAACTTGGGTCAGACAGAGGTGATCTTCTCTGCTGGCACGTTCAACTGTTGGACTTTAGCAATGCATCCATTGCTGCATTCAACGTGCCCCAACCAACGCAGTCTGCTCTTCTGCATGACGTCCGCGAGGCTTTCCAAGTTGACCTGCGTGAGCAGAGACCCAAAAGGCATGGTCTGTTTAGGCCTCACCAAACAGATCCATCTGACCATTACCTTGTCATCACGGTGCAGTTTCTTTAGTGTGCCGGCAGAGACAGCCCAGGTTTCGGAGCCATACACCAGCACACTTCTGACACATGAGGAGTATATACGACCTCTCGTAGCTGCTGGCAGGTGTCTGTTTGCTTGCAGACAGTTTGGAGAGCTGCTACCAATTCTGACAGACTTGGAAAGTGTAGCTGTCGCGAGTTCACAGTTAAGACATTATTATAAAAGAGATCTGGGGAGGTGCCGCTTGGAGCTCCCTATCTTGCCTTGACAGATTACACAATTGACTCTGTATGTAATTTAGTGAAGAGATGATCTCTCCTCTTCTCTAGCAACGTCATTTCTGTGAGAAAAAGGGCTGCAGTCATTTCCTGCTCTATCGGTATTTTCATTGTAGGTGCTCGACTGAGTTTCAAGATCTGCCCCCCCTCCCTCCCCCATAAAACCTTCTCAGTAAGAATCGTCTTCTACCAACGCTGTCCTCTGTGTACCTAAAATCAAACAGAACTTCCATGAACAAAGTTTCTTTCCAAAAACTTCCCACCTGTGGAACACGTTACCGCGGTGGGAATGTTTACCATAACGTTGCGATCCCTTCATAGAACTGTTCCATCATCCAACTGAAATTCTCATTCACGCTTATCCTCGAGTGGCTTTTGGCCTCGGTAAGTGGTGAACCGTTTGTATAAAAAATATATAATATAATATAATAATAAAAAACAAAATTGTGGATGGGTTAGCGTGTAATAATGTATTCCCCCCCCCCCCACACACACACACTTGGTTGTAGAGTTCTCCAGATGCCAGAAAACTTTTTACTCTAATAGCTTCTTTCCTCAGAACACTTGATTTCGGAATTCCATCCTTGCTTCCTGTTTCCCCAACTGTACTTACAGGCAGAAATTTAAATGTAATGTAGACAAACATCTTGCCGCACAATTTTCCACTTATGTCTGGCCACTATTACAGTAGCCCCCCGTACCTTTCAGAGGCAATATACCTTGTTTGGTGCAAACAAAAGTAAAAAAAACATTATGAATGGTTTAACTTGTAATAATGTATTCCGGCACAGTTTAAATCCCCCCCCCCCCCACTTGGTGGTCTGTGACTCAAGAATTTAAACCGAAGATTCTTAACAATTCTTGTTTGAATATCTTCCCGTAGTCGTTTGCTCCAATAGACGGAGAAAAAGAATGTAAATTTGCGTTAATTTGATGAAATTGATGCCAGCCAATTTCTGCTTGCTCGTTAATTTACCGACTCGACTCTACCTGAAAGTTTACGCCTTGACAGCTATATTTTGATTTCTTACCTACGACTAATTACACCAAAAAAAACATAGATCTTTTTTCTTTCTTTCCCCTATGACTATGGAATCCAATTTATAGTGTTTCTCGTCAAACTGGTGCCCTCATTGTTGATACTGACTTATGATAAATATATTGTCTAACAGAACTATACTTATATATATTGAACCCCCGCTATTCGCGGACTCACCATTCATGATTTCACAAATTCGCAGATGTTCAGCATAAGCATTGACTTAACTGTTTCTTCCTAAATTCGGTAGAACTTACAAATATATTGACCTTAGTTGGACTTAAATGATTGTCTATTTTTTTTTGTCGTGATAAAAAAAATCATCTAACTTGCAAGCAGAAAGGACTAATCTGTGCTAATTTGTTGGTTTTCATGCAAAAAACACATGCTAATGTACAAAAATTTGAATTTTAATCAACTCTGAGGTATCAAAATCTATTCACGGATTTTTGCTATTCGCGGGTTAGTTTGGAACGTAACCCCCACGAATATTAAGGGCCTACTGTGTATAATATATATATATATATATAGAGAGAGAGAGATATAGTAGGCCCATCTAGCTGGCTTTGAAGCGATAGCAAGCCGATAAAGTTTGTGACACCTGGAACTGCTCTTAACCTTTTTCACATTTCATTTGTAAGGGTCCAGTATACATGGTGATCCCACAAAGAATAGGTCATTTAGCACAACTAATTGACTTGTACATATTTAATTGTTGGAAATAATAGAAAAGCATTATGTTTCTGAATTCTTTAGATGAGGATAATTTGGATTATTCGGACTACTGTTCTCATCTTGAATGTTATTCTCACAATGTTTTCCCGAGTTCAACAGAAGGATTCCAGGGTTCGGAAAGATACTCCTGAAGAAGGTTGGAGGTTACATCAGCCGAAATGTTGTGATGATAACACTCAAGATGAGAACAAAAGTCTAAATAATCCAAATTACAGAAAAGCATTATTAAAACTGAAGAAAAAAAACAAAACATAAATGTTAGATGAAATGTTCATTGTGCTTTCCGTGAGCAGCGGCACGATGACGTAGACGGTCGAGCCACCTTCCAGTCTCCCTTTTGATAACTTCAAGCACATTATTCTTTCGAGCTTCCATCAACAGAGTTTTTAAGGATTTTATGATTGTGACATCTCTCCTCTCTAATTGAGATTGATGTGACAAGTAAACCCCTTGGCTTTGAGTATCAGAACAGGTACTACATTTTGATCCTTATGCTAGTTTAAGGCAATTCAATATGGCTGCTCTGTTTCAAACAAACATGGCCGTTGTGATGCAATGCATTATGGGAACAAATAAATTTACAGAATTGTAATTCGTAATTACAGATGATGCAACAAAGCACAGGCAACAAAGATGGTGATTTTTTTTTGTCTGAAACTAAAGGGGATTTTTGTAAAAAAAACAAAAAAACTTTGAATATAAGTGTTTTATACAAGAACTAGTGTACACCCCCCCCCCATCAAAAATGATTGAAAAAAGAAAAAGAAAATAATAATGCTTCAGTGTCTGCCCTAAATATTTATATAGAATCATAGAATTACATCAGAATTTATATACGAAAAATTAAATTAGTTATCAGAAATAAAGACTAAAAAAAAACAATCGTTGATTTTTCATCTTTTTGTCTTTTTTCTTACTTTTATGTCTAGCTCACTATAATCAAAAAATGACGCTGGACTTTTTAACATCAAAGACGTTAGGGGAAGTGAATGAAAGAAAGAGAAAAGACAAAGAAAAACGTATAAATCGGTATGGAAAGCAGAGTAGAAAGTGACTAACGTTGGGCTTACTTTCAACAGCCTTGTAATTCTTGCTTTCCTTATTTTGTCCTTTAGTCCTCACATTCCACGAGCGATGTTTCTGACAAAGAGGGAAGAATTGCTGTCTATCCCTCTAACACTTATCGTTGGCTAGTTTTTGACCTTGGAGTAGTATTATGTTTTAGCTCCTTACATAAAGTGGCTTCAAGCCTTGTCTGGAGCGATTTTCATTAAAAAAAAAAGGAAAAAAACGTTGCATTTTGGAAATAGATTTGCGTTCTCCCTTCCAATATTCGTTGGGCAAACTTTTGTGTGACGGACAAAGAATATATATTTCTTGCTGTTCTTTTTCTTCATCTGATTTATTTTTGAACAGGCCTTTGATTAGTCCTATAAGAGGGTGAGGCCTGCCTGTCAGTCTTGATCGAAGTCTTCCACTCTAGGCTCGGCGGTCGCGAGGATCCAAGTTTGTAATCCTGCACGGTCACATTTGTACAGCTCGTCCCAAGACAGCTTCGGTCTTTCAGCCTGCCGAGTTGATGTGGTGGACATGTTTCTGACCCGGGAGATCCAGCTGGAGCTTCGCTCGACATGGCCAAGCCATCTCATCCTGCCCAGCTTAAGGACATCAGTTATTTCCCGTATTTAAGTCTAGAGAGAAGAGTCTCGAAAAGAGTGCCGTCTTTACAAATAAATATGTGACGGGACGTGTATATATATATATATATATATATATATATATATATACCCATTGGTCTTTATTATAAAGTGGAGGATTAAGTGTTTTGAAATAGTGCCGAGCAGCATTTTTTCAGATTCGCCTAAAATCAATATTAACTCATTTCATTTCCATCCTTTTTCTATAAAAAAAAAAAAAAAGTTTTATTTACATAAATGACAATTTTCCCATCGATGGTTTTGAAGTTTCCATTATTCAGTTCATTGTATAAAAAAGGATTAGGCTAATCCATGGACCCGCGTGGATTAGCCTTATGGATGTCGTCACGGATTATGGAATTGGCTTTACAGAGTTCAAATCCTGTCTGATCTATTGTGTTTATCCATACACTAATATCGTGGAGGGAAAAGGTATGAACCCTGACTATGAGTAAAATAATTTGTAAATGATTTATTGCATAGGATTTCTTAAACACGGTTAGTGTCGTGCTTTGGCATTGAATAACCCCCAAAATGGTGGACAAACTAAGGATCAAAGTGTAATATCTGTACTGGTACTGCACTTCATCTTTTCTGTCCTCGATCAGTAAATGAGAGATCCTTTTAGACTTAGGCAATTTTTAGTTTTCTCTTAATCCAGAGTGCCCCTTCTTGGGGAACTTGATTTTCCCACACATTAGAAAACCAACCTTGTGTCTAACTCTGGCCTTGTAGGGAGGCAAGTAAAAAGGGACAACCTGGGTATGAGGCTGGATTTGTCGAGTTCAGCAAACGATCTCGATTGTTCATAGTCTTGTTGCAAAGCTCTGAATTGTGTCATTTTTGATTTTCAACATTCAATTGAAGATCTTTCTACAGCTTATCAATGTGCTTGGCCCATAAATGCAACCCAAGTTAAATGGATATAGAGTTGGAGTCAGAGGGGGGGGACAGAGTTTTTGGAAGGAGTTAGTCTGAATATTGGAAGATTAAAAAATCTGACTGTTGATTGTTCGAAGTCATAAAAATAAGAAGTCTGAGTCGGATATTTTGGAATTGTAGAAGTTAGACACCGTGCTATCAAGGTACGATCTAAGTGGTTAACGACGCGGACTGAGGACCTGGGTGTGCACGGTTCGAATCCAGTTCGTTCCACAGAACACTTTCATCAAAACCCACACCTGACCGTGTGTCTAATCTCCTGGAGAGGAGGTAATTAAAATACCTTTCGACTCCGCAAACCTACATCTAACCATTTAAAAAAAATAAAAAGTACACCCAAAAGTAACCATTAAATTTTTTTTCAAAATAATTGATTTTTTTTGTGTAATAAAATTTTAAACTTTTTGATATAAAAAAAACTTTCAACAGTTTTTTAAAATTATTTATTTCCTTTTTGTATAAAAACAGTTTAAGCAGAATCTAAAAAGTTTAAAATTTAAAAAAAAAGGAAGAGGTTTGAATATATAAGTCGATATTTTAAAATAACAAATTATCACAAAGAATATGGCCACAATACATAAAAGAAATTGACATAAAAATTAAAATTTATATGAATTAAAAGGTTGTTGTCGTCCTATTCTAAATCTGTTTAAATGGTAAAAAAAAAAAGCTTTGATAGATATATCAGAAATATTAAGTGATTAAAGGTTCGACATTTTCAAATCATTTAGAATCGGGAAGATAGAAGTTAAAAAAAAAAGAATGTTTAAGAAATGTCTTTCATGGACACTCATCCAATAAATGAGAGAAAAAGAAAACGTGTGTGTGTGTGTATATATATATATATTTTTTTTTTTCATAACTTATATATACAGGGTGAGCCAAAAGTAGGTGGACAGTAAAAAACATTTTATTGTCGAAGCGTAAGAGGCAGACTTCAAAACTGTGTAAATCAAGACTATATATGTTTTTTACTGTCCACCTACTTTTGGCTCACCCTGTATATGGCAATTAAGCTACACAGAGGCTTCCGCGTTTCATTCCCGGAGGGAATCGTCAGACTAAAATGCATGGAGTTTGTTTTGCCGAGTGTTTTTATATACACGTCTAGCTAGTTAACCAATCAGATTCTTTGTTGTTCTCTTAGCCAATCGTTGGGCTTCAGCTTCTTTGAAAGAAAGTTTTGTATATATATCCTAATTTCTGCTATTGACCGTTGCTTGCGACAAAAAAAAATAAACGGATTAATTTTTAAGGAATATAAAATGACCTAATAATGGTTGCCATGTTAACTCCGACACTCAAATCCAACCGGATTCGTTAGTTTCGAAATGTGTATGAAAGAAATGGACTTTATTGAAGAAGCAAAGCCTTCTAGCTTTGCTTTATTATTTGTAAAATGACAATGAAATTACCCTCTTATTCTGCATGAAAATAACTGGGAAGATAGTCTAATATGTTCCTCTTATGACATGGAAGTAAAAATAATACGGATTGCATTTTTATCAATTCTTTTACTTTTTGATAAAAAAAACAGGACCAAATATAAATTCAGCACCCTCACTTCTGCCAGCCTCTTAAAGGAACAACATCAGATATGGTGTCATGTTAAACGTGAGACACTTTCCCAAACAAATTATAAACAAAATCAACATGTATTTTCAAATTTATTATTATCTAATATATAAAATTAAACAGCAAGTATGTTGTTAGCTGTGTGTAATGTCTGGATGATTAGAAATCATTTGATATTAAGGGAGACCATTTTTGACAAGGGGAGGCGTCTCCCTCAATATCAAATAATTTCTAATCATTCACACACAGCTAACAACATACTTGCTTGCTGTTTATTATCTAAGATTAAAAAAAATTATCTATTTAGTTTTCTTAGATCTCACTTTCGATTGTTTATTTTTGTTCTTTCCAGCTTCTCATCAATCCGGCACTCTGCATTCCCCCCAGCCTTCTTAATACATTTACTACAATTCCCAGCAATGCTTCAAGCAAACTACCATTCTCTATATAAAAATGTAGTATTTATGTATTATATTTATAAATAAAATACATAAATACAAGTAGAAAATTTGATTGAAATATCAACACCAAAATGTGATGTTAGTCTTAAAGCATGATAATATCCCCTCCCCCTCTTTACACAGAAAAATTACAAATAATTTAATTTCACAGATTTTTACTCAAATTTAAATGCCTCTTCTGATTTTCATATGTAAACTATTTTTGTGTTAATGTCTTCCTGACCCCCTGCCAATCAACCAACTTAAACCGGTAACTTTTTTTTCTAGCTGTTTGTCGCTGGATAAACACGGAAACGAGGGCTGTCTCTCCATTTGAAGTTGACAGCCAACTGACCGATGCAGGTAGAGTGGCGATGCATTTTATCTTTTTTTTTTTCTTTTTTTTTTTTTAGAATTTCGGAATCAATTTTTTTTTTTTTTTTTTTTTTTTTTTTTACATCCACTTCTTTTCACTCCCTAAGAAACTTCAAACTTTTTTATCCAAAAAACATAGGGTTGATATCTTTATTTTTCATTTCCATTTTTTTAAACTCAGTTTTTTTTGTTGTTATTTTTGAAAAATATATACACAATTTTATAAATACAGTTTCGAGAGTGTTAGCAATAATATCCATAATCATATAAAATAACGTCTCAATCAGTAATGTTTTTTTTAAACTTTACCGATTGAGCCGTTATTTTATGAGAAAATAAAGAAAACGTCTCAAACTGGAAAGTTAAAAAATAGAAAAACAAACGTATCAATGAAACGGTTTCTTTCCTTTTTCTATATTATGGAAATAGAATGAAATATTTCTTCCGATTTCATTTCAGACAACGGGGCTTTGTCTAACTTGCTATTTGCTTTCTTCCTTCCTTCTCCTAAACACTTATAATGGTTTCGTCCGACACGTTTTTTTACTTATAAAAAATTCGATGTGTAAATAAATTTTTTGAAATATTTAAAAAGTTCGATAAGAAAAAAAAGCAAAAGAATTTTAGAAAATCCTATTTTAAAAAAAAAAAATGTAAACAATTATATTTTGAATACATGAAATATTGTGCGTATATATTTTTCTATATTTAGTTCAGCAGTGCTCAATACAGAAATAGAGCATGAAGATTTCATACTCTATATGTGAGGTGCGAACATTTGTGTCGCAAGTTGAAAGTATATCTTCATACAACTTAAATGTTGGCCTCCTTCAGTCTTTAGAAACAATGGATACCCCCTGTAAGATCTGGTGCTATCAGATCAGGCTGTCTGAAGATACCGACTTCCTGACCCAAACATTAATGTTATTGTTTTTTTTCCTTTCCCTTTGCAAAACTCAATCATGTTCTTTCCTCTACAAAACAACAAAAAAAAAAAAATAAATAAATACTTGGATAAGATATAAAGAACTTGAAGCATAAAAACTTTTGCCAAAATGACCAGATTCGGTATTACATAACTCGAAAAGGGTTGATATGCCGTAAAACAAACAAACAAACCCCTGTAAGAGTGGCAGTTTAGTGGCAAGGAGAAAGTCAAGACGACTAGCAACAAGTAGAGAAAGACTAGTGTTTGCTATTTTAGGGATTTTTTTAACTTGTGTCTTTACTAATGAGTCACCATTGCTCAAGGATAAAAAGTCACTCAAGGATTATGGTTAGATTTGAAAACAACCCTGTTGCAGCCAGCAGAGAAGCAATCCCATGGCAACGTGTTGGACAGATGGGAAGTTTTTGGTTTTGAAACTGTTCGTAGATCTTCCGTTTTAATGTTCTTCTAGACTAGTTGCACAACCAAGGCTTGAAAGTCTAGTCTATCCTACTATTTAATTTATAGCTGGAGGTTAGAGGAGTTGATGTTGAATATGTAAGGATACTAGGAGTCGGAGTTAGATTAAAAAATTTGGAGTCAGATAAGACTTGATTCTTCGGAGATAAAAAAAATCCAATATTTTGGAATCCTAGGAGTCAGAATCGGATGTTTTGGAATCCTAGGAGTCAGAGTCGAAATATTTGTAACCCTAGGAATCTGAGTCAGACTGTATACCTTCTGACTCCGCAACGCTGGCTCAAGGGAGGATATATGGATTCATACCTTTCTCAAGAGTATTAAGAACAGTTTATATTGGGCCTACTTTCATTAATAGTGTTAATAAACAGAGAATAAATATGAAACAAAGACTTGAAAAAATTGCTGAGTTAACAAATACAAAGCGATCATCCTCACCTCCATTTTTACTTTTTTTTTTTTTTTTTTTTTTTTTTAAATTTCCCTTCCTGCTTTTAAAATTTGCTTGCAGCTTTATTTATTTCTTCCAATTTCTTAGCAAGTTTGCGTTATTTTGATGCTTCATTTTTCAGTCTTTTGTTTGCAACAAAAATGTTTTCATTTTAATTTCATATCTGAATTAAAAAATAAAAAACTGGCATGGATACAAAAATAAATGTTATATTATTATGCGCCTTACGAATGGGAACTAAGAAAGCTTTATGTCGATTGGATAAAAAGTCTAGAAGTGGAACGTCAAGATGAGAGGAACAGGCGGGGGGGGGGGGGGGGCCCTCGGCACAAAATTCGGTGCTTGTGCATTATGGCAACAAAATGGGGACAAGCAAAATTCCCTTCCTTATTTCTAGAGAAGTGAATCGAAAGGGGAGATAATTCGAATTATTTTAAGTGTCTTAATTCTTTTCTTAATTTACCAAAAATGGACGTCAATGCTTAAATCTTGAAGACTAGAGATAAGGCGAAGTTAGTCCTTTCTAATACCGTTTTTTTACTATACAGTATTTTTGTTTTAAAAACAATATATTTTTTTCTTCTGACAAATTCTCATGCTTCTCTATCTGTGTTATGGTTTCCTGTGACGAAAAAAATCGAATATTTTTTCTAAAAAAATAAATTCGAATTTAAAAAAATTTTTTTTTTTAAGAAAACACTACTGCACTAACAGTTTTTTTTTAAATTTTATTACTTGACCTCATATTCCAAATATTATTTAAAACTTTTCTTTCAAGGCTACAGTTGTAAATATGACTATATTTGAAATTATGGTACTTTCACAGATTAGGACCCACGCTAACTTTGACCCTAACTCTTACGCTAAGCGACGGGGTCAAAGTTAGCATGGGTCCTAATCTGTGAAAGCACCAAAATTATTTCCGACCAGCAATATATCTCCACATGGGAAACATCGGGTGAATATCGCTAGTATATGAATAAAAGGTAATATGGTGTTATGGGCTGGAGACAGGTGGACAGTGTTTTGCATTAAATCCCGGGCAACGTCGGGTCTTGCTGCTAGTATACAATAAGACTAAAAGCATATTTTTTCTTAGAGTGCACTATTCTTCTTGTGCCCTCATTGCCCCCTCCCCTCCTGCACGCTAAACAATAGACCTCTGCCGTGATTCTCCTACTGCCTGTCAACCATATTCTTGATCCCAGCTGGCAGTTATCAAAGTTTTATGTAAAGTATATATGAGTCACGAGTTAGCAGATAACAGGACTTTTGTTGACATTAGAGTAGCTGACATCGACGTTTGCTCCCCCCCCTCCCTCCCTCTCTCTATCTCCCCTCTCCCCCCTTTCTCTCTATCTCTCACTTTCTCTCTATCTCTCACTTTCTCTCTATCTCTCGCTTT
The DNA here is from genome assembly GCA_963556195.1 of Sepiola atlantica. Lineage (NCBI taxonomy): Eukaryota > Metazoa > Mollusca > Cephalopoda > Sepiida > Sepiolidae > Sepiola > Sepiola atlantica. The sequence goes on along the minus strand of OY744538.1, from coordinate 91,093,172 downwards.
CTCTAGTGTGTGTTGTAATTTTCTCTTTCGTTTTGTTATTTATTTATTTTTATAACTTGAATTTATAATTTGTTGTTCATATTCAATTTTCCCCAATATATCTTGTCTGCCTGGGAGGTATTCCTCCCCATAAGAAAGTGATGCAATAGCCCTAATCACATTGGTGATCTACCGAGAACCAGTGTGTCAAAGTTGAGCAACGTTGGGCCTAGTCAGTGTCAGATGGGTTACCATTTGGAAATACCAGACACTATGTGAGAGGTCGACATCTCTCTGCAAAAGGCAAAAAGACACAAAAAAATCTAACATCGTTAAAATCATCTCCCCTGACTGGAAAAATGCGACTAGGGACCTCTTGTGAATTTAATATTCCTAGAAACTTCCTTGTTCGAATGAAGCCGGCTCAACCCACCCAGGCAAATGCTGCACCAGGCAAGCAATAATCTCGACAGCACGAGAACTTGGCATGCTGAATTCACAATTCCTGTTGATAATAACATTAAAGTATTCAGAAAAAAAGAGGTTGATATGCCGTTAGACAGACAAAGCAAGATAGTGGCAGTGTAAGATTTGGGATAAACCCAGGAAAAACATGCTTACAATTTACTTGCTGGAATTAGTTATTATTGTCAGACAAAAAGTCAAAACTGATTAAAAAAATTTGGGGATGAGGATATTTATATTTCAGCCGATGTTTTGGCGGATGCACTCTGCAACCTTTGTCAAGTGTGTTGTTCATCCACAGTGATATCTTTTCCATATTCAAATGACTTTTTTTGATTATGTGTGTATTAAAAGGAAATGTTTGACTCCTAGGATTCAAAAAGTTCCCCCTCCGACTCCTAGGATTCAAAAAGTTCTCCCTCTGACTTCGCCACTGAGAATTCCAAAATATTTGACCCGGACTCCTTATTTTAAAGTCTTCCAAAATTCAACTGTCTGTTGATTCTTTGAAGATTAAAATATCCGACTCTGAATCAAGACTACTACACTTTTTGTGGACCCATAGTTTACATGGGGAGAAATCAATGGAGGGGAGAATTCAATGGAGTTTGTCACAGAGGTGTAGGTGTACACAGCACAAGGAAACATGTAAACGTTGTGCAGGAGGTCAAGACCAAAACTAGAAATAAGAAATTTTGTCTTCCTGTTTACTCTCCATCCCGTCTTCCATGTCAGCAACCTGGAGTTGTTATCACAAATTCCTTGTATGCAGACGATCTTGTGACACCCACACATAACTTACTCGACAATGTCTCCAGGACAATGACGAAGAGAAATGGGCCGAGTACTGAGCCCTCCAAACTTCTCGCTGTAGTGGCTATTCACACAAACATGACTATGTGAATTTCCGTACATGCCATGGATAACACGGAATGCCCACTCCTCAACACTAAGGCAAGGCTTCTCATTGCCCACCAGAGCACTTTCCTAGTCAGGCAGGCAGGCAAATGATTTCTCAAGATCAATGAATGCAAAGTAGAGAGGTTTCCTGGATGTGGTGTACTTTTGCTGCAGTTGGCGTGCAATGAAAATGTCATTTAAGGTGCATCTGCCTGGCACAAAATCGAAACTGCGTCTTGGACACTCACATTCATGGAATGTTGAGAATCAACAAGATACGCAAGATCAGTTTCATTACCTGGTCAGTATGCTAAAGGCCACGATAATTGCTGCGGTCAAAGGTGTAACCGTTGCCTGTGTAGAGGTTCAGGATGTAGCTCAACTCCCAGTCCTTTAGGATCTCACTATCATGAAAAGCTGTCTTGGCTAATCGACTTACCGACTCAATTCTCTATTTGCGCACAGCTTTGATGACGATTCCAGACGGGCAAGGAGCCTTACCATTTTTCATTTTGTGGATGACCCTTTGAACCAACTCTGCAGACACACAGGGAGGAGGGGGGGGCGCGATTAGAGGTACCTCAGGGAGTGAGTCACTTATCCACTCAAACTCGATATTTAAGAGTGTCGCATAATGTTCCACCCAAGTCTTCATCTTATCCCCATCACGGAGGTTTATCTAGCATCATTCCGAATACACTTTTCACGCGCAGCATCCTGATGTTTGGCTAATTGGTAGATATCAAACAATGTCATTAGGTGAAACATTAAAAAAAATCTCCCTTACGGTCTCAGACTTGGTGAAGCCAAACAGGTTGCAAAAAATGCTGTTTGGATTGCCATCAGCAGTATTTTCTACCTTAGCCGCGACTGTTCTTCCTGTCCTCTTAAACATATAGTAAGCCTTGAAGCACTCCTATTTCTCCTTGATTTGTCTCCACTGATGGTTTTGAAAATGCAGAGGCCTGGTGTTGAATTAGAGATACCTCGGTGGACACGTTCATACCACACACTGCAAAGAAGGTGGGCTCCCTCTACCATGCTAGAAAACTTCTCACACCTGACAACATCCTATATCTCTACAAAGCCACCATATGCCCATTCATGGAGTACTGTTGCCACATCTGGGCTGGTGCACCATCCCTCTTAGACAAGGTCCAAAAAAGAGCCTCAAATCTGATAGGTCCCTCACTATCCACCAAGCTCCAGCCCCTGTCCCATAGCCGCAATGTTACATCCTTGTGCTTGTTTTACAAGTACTACAATGGAACGTGCTCCGATGAACTTGCTGCCCTTCGACATAAATACACTCGACAATCAGCTAAATCCCATCTATTCACTGTGGAGGTCCCCAGATGCCAAATACCTTCTATGCCAATAGCTTCTTTCCTTGAGCTGCTGGCCTTTGAAACACCCTCCCTGCTCCCTGTTTCTCTGTTTGTTGACATTAGTTTTAAATTTCTGCATGTCGGTACATCATTTAGCTACACAGCTCCCAATTTAGGATGATCCCCTAAGATTTCATCCTAATTCTCAGTAGCCCCTTACGTCTATAGTATTTTACAGAAAGTCTGCGTCCGATACTGTGGCTATGACTGCCACAACATTTCATCATAACTCTATAAGTCTTTAGAAGAGTGCCTATTAGTAAACAGTTGATAAATCGAAAACAAAATAACCACAACAAATTCATTAAATCAATCGCCATATATTTAAATCAAGGCCACTTTCAATGTTGGTAAATTCAATTTCCCACCAAATGGGCACTCCGGATTGAGATAAAAATTGCTTCAATCTATAAGTATTTTTCCTTCACTGACCATGGAAAGCTTCACGCATATTCTTGGATCATATTTACTTGGGGGGGGGGGGGGGGGGGGGGATTGAATAAACCGCTACTTGCAATTGTAGAGAAGGGGGCAGTCATCTAAAACAGAGAATTCTATTTTGTTTGATTCAAAAGAGCCATAAATCCTACTTTAATCACCTAAATTACAGGGTTGTTTTCAACTGCTTTTTGACGAATTAAGACTAATACTTATATTTTTTTAAATTTAATTTATAAGTATAAGTTTAATTTATATCTATCCCGGGCAACGCTGGGGCACATGACCTGCTAGCATTTCTATAAAATAGTGTCTTAATCCCAAAAATCTGACTCCACCTTCTTACGAAGTCTAACTCTGACTCCTTCCAAAACCTCTAACTACGACCCAATGACTGCACGGCTGACACTTCCCATGTTTGGTAAGTAATTTCACGGAACTAATTTTAGCAGCTGATAAATGGTGAGCTCCGAATTAAATTCAGGAAATGGAATCCTATTTTGAGTTAAACGCATAATTCAGTAAAACATCAACTAATTTACAATGTTTATTTTTGTCCATTAACGTTGTCACTGCGTTACTACTGTCTCTTAACACGCTTATTGTCGGGTTATCTGGTATTGCCTGGGATAAAAGAGAAAACAACATATCCGAAAAATATGTACTTCTTTATAATTACCTTGCTACGAGGATCAAAGTATAGTATCTGTTCTGATATTTACATTTCATCTTTTCTGTCCTCGGTCAGTAAAAGAGAAATCCTTCTAGCTCATGACAATTTTTATTTTGGGAAATGGGGAACGGACCTCTCCCAATTGTATTAAAACGCAAAAAGATTAGAACTCGACTTTCATATATGCTATAGAATTAGAAACACCATTATTTTTTTTCGGCTATGAATTAAGATGCTATTCGTTTTTAACGGATATTTTTTAATAGTTTATTACTCATTTTAGCTATGCGCAAAATGTAGTATCTGTTCTGATACTACACTTAATTTTTTCTGCCCTCGGTTAGTTAAGGAGAGTTTCTAGCTCAGAGTTCCCCTTTTTGGGGAGCTGGATTCTCCCCCCTTATTAAAAACCAATTTTGCATCTAACTCTTCTTATAAGAAGACATGTAAATCGGGGTCCCTCCATGAAAAAAATGTCTTATAAGTCATAACTTGTTGAAATCTTTCATAACATGCAAATAATTTTTTTAATAGAGATTTTATGAGACAACTTCCCACGTGTGTGTGTGTTTTTTGCCTCTTGTAACGTGCACATTTTTTTTTTTTTTTTTTTTTTTTTTTTTTTTTACTATTAATCGATTATTTATTGATTTAAAAAATACGATAGCATTAATATTTTTTCTTTAATTTTAAAATGTTTTAAGAAATTCTATCCACCATAATACATTTTGGTTTCTTCGTAAACAAGACAGCCATTTTAATCTTTTGTTAATAGTTGATAAAAAAAATGAATAACTTTGTGACCTTTCGAAATTTGAAAAGTATTTGGTTCAGGTTTCTGTGTAGATTACTTACCATAAATATATTTTCATACTAATATATATTACAGAAAATGAATGATGAAAATAAAAGTTGTACAGTTACAATATTTATTAAATCATCAGAAGTTCAAAAACAAGAAGGGATCTCATTATCCTTAATCCATGGATTTTCAAAGAAAAATTCTTTTCATCAGAGGATAAAAATCGGTAATATAAGTATTACCGGTAACATTAATACCTATATATAAAAGTTTAATTCTCAAAGAACTTTTTTTGACTAAAAGATTCCTTAATTAGGGCAGTCAACCCCAATAAAAATGTTTTGGTAAATAAAATTGGGAAAAAGGAATACTCAAAGTACTCAAAAGTTCAGATGTTGTCGATAAAAGCCTGAGTTTTTTTTATTCAATGATAAAATTAAAATTAGTATATATATGACCTGACCTCAAGCAGGCGGGACTAGGACCACTACGTACAGCGAAACAACTTCATTGCCTACGACAACTTTCACATGACAAGGCCAGATGGCCTGGGACTAGCGTAGAGGACTGATTGCAGCTACGGTATGTCATTTGACTACCGTAGTCGCATAACACAGTTTTAATAATAATAATAAAATATAATATTAATAAGTAAATAATATTAAATTGTTTTTACCTACATTCAAGCTTTCGCTCTTGTCAGTGTAGGGAATGATAATCTCAGACGGTCGTAAGGTTTGAACCCGGTTACAGAATCACCCTAGACTCCAAAAGCAAGCGTCATAACCAAATGGCCATGAGGCATTACCATGTCAAGAAAGGGAATTTAAGTTCTATTTATGCGAAGAGAGGCACATATAGAAAGACTGGCGAGTGTTCAAGAATGTTGTCGGAACATAATAATAATAATAATAATATTATTACCACTATTATTAATATAATTTTTTATGTGAATACATTATATATATATCTCCTTATATCATTTTATGTATAAATTTTCAGTATTTATTTCAATAATGCTCGATACGTGAGTAGAGCTAGGTAGTAAGTTATGAAAATTCATTAAGCCTGACGATTTCCTCTGGCGATGAAACGTGTAGCTTAATTGCCATAAATATATATATATATTTTCATAACTTATATATATATATATATATAGTTATGTTCATGCCAACAGCCATCCCGAAGTCTGGACACTTTCTGACATATCAAAATTAATATTCTGTATAATTTTTCTACGTTGCTTTCTTCACCCTGAGGAAGTTTTTCAATAAAGACGAAATGTTATGAATAAATAAATGACATAGGTTTTGGCTTTCTTTTTTCATATATATATATATATATATATATATATATATAAAAAGTGCACTGCTAATTGAAGAAATGGCATCACCTGACAAACAGGCTTGTACATGTCTGTCCATTTTGGCTAAATTGTGTGATTCTTACCTGTCGATAAACTGGTTGATCTTCATCTTACATCAACATCTTCCTCTTCCTTGTTTTAATAATTGATTTACACCTGTTGAAATATAAGAAACTCTTTTCCCCATAACAACTTTTTATATGAGCAAGATTATCTCTTATGAATAGTTATCTAATAGTTGTGTCACTCCGATATTTTTGCTTTATAATTTATTTAGTTATTCGTTTTTTATGTCTCTTTGGTGGTTTTCGCTTATTTCAATCAATATTCGAACATCAACCTTTAATGAAGTAAATATATATAGACATACACGCACCACTTATGCAAATATATTCTCCTAAATCCTCCACTCTATAATAAAGAACAATGTGCATTAATTTTTTTCCCCCAAAACAGTTTTTTATAGCAAACAACTGATATCCCTTAAATAATGTTAAGACTGCTTCCAAGAATTTACGGTAAACTAATATAGTGACTGTAAAAAAATAAATTGACTTACAAGAAAAGTAATCTTCCATCGAAGGACTTAGGACTAAAAGTGTTGTTTTTTTTGTTTTGATTTTGTTTGTTTTTTTCCCCATATCTATTAATAATGGAGTTTATGTATCTGTCTGTCTGTCTGAAGCCGAAACTCCAGTATGACTATTTTACTGAAACTGAAACTAATCTTTTTGAAATTCTTTATATACTGTCATTAAAAGTTGTACAGACATCTATTAATAATGGAGTTTATGTATCTGTCTGTCTGTCTGTCTGTCTGAAGCCGAAACTCCAGTATGACTATTTTACTGAAACTGAAACTAATCTTTTTGAAATTCTTTATATACTGTCATTAAAAGTTGTACAGACACCAGATGGATTTTCCTATTTACATAAGTCATTCCTTTAAACCTTCAATTAAATTAATATTTACAAATATACACTTATAACTGCTATTATCAAATTTACATATGTATTTACAATATTTTCCGATAAGGGTATATTAATAAAAATTATTCATACAATTAATTAAAGCCATTTTCTTCATAACCGGCGTGTTTTCTAAACCTTTTCAATGGCAAGTTCCGTTAAAATTGCAAAGTCATTGGCTGTTTAATAAGTGGTGTCCTCCCTCCTTCCGGTAAAAAGACGATCTGATTAAACAGCTGTCGTTAATGTGGCACGTTAAATATGTAAACAACAACGCTGTCATTCACCGTGTCAGTTTCCCATTTTAAAAAACCGCCCTAACTTTGTTTATTTTCTTAATCTTATTGTTTTAAAACACAAATTTATTAAATCAAATTGTTTATTTAAAATAATAATTGACTTGAAAATTACTATATAAAAACACGCGGGCACACACGCACACACACACACACACACACACCCTATAATGAATTCAGTTTCCGAGAATTAAAAACCTATTCGTGTTTACTGTATTTGATTTCTTAATACTTTCATATCCAATATTATCATTTTTACACGACCTCAACTGAATGTATGATTCCATGTTTTATTTATTAAAAAAAAAGATGTGATTTTTTTTCTTTAATGTCAACAAAATAAACTAACACATTGTACTGGAAAACTATACAACTGATTGTAGAATCAAATTGTTTAATTAAAAAAAGGTCATTAAACAAACACACACACACACTGTGTTCACTGTATTTGATTTTTTGGTACTTCCACATTTTAGGACCCACGCTAACTATTTATATGTATGGGGGGGGATAAAAAAATTGGGGGAAAGCGGTCAAAAAAATTTCTTTTTTTCTTTTTTAACTAAAAGATATTTCTATGAATGGTAATATAAAAAAAATTGAGGGGGGTACAAAACATTTCTTTCTTTCTTTCTTTTTAAACTAAAGGTCTTTCTATTTATGGGCGAGGGTACAACAAAAATCGGGGTAGGGTCGAATTTTTTGTCTTCTTTATTTTCAACTAAAAAATATTCTTGGTCATAAACACAGAAAATCAATGTCTAACCACCACAGAAATATGACTGGGGCTCCATCGGTTTACGCGTGAGCGTTCATTTCTGATGCAGCAGCCTAGCAAAAATATGCGACCGGAGGGAGCATATATTTGCTAGTAGTTTTAATGGTTGAAAAACTTCCAAGATTATATATATATATATATAATGTATATCCATCCCGTCACGTGAAGTGAAAAACTGCTGGACAAAACCATTTAAAGTGTTTAGAGAAAGGAAGAAAGCAAATAGGAAGTCTGACAAACTCCTCCCCCACTGTCTTTTTAGAGTGAAAGATTTCTTTCCAAAATCATTTTAGAAAGAAAGAAAACATCTCATTATGAAATTAAACTTTCCAGTTAGACGTTTTCTTATTTAATTTGTAAAGTTAAAAAGAAAAAATGAGACATCATCATTGAATCTTAATATCAGTGCGAACACTAAGCATAATTTTTTTGTTTCATTTTTAATGGAAGGTGGACACTTGCGTAATATTGATGTTAAAACATTTTATACAAGACGAAGAGATGACATAAATGCTGCGAGTGTCTCGGACTCCGGAGTGAGCAACACCAGGTAACATCTCATGCCTGCTCTCCATGTGGTCCGATCCAAAGGGTTGGCATCATTCAGGTTGCATGCAGCCTCTATTTACCTGTCTCTCCACGAGGGCAGAGTTAAACACAAGGTCGGTTTTTAATGTGGGGGAAAATCTAACTCTTAAAAAAGAGCACTCTAGATTGGGGCAAAAATGAAAAATTTGCCTTAGTCTAGAAAGAGTTCTCCTTCACTGACTGAGGATTGGAAATATGAAGTATAATATCAGAAACAGATACTACATTTTATTTCTAGTTAAAAAGGCCAAAGAGTCAGGTTGCCAGGTCTTCTTTGGTCTACCAGGCTCTCTTGTGCCTGAAATATCCAGGTGTGGTATGGAGTTAATGCAAAAGGTGGCATGCTCTACATGGCCGAATCACCTGAGACGCCGAGCGTGTAAGGCCTCCATAATTCCACCAATATCAATAGTGTGTTTCAGAATCAAATACCCCCCCCCCCCCCCAAAAAAAAAAAAAAATTTGCTTTGCTGTAAAACCATCAAAACCGAACAAACTTTATTTCCAACATAAAAAAAGAATACAAAACAACGAATAAATCGTTTGTGTCAACGTTGGTACATTGTACGTTTATCTTCTCTTCTTCCTTTTTTTTTCTCCTTTCTTTTTACTCTCTTTATTTACGTCTTTTATTTATTTACATCCTTCTCTCGTTCTCTTATTGGCTCCAACACCATTTATTCCCCTCTTCCCACCACTTCTCATCTTATTCACCCTTCACTGCCAAACATATGCTGCTGCTACTACTACTACTACTCTCCATTACTCTCCTCCCACCACTTCTATCATCTGTAGTATGCAAACAACCTATCAATTTTAGTATAGGGTGTCACCCCCCTCCCCCCAAAATGGAATCGTTAATAAAATTCACAATCCTTTTTGCAGTCAAACTATATTTGGTACAACAAATAAACTTTATCTGACTTGTCCATCAAGTTTCATTCGTGGATGTCCAACAATCTTTGGTTTATCGCCATTCAATGATAAGCACAGTGATAAGCTTTGATAAACATTATTTTTAAGATGACCTCACAGATAAAAAATCGGGGGAGGGTTGGTTGGTCCAGTGAGTGTAAAGCTCAATCAGGAACACGTCTCATACTGATGAGACAATCACCAAAGTGTCCCCATATCATTGAACAACGACTGTTGTAGATTCATGAAACTTGGTGGACATGTCAAGCATAGACTGAAGTTTATTTGTACGAAGTATGGTTGGATTGCGGAAAGGATTTTGAATTTTATTAACGACTTCGTGGGTGGCATTTAGTGGGGGTCACACTGTATTTTATAGATGTTGGTTTAAGAAAAAACAATCTTTGGACTCGTTGAGCTACAACCACTGTCAATAGTTACCCCCCCCCCCTCTCTAAAACTAAATGAAACTTCCATCAGCAAAGTTTCTTTCCCTGTCTGTGGAACACAATACCGCAGGGCTGCTTGCCAGCTAACTGCAACATGGTCGTTTTCAAGTTCAATGTAAACAAATTCTTGTTGAGCCGTCCTCTTAAATAATCAAATTCTGACCAATTTCCACCATCGTTTCCAAACACCGTCCACCTGACACTTATCAACACCCAAAGGCCACTCAAGGATAAGGGCTAATAAGTGATGACATCTTTTTTTTAAAAAACCCTTTCTATCTGTGATACCTAAACCAACCTGGCTTTGACAGTATGATTTTTGGTTCTTTCAATTTTTGCTCCGTTAGAGACAAAAGCACTCTTTTGTAAAGCTGCGTCATCAGAAGTGACAGGAAAAAGAATAATCAGATATTTGGGTCAAATTTTACACAATTTCTTAGAAAAAAAAAGAAAGTTTTTTTTTTAATTTTCTATATACATTACTGATTTGCATTGTTATTACATAAGTATAATAGTTTTATAATGACAACAGTGAATGGGTAAAGGAAGGCGGCTTTGCCCTTTGTGAAATGGGAATGAAAAAAGAAACGACTAATTCTAGTTTTTTACGCTGCTTTGTTTTAGGTTTGCTTTATGTTTATATACATTCTCTCTCTGTCTTGACCCTAACCCATTCTCTCTCTCTCTCTCTCTCTCTCTTTCTCTTAACCCTAACACCCTCTCTCTCTCTCTGCCTTGATGATCGTGACTTTCTACAGTGAAGACAGAACTAAGGCACGAAGTCATCCTCTCTCGACTATGTATTGGCCACAAAAAAGCCACGCATCTATTCCTGCTTGAGCAGAAGGAGCAACCATGGTGTGCGACTTGTCAAATACCATACACAGTGAAACACTTTATGTTAGAATGTGATGATTTTGCTCCCATGCGGCGAAAGCACTAAATAGTTTCTTCATAGTAACAACATTGTAAAGACATCAGAGTAGAAATCATTGTCTTTTCTGAAAATCATGGGTTTATACCCCAAAATCTAATATCCATAAGTTCAATAAACCAAACTTCCCTAGGAAAAAATTAATCAGTTGCAGACTGTTTACTCAAGAAATATAAAAGAAATTCATCCAATTATGCACATTTTTGGATGAATTTCTTATGTTAAACCTCAAGCATCAAATCCTTTTACCAATATAAATGGAGTCGGCATTAAATAACCCAAAAGAGTTGATATGCCACAAAACAAATACTAATGAGCCCTCTTATGGCTGTTCAGTTTCTTGAGCTGCCTGCCACTAATGGAACGTTAAACCGAATATGATTATGATGGTGGCTGACAAACGTTCAAGCCCATCAGCCATGTTTATTTTAGCTAGCAGGATGTGAAACCTGGGTACCATTCGATGGAATCTTAATTGTATAGTATGTAAATAAAACACAGACATGCTACCTAAATTCACACACATATATATGTTATTTGATAACATTTGCCTTAATAGAGATTTTTGTTTGAGACTTATTTATTTTAATTTTCTAAATAGTCCATTTAGTATTTTGGTCAAATTGATGTATATAAGTTCTATGGGTTTTTTCGCGAGTACTTTTAATTTGATTCATCATCAGGCAGGAGTTAGTAACAGACATAGTCTTGGTGTGTTTACAACTGTTTAGTTTTTAACAGCTAGTAATTTACGACTAAAAATGAGTGTCGATAGTGATATGTTGCATACAAACGTGATTACATGTAATGTGCATACAAAATTCAAAATGCTGCTGTCCAACAAATTCTTAACCATTAATGTTAATAACTACACTATGCACTTCAAAATTCTTTTGTAACTCGTTTTGTATTTAAAGCTAGACATTACTAATATTAATGTAAATATTAATTAACATCAAGCCTTTATAATCGTTTTATGTTGGTATCGTGGTGTATTGTTTTTGTATTTATGTTGAGAAGAGAGCAGTCATGATTTTTTAAGGGCTGGCGAATTGAGCTAGCATTGGAGAAATGCATGATAAGTCAATGGGAAAGTTGTTTTAGTAAAACCAATGTAACAATTATATATATTATATACACAGAATTATATATATATATATATATATGTATGTATATAATTCAAAGAAGAAATAGACAGTGAGGATTAATCGCCTTATCGTCGAACTTAGGAAGATTAACAGTTAGTTTTAGCACCTAGAACAGTGGATTAGGATCTTGATATGAACTGGGCAAGCTTAGTTGTGGTGATAAGTAAGTTAGCGCTGTTTGATCGCCATTTTTGTTTAGATTCAAGCATGATAGTTTTTTCTCTTTCCGTTTTCGTTTTTTCAAGATGTGTCCATTAATCTCTGTAAAAGTAGCCGCTGCCCATTGGTCTGTCACGCTTCAGTTTAAAATGGCATTTTTCTATCGCTTAACATGCAGATTGAATGGACTTGATTTATGTGCATACCATAGAGAGCTTCGTCACATGCTTGGAAACAAAATTCTGCCACCTTTCACAGTTGAGAGCCAGTCTTTTAATTATCACAAATAATGTCTGTGAGGATGCATAGGTTAGCTAGTATATATAAACAAATTATTTTCATCCGAGAAAAATCTGACGATGGGTGTAGATTTATTGAACAGTGGTGTTCTTTTGGGAAACTTTGCTGATGCTCCTATCGCTGATACTACTGTCAAATTGGCAAAAACGAACAGATTTTTCTCAGTAAAATGTTGATTGTTGAATCCAGACTCGACTTTTCAAGTGAAGGGTCATTTGGAAAAGAAAGACCGACTTTAGACAGAAATTTTTATGGGAGTTGGTTTCACGAATAATTTTTTTCAGGCCACCAATAAAGCAGTAGAAGCTAGGTACAGATGAAAATTGACATACCAAGGAGCGCGTATAAACTATTATTTATCTATGTGGGGTCAACGTGTACACTCATGTCAGTTCAACCTGCTGTAACTATAAACGGACCTGACATCACGTAGCTCGAAGTGAGAGTGAGTGAGCAGTTCGATCATAAGCATAGGGGTGCAAACATGTGAATTAAAAAAATATATCCTGAGGAGATGATTAACCGTTAATTACAAACCGATCTCTCTCTCCTCCCTCCCCCTGCTGGTCAATGATTTAGAACAGTTGATCCAAGGCGAATAAACCTTTTCTTGTCTTCAACCGTTGTTTCGACTTGAGCTTTTGGGGGGGAGGGGGTATGAACGAACATGTTTGTAAGTGTTTTTAAAAAAAACAGTTTGACTCCTAATTTCTGACTCAACTTAAATTCCTGACACTTGGAAAAATTGCTGACTTGAACTCTGCCATTTTTATTATTAAAATTAAAAAAAAGAAAAAAGATGGTCTTAATCTTGGTGGTTGCGCCTGCTTTTATGTCATCCTCTTTTTAAACAATGGCAATTTTTGAAGAGAGTCGAGCGAATGAAACCGTTATGCTTAGTTTTGAAGTAATTTGCTTATGGCTTATTTTTCTATCGAAAAGCTTCCGGAGTTATTCCGGTAATTGATAAGCAATCATTGGAACCCGTTTCCATATCATTCATTCGTGATGTTTAAACCCAACTTTTATTTATTGCTTTTTTCTTATACCTTTTCTAAGTTCATTATATATATATATAATTTTGATCATAGGAGTCATTTCAGATACACAATTCCTTAAGAATTTTATAAATTTAATTTTTTTTTTATTACTAAAAAGATCAATTGACGATGTCGACCTTAAATGCTCTGAAAGGGTGCCTATTGAGAAGAGTTTAGAGTGAAACAAGGGTTGCATAATCCACAACCTCACTTCTCCTCGACCAGCATTACTCAAGTCCAGTAGCAAAGAGAAATCCAAGATTATCAGATAAGCAGAGAAGTACTGGTATTATTTTGGATTTTTCCTTCAAGACTATTTTAAAGCCTTGGCAGAGAAGCTAGACTACCCTACTATTTAACAAATAGTGAGAAGAGAGACGTGAAGAGTAGAAAGTGGACCTTGGGTTTACTTTCGGCAACCGAGTAACTCTTGCTTCTCCCAATTTTGTCTTATCACTCATAGAATGTGAGGACTGTTTCTGGCAAAGGGAGAAGAATTGCTGGATCGGCTGTTGTTTTGAGTGGATGGAATGTGAAAATTGTCAATCCTCTCATAATATTCATATAAGGAAAAGGTGGACCAACGAATTATCTGTCTTCTCATTGGTTAAAAAGAATTAACTGCGATTATTTGATGTCTGAAATCTGCTGACTTAGACGAGTCGAAGAAAAGGAGAGAAGTGAGAAAACGTCCAGTGATTTGTGACAAGTCGAATATTTTAATTTTCAGTTTATGTGCAAAAAGTGTAAGACAACGAAGATGGATGAGAACTCGGATGTGGGCAAAGTATATCTGGATGGCGAGACTATTCAGGTTGTTCAGAAGTTTTGTTACCTTGGTGATATCATTGGAGCATAGGGTGGAGCAAGTGCTGGTGTGATTGTAAGAGTTAGGAGTTGATGGAATAAGTTCAGGGAATTTCTGTCATTACTAACCAGCAGTCGTACCACTATCGACCAAGGATAGTCTATCAGGCATGTGTATGCAGTGTGATGATGTATGGAAGTGAAACCTGGCCAGTGAGGGTTGATAAAATGTGTTGCATGGAGAGAAATGATATTAGAATGATACAATAGATGTGTAATGTGAGTCTTAAAAAGTGAGTGTTAAAGACAGCTTAGATCTGATGACCTCAGAGGAAGATTAAATCTGGACAGTACAGGAAGATGTGTGCAGAACAGGAGACTTTGATGGTATGGCCATATTGAAAGAATGAATGAGAGTTCTTGGGTTAGACTGATAGATCGTGCGAACTTGAGATCAAACCCTGTCCTATTTACTTGCCTCCGAACAAGGGCAAAGTTCGACTTATAATATTTCAGAATTTTTTAGATGAGGATTGATAATTTGGATTATTTGGATTACTGTTCTTATCTTTAGTATTATTCTCACAACGTTTCGGCCGATGTAACCTCCAACCTTCTTCATGTGCGTCTTGTTGAACTCTGGAATCTTTATGGAACTTTAAACTGAACCCTGTCACTTAAAACTGATTATAACATAGTACTTTTATCCATTGTACCACGGTTTCTTGCAGCAGTTAATGTGAGAAAAAATCCAGCTCCTAAGGGTACGGTACGCTGGATGGGAAAAGAAAGCATACATATGTCATCCTGTTAGCACTCCCTCATGAATGCGGGCGTAGCAAGCTATAAACCCATCTTGCTTCCAAAAGAAGTAGACGAGATGGAAGGGTCATCCCTTCTCCATCCCAAAGGAGGAAGTAATGTCTGGGAGTATGGCCTCCTGAGACAACAAATACCGCCCTAGCATGAAGGCCGGATAACCTTGTCCCTATTTACTTGTCTCCCCACGAGGGCAGAATTAGACATACGGTCGGTTTTTAATGTGTGGAAAATCCAGCTCCTCAAAAAGAGGCACATTGGATTAGGACAAAAAAAAAAATAATTGCCTCAGTCTAGAAGGACTTTTCCTTCACTAGGACAGGACAGATGAAATGTATCAGAATAGATACTACACTTTTTCATATTTTGTTCAAATAAATATTTCAATTTACATTTGAAACAAATTAGGCACAAGGCCATCAAAAGTGTGGGGATTATGGGGGTCCTTTGTTAAAAATGATAAATGTTTATCCTATTCTTAACTAGAATTATCTCGTCACCACAATACCACATTTACTCTAGGGGCCATCCTACTTAAAATTTCAAACCAATTTGGGGATATCTTATTAATGGCAAGATGAAAAATAACTGTAAAAGCGTGTTACCCAATGTAAATATGTAATCATCCAATCAAATCCATTGTTACATAACATCACTCTCATTCCTGATAAAACAGTTTTTCTTTTGTTTGTTCGTGAGTCATTTGTGAGCTCTAATCTGATGAGCTTATCTCGATGATCGATGTGAGTCTTTGAATTGGTTTTCGTGTAAACAAAAGTGATAATTGTTTAAAATAAAATATCTCGTGTTCTTATTTAATAAGCAAATTCACTTCCAGTTTTGTAAATATGAACATTGGAAAAAAGAAAAAAACACTTTATTTTCCAAAGTATGAAATGTCATGTCTTCTTAGTGAATTTGTTATTTGAATTAATAAATGAGTATTTTATTTCAAATTTTGAGATCATATAATTTAATATTATTTACTTACAATTAATATTGTTAAATAAATTAAAAATAAAATATATATAATATTATTATTATATTATTAAGTGAAATATTTTTGAAAATCAACACATGAAAAAGTCATTTAATTTTTAATTTTTTTTTATTGCAAGCTTTCGTTGTAAAACAACTTTATAAGGTGAGACTGTCTTATAGTTTTTTTTTTTCTTCTTCCTCATTTTGATGATATTAACCCTGAGGGGTCGAATCACGATAGAGTTGATTTTCAAAAATATTTCACTTAAATACATATTCATGCGTGCTTCAAAGATGTTATCAATTTCTTTATATATATATATATATATATATATATTCTTCCTTCGTTCGCCTATTTTTGCTAGCCTGGGAGGATGATATCATGGTGAACGACCCCCCAATGAACGCCCCCCCCTCCCCCTAAAAAAGGAGGGATTAATGCCTGGGAGAATATGACAACAGAAAAGCTTGTACACTACCTCTTAAACGGAGAATATAATTATGGAAGGATGGTATCAGGAGGAACGAACTTATATTATATTGCCCCTCCCCCCCCCAAAGAGGCGGTAATACCTGGGAAGATTACCTTCCCCTTTTATGGGTCAATGCCTGTGAGTATGGAAACAGAACAGATACTACACTACCCCCCAACCCCAAATTTGAAAAACCACCTAATTTTCCAAGTATGAAATGACATTGTTATTTGAATCAATAAATAAAACCAAATTCACAAAAGGGCATTTCCTTTCAACTTTTGAAATCATATATACAACTAGCAGGGCTACCTGGCGTTGTCCGGGCCAAAGTTTATCAAGGCCAAAAGCCGCTTGTGGATAATGGTTAATGAGATCGAATAATTGTCAGCGAAAAGATGAAGAACACTATGGGAGTTCTAAAATTGGTTAATGGAACGAACTAAATCTGATTATTTATGGGACGTTTTATGACAAGTTAAGGGTTTGAAGATTACTATGTTGTAATCTGTAGAGAAGCAGTCTTGCAGTAATGTGTTCCTCAGATGGGATCCCTTACAAAGAAGCTCTGCCCATGGAAATTCTGCTCGACACTAGGTACATGGTGAGAGAAAGGAAAGTTTTTTTTTCACTTGTGATAGACAGATGAGTTCTTGCAGTGATTGTCTTACAAGGAGGAACCAGATAATTGAAGCTCTGTCGAGCACCTTCCGGGGAAATCATGATAGAGAGAGACCAGCGACGTTTCTTGTGTGACTAAGGGTCTGTAGGGAAGAGAAGAGATCATCTTCTACTATATTATTGAAGAAATACTGAAAATTCCATTCAAATTGGATAATTTTTTGTTTAAAATTTTTTTTTTTGATGGAAATCGCTCCAGACAATGCATGAAGCCACTTTATGTAAGGAGATAAAAAAAAGTGCTTCAAGGTCAAAAACTAGTTAACAATAAGTGTTAGATGGATATATTCCGACCCAGAAAACAGCAATTATTCTCCCTTTGTCAGAAACATCACTCATGGAATGTGAGGACTAAAGGACAAAATAAGGGAAGCTAGAATTATGAGGCTGCTGAAAGTAAACCCAAGGTCTACTTTCTACATTTCATATCTGTCTTGTCCAGGGAAAGAAAAAAAAGTAATATATATATATATATCTCCAAATATGGTTTGTATTCACAGGGTAAAACTCCGGATGATCTTTCTTGTGTTTATATAAAGCTATTTATTTATAATAAAAGTTTTATTCATACAAACATATGGCTACACATCCAGAGCATGTTTCAATCAATCGTAGCTTTGAAAACAGAACAGATGCTTGTTTTTTGACCTGAGGAATTCGAGCATATCAAAGCTGAGATTGAAACATGTTCCGAATGCATAGCCATATGTGTGTGTGTATATATATATATATATTTGGCAGCACTTCATCCAAACATATCTGGTTAAATAATATAGACTTGGCTGTTTTCGTTTTTAGTTCCCAAACAAATGTTTGGTCTCAGCATCGGGCACACATCTTACAGATTTGGACGAGGCCCATAGGCCTCTTGTGTTAATGCTGATCAAAACAATAAATTCTATCCAATTGATTAGAGTGTGTGTGTGCGCGTGCGTGACCCAACAGGCCATGTGTCATCCAGTTAGTGTTTTCTTCACCAACATTAAATGTCTATAGTTCTGCTTATCAGAAATAAAGTTGAGATAAAATATACAAATAAGAGATTAATGTAAATATTTATATGATTAGATGTTCAGTTTGTGTCATCATGTTGGGTTTTATTGTTTTAAGATTTCAGCAGTTTGTTTAAAATTTCTAGAAATTGAGCGGGAGGGGGGGGGGGCAAAAGGTGATGATCGAGATCCACTTTCATATTTTATCATACGGGCGGGATGGGGAAGGGGCGGCATACAAGGGTATATTTATGGAATTTTATGCTGGATAATGCCTCCGTGTCTGATGGAAATTATGTTTAGCAAATTTCAAATGTGATTAAATGCAATCAGCTAATTTTCTATCAGTTTAAATATAAATGAAAGGGTATTATTTAGATTATTCGCACTACTATCCTCATCTTCGTTGTTATACATATAACATTTTTGGTAAGCAATCATCTAGATAAAAGCACTGGTCCCCATCACCTCACTAGGTTGATGTCAGGAAGGGCATCCGGCTTATAAAAATCTTGCCTAAACTACTGAAAATGACTTCCAAAGAAAATTTGTCGCATTTCAGGTTATGACAGCCTATTGACAGACTAAAAGAAAAGACTGTCAAACTGAAAGTGTTAAATCAGTGTTAATAACAGGCTTAGATCTGATGACCTCAGAGGAAGATTAATCTGGATAGTATAGGAACAAGAGACTTCGATAATATGGCAAAGTTGAAAGAATGGGTGAGAGTTCTTGTGTTAGTAGATGTAGGACAGTTGAGGTAGCAGGGTAGGTTGGCAGGGAAGCCCAAGGAAAAGATTGGAATGAAGTGATAAGGGTGGGTGTGAGAGAAAGAGGAATAAATAAAGACCTGGCCAGAGATAGGTTTGTTTGGAAGTCAATTTCTAAAAGCTGTACAACACATGCGAGCATGTAAAACGGACATTGAACCAAATATGATATATACGTGCAAAATCAATGGCCGATTCCCAAAATGTAAAAACATTTTGACCCCCCTTCACTTAAAAATTCACTAAAATTCAGGAAATCAACCAATTTTAATGAAATTTTCAATATTTATTAAACAATCACGGAATATAATGAAACCAATTTTTTTTTTTTAAATCTTAGTGAAAATGTATTTTTTTTTTTTTAAACAAAATACACCTTTACTAAAGTTATATTTTTATATATTAATAAAAAAAAAAAAATGCATTCATTTTTTTGTTTTTATGAAAATAAAGCATTGTAGATGTTAACAATTAAAAAAAATTTGTAAAAATATTTTTTATATATTACGAAAAAGGCCCCTAAATACTGTGTTAACAAAATCACTATGACTCGAAGAAAAATTAATTTTTTGAATTAGCGATATTATTATTGAATAAAGCATTGTTTAATCAATATTTTCACCAAAAGAATAATATAATTGCAAAAAATATTTCATGTGATTTTAATGATTAGAGTTTTGGGGAAAATAAAAAATGCGACCACTTTCATGGCATCATCAGCGCAAGAAATTTTTTTTATAATCTTGAAAATAAACCAAAAATGTACAATTTTGAGACCCAGGAACTTAACGAAAAAAAGAATTTAAAAAATTGGATAATTTCTACTAACGATGAACTTTGATTGATATGGTAGCCCCATTCTGTAATAGCCAGGTGGGATTAGCCTTCCAACAATCACTCACTTTTACACCGCCTTCAAAACTTTATTTTTAGAGATTCAACAATTTTGTTAATTTCACAATTCATCGTCAATTATTTGAAAAGATTTGTATTTGTTTTGTCTTTTTTTCATTAATAAATATTTAAGTTAAAAACAATTATTTATTAATAAATAAAGAGAATTCAAACATGACATTTTCTTTCAAAATTGAATTCTGTTTATCAATAAATAACCGTTTTAACTTTTTTTTAATGAATAAATTGTCAGTGTAGTCATTAACTTTAATTTACTTTTTCACACTAAAAATTTTTAAAAAATACTTTATTTTAAAAAGAATCAATGTCATTTATCGTTACGACACGTTAAGAATAAATCGAGTAACTAAAGTTTTAAATCATGTAAAAAAAAATTGATAAAATTGATGCAGTTCGTAACGTAAAAATAATTTTTAACATCTAAAAAGTTTTATTTCAAATTCTAAGGAAAAACATTGGTAAACAGACGACATCAATAATTCCAGAGTATTACTAAATTAAAAACTAATACCAAGTTAAATATGAACCTTTTTAGTTAAAAATAAAAATCTTAATTGCATACACTCACAAATATTTTAATTAAATAATCATTTCCTTTTTTATTATAACAAAATAAGGCTACTTAAATTTGTTTATAACCTTAAAAAAGAATAAAGAAATTAATGGATAACAATTTTTCAACTTCTATAAACTATTACAAAACCATTTTATATATAAAGTTAAAACTGATAAATTATAACATTTTTGTCTTCCATATATTTTGCATAGCGCTAGTCGATTGGTAAACAAAGTCGTTTACCGATAAGTGATGGCGGATTTTACTCATTTATGACTTTTGGAGGGATAATTTTGCTAATTTTTAGTAAAACGTGGGAATTTTCTTTTTTAATTCAGTGTCTTATGACTTTAATTTAGTAATTATCTTTGAAATAGTTCCCAAAAACTTGTAAAAATCCCTTGAAAGATAAATATAAGTAATTTTTTCAAAGTTCAAAATTCACTGAATTTTTGTTTTTTTTGGTCATATTTCATTATTTATTTTTCACAAGTAAATATGCAGTTTTTTTTTTTTTGTTTAGAGATTAAGTTTAGGCTTTTATCTTTCAAACACAATCAAAGTTTACACGGAAACTAATTAAATAATTAATGATAAGCGCTTTTTAATAAGCATAGTCCATACAAAAGATGGCCATTTTTGCACGTGCCTAAAATATGATGATGATAATGATGATGATTTCGGACAATGTAACCTCCGACCTTCAGGTGCATTTTTTTGAGCTTGAGAAACTTCGAGTCAAACTCAGGAACCTGTTATTATTAGTTATTATCGCCTGTAGTTGCAGACCCCATTATAGTACGAATCAAACCTTTATTTGAATGTATAACACTCCTTGATCGGTCAGTGGTTCTCTCCCTTGTCTCTTGAAGAGTAACACTTGAGCCATCCTATATGAACTCAAATTCTGCTCCAGTCTCTTTTTCCAGTTCTCACCTGACGTTGGCCTAACTGCATTGCGACAGAAACCCTTTAGAAGGCTGTTTTCATGATAGAAGGGATGGGTTAGGGTTAGGGTTTTGCATGTAAAAAGCCAGAACTAATGGACGAATGCAACTGTGAATGCAGTTACCCGATTGAGCTTTCTTAGAGTATATAAAATCTGCGAAGCTCCAGCCTTTGGCGCAGAGTTTTATCCCTGTGCCTGCTTTACAAGTACTTTCACGGAATTTTCTCTGACCAACTTACTGCACCTTTACCCCCCCCCTCCCCAACTTAATACTCCCAACCCATCTGAGAAGCAACAAAATCCCACCCCTTTCCTGTAGAGGTCCCTAGATGCCGGAAAATTTTCTACTCGAGTAGTTTCTTTGGATTGCTTGCCTTTGGAATTCCTTCCCTGCTCTCCGTTTTCCCGACCATACAAAGATGCATAAATTTAAGTGTAACATGAACAAAAATTTTGCTGCTCAACTACCCCCCAAGCCCCCCCCCCCCCTCCAAAAAAAAATCTGACTGCTTTTACAGTAGCCCCATAACGCTTTAGTGGCAATGTGCCTTGTTTGGAGTGAATAAAATTTAAAAAAATAAAATTTTACTTTTTTGTAATTTTAATTTTTTTGAACAGTAAGTAATTGAAAATATCCATTTTAAACTTCCAGTTATTTTTAAACAGTAAGTGTGTTTAAAATGGATATTTTCAATTATCTTTAAACTTCCAGTTATTTTTCCATTCCAGGAGGATTGGAAGTAAATTAAATTGGCGACTAAAAATATACAAGATATCCGATACTTTTGGAACTATTAGTTATTTTTTTTAATTAGATGTTTTATTATAATCTAACAGGTTAGTTATTATATAATATCTAAAGTCCTAATATCTAACAAAGTTATTTAGAAAAAAAACAAAAAACAAAAAAAAACTTTCCATATAAAGATTGAAAAAAAAACAAAACAAAATCAATTATTTTCCTTTCCTTAACACCTGCAAGTTGCTTTCATAAAACAATCTCCATTCATAAAGAGTTACACATGATAATCCTATTAATAACTCGATCAGCCGATGGCTGTCAGGCCTCATCATTTCACTCCCGATTTAAACTAGATTTTCAGAAAGCATTTTTAGACTAAAAGGCTCGCACTGTCATTATTGTCCAATAATGAATGAGAACCTCTTAGCATTCCTGCTCCCAGCCCTGAACCCTATATTAGTTTTCCTTTTCTTTATCCACGTCATCTTACTCTACTCTTAGACTGTGGCGACTTATATTTTTGCTGTGCTTAAAAGAATAACGACATACTGATATATGAAAATATAATGATATACCTTTGTCGGCGGCCGTCAAGGAGTGGGGGTTGGTGAGAAAGAAAGACGGGTGGTTTTTCTTGACCCCAAATCGCACCCTAAAAACGCCTACCATGGGACTTTGCTGTCAATGTAGCTGTGCCGACAGAGCGTTTTATTCAGCAATGGTACTGCTAACTTTTTGAAGGTGGTTCTAATCAACAATTATTTTATTTTTGACAATCCACCATATTTGTTTTTCCTTGCCAGGTGGCCCGATTTGAACCAACGATTATTTTATTTTTCACAATCAATCATGTTATGTTGTTTTCTTCCATCCTACTTCTATCAAATGACCTTTTCAGTACACCCATCCTGGATATTAAATACTACTTGCTCTATTCCCATCCTCCTGACACTTCTCGTCTCATTCGCATTTTTACCAAATCATCTAAAAGATTCAATCTGCAAAAGTAAGATCCTGGTCTTTGACCGGGATCAAAGTGTAGTATCTTCTGCCCATTCCATCCACCCTGTTTCCAATCTTTTTGTGACCACGATCATCGTCCAACCAACAATCCTTATCCTCAAGTGGCCTCCAGGATCGATAAGCAGTGACCCATCAGTACAAAGAAAAAGGTCAAGAAGTGAGTGCGGAATCACTGAGGCTTTTTGTTGGAAAGCAAGGAGAAAAAATCTGGCAATGTTACGCAGCATCAATATCTCACACAACTATGTCGAAAAAATATTAGAATATATTTCTAAAAGATTCTATTAAATCTATATGTGGACAGAGTCAGTTCAGGGAACTTCTGCCATTACTAACCAGCAGAGCGTTGCCACTGTCAACCAAAGGGAAGAGTCTATCAAGGATACGTATGCAGTGTGAGGGTGTATGGAAGTGAAACCTGACCAGTAAGGGTCGAGGACATCTGTTGCATAGAAAGAAATATTAGAATACTACAATACATTTCTTTAAAACAGGCTTAGATCTGATGACCTCAGAGGAAGATAAAATCTGGACAGTATAGAGAGATCTGTGACAAAAAGTAGACTTTGATGGTATTGCCACGTTAAAAGAATTGATGAGAGTTCTTTGGTTAGTAGATGTAGAACAGTTGAAGTAGACGATTCAGTTCACAGGGGAAGGACAAGAAAAATATGAGAGGAAGTGATAAAAATGAACCTAAAGGATAAATGAAGACCTGGTCAGAGATAAGGGAGTTTGGAAGTCTTAAAGCCGTCCAACACATGCCAACATGTGAAATGGATGTTAAACTAAATATGATGTACTAAAAGCTGCGGAAATCAGCT
This sequence comes from Sepiola atlantica, assembly GCA_963556195.1. Taxonomy (NCBI): domain Eukaryota; kingdom Metazoa; phylum Mollusca; class Cephalopoda; order Sepiida; family Sepiolidae; genus Sepiola; species Sepiola atlantica. Next base: position 91,069,053 of record OY744538.1, on the reverse strand, counting down.
TTTTTGGTCGATTCAGAGTTTTTAATTTACGTTTGTATTCAGTGCTCGATGCCTTCTCCAACAGAACTTGAATAAAAATAACTTATCTTTTATTGTAACCATGGTTTCACTCGTACGTGAATGATCTTCTGACAAAATGATACCACACAAAATAATCGTGAAGGGTCAAGGAAGATGGGAAGACCAAGAAGGGAGAGCACTAATCAGATCTCCACTGGAAGAGTGCGAAGAGTACCGAGACCTTGGGGAGGCTTATTGCCACCAAAATCCCAGAGGAGACCAATGGTCGTTACCAGCGAGAAATCAATGGTAAACGACTGTTGCGATACCACATAGTCATTTGCAAAGGTTATCAAAAGAGGTAGAGAGTACTGGAAATCTTGGAAGGCTTGTTGTCACTCAGACTCCAAGGAACACCACCGGTTATTACCAGTGAGCAATCACTGACGATGACTTGTGTGAGAACTCCTAGAACTCCAAATAATAGTAATAATAATAATAACTAGTACAATATATTACTAATTCAGTGCATCTGTGGGTGGCCAAATACCATCAGCCCATATTTAATTCCTAAATATTAATCAGTTAATTCACTAATACTTTGACCCCCCCCCCTCAAAAAAAAATAAAATAAAATAAAACCACAGTTGATAATTCATTGTACTTACTGTGTATAAAGAAATGTGAAATCTTTCATTCCGTTTCTCGAATGTTGGTGGTGAATGAGGGGGAAAAAATCCGGTGCAGTTTAAAGGATTAACCCGAAATCTGCTTACATAACTGATTATCTCTTCTCTATTTGTTCTAACCCGAAATTTTCTGATCCTGTATCAATGAGATCTACCAGCTCCCACCCCACCACCCCACTCTGCCTCACCAGAACAGGTTACGGTGACCTCCAGTCCGAGATAAGGTGCACTAAAAGAAGCTATCCTGCTGTTCAGTTGTTTCAAAATATTACTTATATGCAATATTATAGATATATATATATATATAACTTATTTTGACCTAGATTGGTCTCATCAGATGTATAAACAAAATGTTCTAAATGCGGTTGGTTATACATCTAATGAGACCGATCTAGGTTGAAATAACTTATGTGTACAACCTGAATGTGTGTCTAGTTTTTTCCTCTTAAAATTTATATATATATATATATATATATATATATAAAAACAAACATTTTTTAAAATAACAGAATTCGTCTGTTTAATTATACCTTTTTATATTTTTTCAATTTTCCTGATGGTTTTTTTTGTATTAAAATTTTTAAAAATTAATAAATGTTCCATAGGTTTCACAAACGTTTTCGATTCTTCGTCAAATCTTTTTCAAGTGTCAAAAGCAAATGAACAAAAATGCTGGAGAAAGAAAAGAATTTTAAAAAGACGGCGGAGAAACGCATATAGAACGTTTTTCGCATTGTTCCAGAAAGTCATTGATTTAAATTCAGCAACGCTGGATCGCATCACACAACAAAATCGCATTACGTTAAGCATTTTAAAATGTTACCACTGGTTTCATATGTGATGATGTTAATTTTAGGTTGTTGTGTTTTTATGTAGATGTAGATAGCTTCCAGTATTTTTATTTTTTTTTATATTTGTTTCAGAATGTATAATTTTAGTGTTATTAACTAGAATTTGTCTTAACGACCCTTATGATTTTGTAGATGTTGGTAAATTGAGCTAGAGTTTACAAGATGCATGGTGAGACAGTGGCATAGGGTAGTGCTTGTAAACCCAATGTAGCTATTAGCTTTATTATTATTATAGGAGTTACATTCTTTCAAAGGGCATTTAAATTTATAAATAACATTGGTTCTTTCTAGTGGTTTTTGAGTTGGGGAAGAGTTGTTTTTTACTACAAGATTAAACCCAAAATCTTGCAGTAAACAACAACTCCTCCGCAACTGTGAAACTTTTATTCATTTTTTTGATTTTAATACAAAAAAGACCATAAGAAAAATTGAAAAAAAAATAAAAAGGTATAATTAAACAAACGAATTCTGTTATTTTTTAACAATGTTTGCATATATATATAGTCTCGGAAGTTTCTCAACCATTAAAACTATATTAAAAAAAAAAAAAAATAAATAAAAAAACTTATAGTCCTAAGTCTTCCAGTGGAAAATCACTCATGTAAGTCAATTTATTTTTTACAGTTATTATATTAGTTTGATTCTAACACTATTTTAAGGGATCATCAGTTGTTTACCATGAAAAACTGTTTCTGGAATTTAAAATATATAATATATATATATTAGGTCAAAATGATACTTCTAAGATATAAATAATATCTAATATCTTTTTCCTGATAATCCACTAATTAAAGACAAAACAGACCAGGAAGCTATGGTTTCCGATAATATAATTATCACTTTCTTGGAACTCTTAATTTATCATTCTAATATCGAACATCGAGTTAGTTTTTTTCTGCATTTTCTATTATTTGACTGTTTGATCATTTTAATTTTACTTATACAGTGAATTCACGCTGGACTTTTCTTAACTGTCATCCATTGAATGCATAGCACACATTAATTCAAAATCAAAGATTTAAAAATTCACTACCTGGACTGTTGCTTTAGAAACTTTTTTATAAAAAAAAACAAAAAAACTTTTTGACTTGGATACATTATAAAGATTTAACATTAAATCAGCCCGTACCTTTTATGTATGTTAACGTAAAAGTGTGTTTTTGTTGTTATACTTTGTTTTTTTATATATATATATTAGCCGTTAATCATAAAAATAGATTTAAGAAAAAAAAAAATTATCAGAAAAACACTATTGTTATTTTATTTTATTCTATAATATAAAAAAATGAATAAATATTAAATGGATAATATTAAGAAAAAAAAATTATCAGAAAAACACTATTGTTATTTTATTTTATTCTATAATATAAAAAAATGAATAAATATTAAATGGATAATATTAAGAAAAAAAAATTATCAGAAAAACACTATTGTTATTTTATTTTATTCTATAATATAAAAAAATGAATAAATATTAAATGGATAATATTAAGAAAAAAAATTATCAGAAAAACACTATTGTTATTTTATTCTATAATATAAAAAAATGAATAAATATTAAATGGATAATATTAAGAAAAAAAAATTATCAGAAAAACAGTATTGTTATTTTATTTTATTCAATAATATAAAAAAATGAATAAATATTAAATGGATAATATTAAGAAAAAAAATTATCAGAAAAACACTATTGTTATTTTATTTTATAATATAAAAAAATGAATATTAAATGGATAATATTAAGAAAAAAAAATTATCAGAAAAACACTATTGCTATTTTATTTTATTCTATAATATAAAAAAATGAATAAATATTAAATGGATAATATTAAGAAAAAAAAATTATCAGAAAAACACTATTGTTATTTTATTTTATTCTATAATATAAAAAAATTAATAAATATTAAATAGATAATATTAAGAAGAAAAAAAAATTGAACACCACTCTTAGTTGTTACCCCTATCCTACCTCCCCACTCCACAAAAAAAAATATTTAAATAGTTATATTTGTTTAAATAAAATTAACACTTCAGTTAAGTCAAATATGAAATATTCAGGAAAAAATAAATTAATAAAAAAATATATATATAAAAAAAACAATCAGTTATAGTTTATTCCATTTGCTGCGGATATTAATATTTACTACATTATAAGCAATATTGCCATTCCACATGTGTTTTTGAAATTTGAAACACCCACCATTTGATAAAGAGGTCTTCCTCGAAATGTATTATGGAACTCGGTCACACACATTACATCAGTGTTGCAATATATAAAAAAAATTATTAAAAATTTTTTTTTTTTAATATATATATATATATCACTTGGTTTTGTCTTACTTCTCAACGCCGACATATTTCCATTTGCATTGTGATAGCCTTCTAATACTCCTCTATGTACATATTTTTATATATTTTCAAAGCGTAATTTTTTTTATTCGCAGTGATGTCATTGCAGTAATAGTCATCTGAGAAGATTTTCTTTGAAAATCCATGGATTAAGGACTTTATATTACACATCAAATTTCAAGCAAAAAGTACTGTAGTTTGATTAATTTCTCATTTTATTATTTCATTTAAGCCATTATTATTATTATGATATATGCTATGTATGTATGTATGTATATTGGTTCTTTTTTTACAACTAACTTTAAAGTGTTCGATTGTAGATTCTACAAGGGTTAATATAAAGTATTTTATTTAAAAACTATACATTATAAGGTTATTTTAGTTTTTTTTTCTCAAAGTCTACACTTATTGAAGAGTCAGTTTCCAGTATAAGCCGGTTTCTACCCCAGACTCCAAAATGGTCAGATCGGCAAAACCCTGGTTAGATATATATTTTCATATCTGATGAAAGCGGGCCACCACTTGAAACGCGTTATATATAAAATCATAAAATGTTGAAAAAAGCAACAAAATAATAAATAAATGTTGAAAAAAACATTCTACAAATGTTGGTAGCCTTACTCCTTTATATATATATATATATATATATATATATATATATATATATATATATATATGTGATAAGTCAATGAGAATAATTAGACCTGCAAAGGGAAGCAAATCATAATCTTTGGATGTTATAAACAAGGACGTTTAGTGAATAACAATATTTATTTTTCTTCTCTTTCATTCCTTAAGCCAGACTTTTCAAAGATTAAAATCTTATCATCAGAGGAAATTAATGATGGATTAGTTGACAGATGAAGACAGTCAATATTCGAAATTTGAAAAAGTTTTAAAGTTCAAACGAGTATTTTCCAGTGTCACCAAAACGGAAATCCAAGTAGTATGGGGTTCAGATGTATTGGTAAATCCAAAAGAATCCGTGTAAAGATCCAGCGACGATGATTCCACCCAAGTCTGTAGTCTATGGAAGGAAGATCAGATAAAATTGGCCATGTTGAGAAAACGTAATTCTTCCTGCTTTAGAATAGTCTGAATACATTAAAAAAGACACATACTTCGCCCGAACTACACCTGATGACCCTCGCCCTCCATACACATACACATCTACTTTGATGAGGTGTAGTTCACCTGAACACTGTACAAACCTTTTTGCTCTATCCAGTATATTGAGCTTTCCTTACCTCACAATAGGTTCAACTGTCTAAAAGTTTACCTTTTAGTTATAAATTTTCATATATATATATGTATGTAATGTGTGTGTGTGTGTGTGTCCACTATACATGGGAAATATGTGGAGTATGTAATTTGAAGAAAATAAAAATTCTTCTTGCCTTGTTGCAAAGTTGTCGACCATGTGAAGTGGCTAAAATTGGAAAAATCAGTTCCCATCATCTTCAGTTCTTTTTCTCCACTTGCAATTGTTTCGAATTGTTTTTCACATCTCATCAGATTGTCTATTTTTTATTGAAAAATCTTTCAATTATGCAAAACGATTTATGCATATTTTGACATCGCATTTATAGCATCGAGGCAACAATTGATTCCAGTAGTGGAAAAACTGACACGACTATACAAGGCCTGCCTAAAAAGTATCCGACCGTAGGCCAGAATATTTTTTTTTAAATACGTGACGGGGTTGGGACCCTAATCCCCTTCAAAGTAGGCCTCTTGTGCTTGCACACACTTAGCCCACCGATCCATCCACTGCCGGAAACACCTCTGGAAGTCTTCTTTTGGAATGCCGTCGCATTAGATTCAGCAGGTATTTTGGAGAAGATGCGATGGGTGTAACACAAATTAAAAAGTGGTTCAACTGATTTAAAAATGACCACACATCAGCGGAGAGTGACCAGCATTCTGGCAGGCCCCAAACTGCTCGGAGTGCAGCTGTTGTTAAGAGAGTGCGAAAAAAGAGATAATGCAGAACGCGACTGCAGAGATAAACATCATTCTAAAAGAAGACTTCTAGGGGTGTTTTCAACGGTGGGCACCCCGAGTCCTCGCTGCTAACAACGGCACCCCGAGTCCTCGCTGCTAACAACGGCACCCCGAGTCCTCGCTGCTAACAACGGCACCCCGAGTCCTCGCTGCTAACAACGGCACCCCGAGTCCTCGCTGCTAACAACGGCACCCCGAGTCCTCGCTGCTAACAACGGCACCCCGAGTCCTCGCTGCTAACAACGGCACCCCGAGTCCTCGCTGCTAACAACGGCACCCCGAGTCCTCGCTGCTAACAACGGCACCCCGAGTCCTCGCTGCTAACAACGGCACCCCGAGTCCTCGCTGCTAACAACGGCACCCCGAGTCCTCGCTGCTAACAACGGCACCAGGGCAACTTTAAAACGTACCAAGTTTAATTGGTGTGTTTAGTCAGCAAAAGGAAAGATTTAGTAAGTTTGTTTATTATTAAATTCCTTTCACATACACCATTTTTATTTCGCTCGTGTTGGCTTTAAGCATCGTTCTTATCTTTAGTTGCGAGTTAAATGTCAGACAAGTGCTCTTCCAGGAAGAAGAAATAAAAAACAAAAAGAAATTAAGTAAAAAAAAAAAATAAGTAAAACCTAAGTACTCATACTTAGTTGCCTTGCTAATAAACCCTTTCAGAGCAGACACACTCGCCGAAAGTCGAAGCCCTCCTCTCTTGATTACAGTTGGTGCTTCGTCCCTGATTATATGACACGAGTCAGTTCAGTGCAACACAGTTGTGAATCTGCTTCTTTTTTTCTTCTTTTTTTTTCATTTCTTTCTCTTTCTTTTCTTTTCTTTTCTCTTCTCAAAAAGAAGAGAAAGCACTCAAAACTCGACTGTATCATTCGGCTCAGCTTTTTTTGACAAGGGGGTGAAACAAAAAATTGCTGACTGGTAAAAGTTCAATTCCTACAATTTTGGTTGATGTCTGCTTAAGAGCTGCGACAATGGAGACGAATAACTATTAACCCCGCAGCTCAAAACTTCTGAGCACCGTTTAGGCTAAGGTGACGCTGAAACATTGGACATTCTTAAGAGTTCAATTGATGCTAGTGACTTGTCACCGAGATTGTTGTACTTAAGCACCTGTTAAACAGCTTTGTCTCCGCAACTTAATAACGTGTCGCCATTGTACTCTACTGCATTGGCCAACTGCGGTTGTGAATGGATTTGAAAATTGGAAATTCTTGAGATTCGAGTGAATATAATTACATGCCATCATTCTGTTGGTTTCTTACCAGAAACCCCTATTTTAACCAGACCGCCTTTTTTTTTAGTTATAAAAGTGATACCATTAGAGCACAGGGTGGAGCAGGTGCTAGTATGATTTCAAGAATTAGACCAAGGGAAGAGTCTATCATTCATGTGTATGCAGTGTGATGATGTATGGAAGTGAAATCTAGCCAGTCAGGGTTGAGGACATGCGTTGCATAGAGAAAAATAATAGTAAAATGATACGATGGATGTGTAATGCGAGTCTTAAAGACAGGCTTAGATCTGATGACCTCAGAGGAAGATTTAAATTTGGATAATATTGGGAGATGTGTGTAGAACAGGAGACTTTGCTGGTCTCGCCAGGTGGAAAGAATTGATGAGAGTTCTTGGGTTAGTAGATGTAGTATGTTGAAAGTGTCGTGAACAATGGGCTATTATAAATTTTTCGAGAAATCGCGAGTTCCTAGTTTCTGCGAATCAATGCGTTTTCTGGTCATCTCGGTATACCTACATTTTGCTGCATCTATTGCACTGTATACCTACATTTTGCTGCATCTATTGCACTGTATACCTACATTTTGCTGCATCTATTGCACTGTATACCTACATTTTGCTGCATCTATTGCACTGTATACCTACATTTTGCTGCATCTATTGCACTGTATACCTACATTTTGCTGCACTCTTACAGCAGTTTCTTGATGCTATAACTATTTTCAGTATTCATCTGGGAAACTTGCATTTGCTCAAAAAAAATGAATAGAACACAATATGATTAGAATACTGGATATTCTTGAATGCTGACCATTAGTTCGACAAATTGCACTAACCATTTTTACAGCTTAGCGTGCACATATCCGAATCTTACAAACTAAGTCTGATGTGACTATTTTTGCTAACGTCGCCTTCTTTGATAACTTTTTAGTAAATAGATACTTTGGTTGTCTGGTTATTTTTTTTGTGTGTGTGTATTGTACACCACTACCCCATGATTAACATGGAATTCTAAACTTAGTGTTTCACCCACCCCCACCCCCCACCCCTCCCGGAACTTTCATTCTGTAATGAGCAGAATGATTATGCGATTAATAAAAATTGTTTTTTCGCTTCTTATGCGTCTGTATATGTGTTTCTCGACACTCTGTGACTTACAGTATTAATTTACAATTAGTCGAATATTTATTGAAATAAAAAATGCAATAGCATGAACTTTTTAAAAAGCCTATTTTAAAAAAAAAAAAATAATTTAATTACGGAATTAAATCCAGTGGAGAGCATTTCGGTTTATTTGTAAACAAGTCAGCCATTTTAATCTTTTCTTAATACTTAAACGAAAAAAAGAAAAGAAAAAGAATGAATTACTTCATGTGCCTTAAAATTTGAACGGAATTTGAAAGCATTTAAGTCGAATAGAAAGCCATTTCAGGTTTTCAAATTCTTAGCAAACCATGCATCAAAAAATTGAAAATTTTTGGAAGCAATTTACATGCAATAATCTTAGAGAGATTAAAACAACGTTAATTTTACAGCAATTTGGTTCAATTTAATATTACAATATCGTTTCGATATTTAACTTTTTAAAATCCTATTTAAAAAAATTAATTAAATTAATTTATTAATTTGGTTAAAAAAACAAAAAAACCCAGCATAGTTCATTCATTTATTTCGTATGAATCGGATGATTCTATTGTTGACATTGGTTTCCCTGAATGTCTTTCTAGAAAGAATTCTAACTAGAAATATATCAGGTACTTACAGGAGGGACCACGTGAAGGTTGCCAACATCCCTAAGTGAAAGTGGTACTGTAGAACCCCGATTGTCAGTTCGTGTTTTTAACCACTGAGCCCCCCCCCTCCTCAGCATAGTTAAAAAGAAAAAAAAAGCGAAACAAAATGAAATTAAAAAGACTCCCGGGCAACACCGTGTAGGCACATCTCGTGACTTATAATCTTTATGATGTTTCTCCATCTCTCTTGAATTCTAACCCAGTCTAATAATACTAAGCAGCAGTGACGCCGAGGATATATGAATTATGCTCTGTCAATGGCCTATTCTAGTCTTCTTCACTCAGTCCTTTTCACCCTGTCTTTCTTTGTGCTAATTTCTTTTCGACGATCACATTTTTAATTCTTTTTTTCTGTCTAACACGTTCGGACACCTGTCGTAGAACCACTTAAATTTATATTTCATATTCTATGCCTATACTCCCACTGTCACTGCTGGTTTAGAATCATTAGGAAGATAAGCTCATGTCCACATGCGTTGGAAGTGTCATCATGTTTTATGATATCCAAGACATGCAAAGTGTAGTTTTGGTCAGTAGTAAGGAATTTGAGAGGGAGTGGTTTGTGGAGTCCAAGGTGGAGTTTAAGGTGAACCTCTGGTAGCACCACTTATTCAAATTTATATTTTATATTCTACGCCTATACTTCCACTGTCACTGCTGGTTTAAAATCAGCTCTATTGCTTCCCAGCAGACTACAATAACAAATTCTTGTCGAGTCGTCCTCGTAAATGATCAAATTCGACCCATTTCAGTCATCGTTTCTAATCCTCTCATGTTGGTCTTCGTCGTCCAGCTGACAATCTCATTAACTATTATCCTTAAGTGGTGTTTAGCTTTGGTAAGTGGTTACTCATTAGGATATTTTAAAAAATATAAATTGTATCTTATTTGAGATATCTGCGACTATGAATGAATTATTTCTATAACAACCACCCTTTCCAGGTCACTCAAAATATCCAGCCAATTATATATTTAAAAAAAAAAAAAATTTTTTTAATTTAAAAAAAAAGTTTTTTATTTATTTAAAAAAAATATATTTCACCCCAAACAAGGCAGGGCGCCACTGTAGACATAAGGGGCTACTGAGAATTAGGATAACACCCTAAACCTACTCCCTAAGTTGGGAGCTGTGCAGCAAGATGTCTGTTTACATTAGTTTTAAACCTCTGCATGTCAGTAACGTTGGGGAAACATGGAGCAGGGAGGAAGTTCCAGAGGCTGGCAGCACGAGGAAAGAAGCTGCTGGAGTGAATGGATGGGATTTAGCTGATTGTCGGGTTGTTCTATTGTATTTGCGTCGAGGGGGCACTAGACCATTTAAATGTGAATAATTCACCAAAAATCTGTCCACCTATTCATCCTAATTCGTATCATCGTTCCGCATTATCTCTTTTTTTGGCACCCTCTCAACAACAGCTGCACTCCGAGCAGTTTGGGGCCTGCCAGAACGCTGATCACTCTCCGTTGATGTGCGGACATTTTTGAATCGGTTGAACCACTCCTTAATTTGTGTTACACCCTCGCATGTTCTCCAAACATCTGCTGAATCTAACACGACGGCGGAGATGAACACCATTCCAAAAGAAAACTTCCAGAGGTGTTTCCGGCAGTAGATTGATCGGTGGGCGAAGTGTGTGCAAACACAAGGGGCCTAACTTTGAAGGGGATTATTAGGCTCGCAACCCCATGTATCTGAAATATTTTTTCTGGCATAAGGCTGGATACTTTTTAGACAGGCCTCGTATGTACATAGGCCGGATTTGGCATTAAATACAAAAACAGTCAACCACAAAATATTTAGGATAGCTCGTATCATGCATGTGTAAGTGCTGTTTGGTTTGGTTTCAAGTTTTTATTTGGTGAGTGTCCAGGATTGAGAACCATAGACGATAACGGGTTGAATGGCTGCCTAGAAGAAGCCCTGTTTGATATTATCAGACACAGATAACTACATTTACGGAAAATTCCATAGGATGTTGTTGAGGATCTTCAATCCCTAAGGAGAGGGTTTAGCAGGTTTATTTTCAAAAGCTGGTATGCCGAAAAGCTCATATATTGAAAAATGTATCCCCCCTCCCACCATCACCATCACACACGCACGCACACACCTCTATTTCTTGTAAAAAAAAAAATGTTTACTTTTTGGAATGATGATTCAATGAAAGAATAGGGTATATAAAAAATCGGTTCTGCAACAAAATCGATAGGACGTCTTAAAAAATTATATATATATATATATACTAGCTGGACCTGGCGCCCGGCGTTGCCCGGGAGAAAAATAAAAGAATAAATTTAAATTTGTCAACGTCCGAGAGAATGCAAATAGGTTACATTGGACAATATTTACCGACAAAAAGGATTACTTCTGAGTTGAAAAAAAATAGAAATTACCACAGTGTAGAAGGATATCTCCTTCACTGACCGATTATGGAAAAATGTTACTTGTTTCAGGCAGGGTTGTTTTCTATTCTCTTGTCCTTCATTGAAAGCAAGTCCTTGTAGAATGTGTATATGTTTATTTATGTTGGATTTTCGACACAGTAGGAACTTACGCTGTGTCTAACTCTGCCCTCGTGGGTAGTCAAATGTGACTGAACGTGGACCATGTGTAACGAATGTACATTTTAGTTTAGGCACGTAAGATAAATATATATTGTGTACGTTTTTAAAAGTAGACGTTGTTTATTAGTTCCGGTATCGTTGGGGAGAGTGACAGTAGTAAAGTTATGGTGGGAAAAGTTTTTGTTACCACGTTTATGAAGTATGTTTTTGAAGATGGTGGGCAAAAAGTAATATTTAGTGTAGGCTGGAAAAAATAATCAGAAATTTGCTATAACACGCTCGAGTGAATATTCGTAATACTGGTGAGTTTAATAGCCTATGATATATGTGGTTATTTCCCTATTCTTGACAAAGGTACAGGAGAAAAATCGTCTTATTTCATATCTTCCATATAAAGTTATGTTGTGATATTTATTTAATATATATATATATATAGTTCAGGTGGATTTTTATGGGAATCAAATTCAAGAGAAAAATAAAGCTCAATATTCAAAGCTTGAATTTTTTCAAGTATGTTTTTGAATCTTTCTAAAACACGTGTTAGTTGTTCTTTGCTTCGAAACTGACAATAAATCACAGTATAACATAACTTTAATCTGTCAATAAATATATATAGATAAGTTATAAAAAGAAATTGATTACATTTTCAAGGATATTCTACAATATTGTATCCAAGGATATTATAAAATTCTTAATACGATAGATGATGAGAAAAGAATTCTTTTTGAAAATCCAAGGTTTACGGGAAATGTAATTCTTAGTTGAACATATTTATTTGTATTTTAAAAGTCAAAATGACTTTCCAAACTCACTTTTTCCTCCTTCAGCCAATTTATTTTGAACAGACCTTTGATTAGTCCTCTATAAGAGGGTGGGGCATGCCTGTCAGTCTTGATCAAAGTCTTCCACTCCAGGCTCGGCGGTCGCGAGGATCTAAATTTGTAATCCCCAGGGCTGCACGGTCACGTTTACACAACTCATCCCAAGAAAGCTTCGGTCTTCCTCAATCAAACAATCTAACCCAAACTAAATGGGTGACTCAACAGTTATGGTATGTAGATGTAAATATCTTGCCGTTAATTTTGACCTTCCTATGACACATCCAGAGTTCTTCATGTCAAATTTGTTGCAATTTTTTTGGTGCTTATACGTATTTGTTTTAGTATGAACAGATAATATTATTATTAATAATAATAATATTAATAATAATTAGAGTTGGGCGGTTTTGGTTTCGTTTTTTTTCCCTTAAAACCTCGGTTTACGGTTCGGTTTTTTTGAAAAAAAAATTTTTACTATGGAAGCTATTCATTCTCTTGTGTGATGATTAGTTATTATTAATATTTGTTTTTAAGACAGGGTAATAAAACATTATAGACATGCGTAAAAGACTAGTAGTACACCCGAAAACCGCGCCAAGGGAAAAGGAAGGATTATTTAAAAAAAGTAGAGATTATTAATTCACCTAAAGTCATTTTTTAAGCTTTAAGGTAATTTTAATCATAGAATTCATGACTTGGATTAAAGTTTAATAATTAAACTTTCGAATAAATTGTCAACTCTAAATAAATACCATATTAACAATTTAGTAAAATATAAATCGTTGCATAGTCTACTTTTTGAATAACCCATTTTTAGGAGAGAAAACGGTATACTTGAGAGATAGTTCTCTAGAAATGACAATGTATGTATGAAGTGGCTTTTCAAAAGTAAACAATGAAATGCCTAATGTTTAAAATAATTTTTAAAATCCGAATAAAGTGATACTAGCATTGACAACTACTTTTTTTCTTTTTAAATGTTTATACTCGCTCGTTTATTTACTTTTACAACAAGTATTTTTTTAAATTTCATTTTAATAACTTATTTTTTTAGATAACTCTGAAACAAACATAAATAATTATTTTACAATTTTGAGTTGAATCAATTAGATTCTCGACATCATACGGAACGCGTTTGATTTTTTCTATTTCATTTGAAAATAGTTTATGCTAAAAATACGATGTCATGTTGTCTGTCGTATTTCTCTTTTTTTCATTTGAAAATTCAAAATGTTAATGATAAATAAACTGTAAACAAAGATTTCTTCCTACAAGTCAATTAAATGTTTTTATCATATATTTGTTCAATCTGTCCTCTTACTAATATAACATTTTTTGGTAATATTCAATTTTATTCAAATCAGAAAATCTTTTCAACCGTGTTTCCTTGTATATGGTGGCTTACTGTAGTAGAAACAATACCGAACGGTTACGGTTTAAAAAAAAAAAAAACGATTCGGTAAAACCGCCCATCTCTAATAATAATAATAATTTAAAAAAAAACACCTACCGTGCTAGAAAACTTCTCACATCTGACAGTATTCTATATCTCTTCAAAGCCACCATCCACCCATGCATGGAGTATTGTCACATCTGGGCTGATACACCATCCACCAGTCTCTTCCTCTTAGATACTCTTTTTTTAAACCTTGTCTAATAGGTCCCTCATTAGCCACCAAGCTCCAGCCTCTGTCCTATCACCGCAATGTTGCATCCTTGTGCTTGTTTTGCAAATACTTCAATGGAATGTGCTCCGATGAACTCTGCTCTGCTCCCCCTTCCCTCTTCCCCCTCCCCTCCCCCCCTTGACATAAATACACTCGACCAACCCAACAATCAGCTAACTCCCATCCATTCACTATGGAGCTTTTTTCCTCATGCTGCCGACCTTTGGAACTCCCTTCCTGCTCCCTGTTTCCCGACTGTACCGACATGCAGAAATTTAAAATTAACGTGAACAAGCATATAGCTAATTTAGGACGACCCCCCTGAACTGTCATCCTAATTCTCAGTAGCCCCTTATGTCTACAGTGGCAACTTGCCTTGTTTGGGGGTGAACTAAGTTTTACAAAAAAAAACCAAAAAACCCTCTTCATGCCAAATTGTTGTTTTTGGTTTAGAAGTGACCAACAGATAGATTTGAAAACCTATTATGACAAGTGTTGGTTATTGTATTGCACTGAGTAACAATGTGTGTCACATGGTTAACACCACCATAAAAAAAGTCGCTGACTTTTCATACAAATTTAGTGTGTCAAATTTTATGTTTTTTAACATTGCATAAACAATTTGCAAGGTTTTATTTTTAGCCTCTGTTTTCTTTTCTTTTTCTCTTGTATTGTTGTTCAAATGTATGTGCTTTTAAAAAAGAGAAAACATTCTCATTGTGTGGGAGTATTGGTTTGTGATTATCACAAACAAGTTTTTTTTTTTTTTTACGTTTTTTCATTTCTCACTCGTTCATATTTATAACTGACATATCTTTATCATGATTGATACCTTTGCCACTACTTACCTATATCTATGGGAAGAGATTGGAAGAAAAATGTGATGGACGCCATTTGCAAAATTGTTAACTCTTCCCAGGGCGAAAGGTTTTGCATTTCATCTTCCACATTCTTCTTTTCCTTCTCTCTCTCTCTCATATACCTTCTTTTTATAACATATAAAGTAACCTCGGATTATTTGGATGACTGTTCTCATCTTGGACGTAATTCTCACAACGTCACGGTCGATGTAACCTCCGACCTTCTTCAGGTGCGGCATGTCTAAATTTGCTCGGCGTATTAATACGCAGCCGATTAGTGCACCACTAACATGTGCACTTGAAGTCATCGGAAAGATACAAATCAGTTCCTAATTAGATTTCATCAGGGCAAGACGTCCCTCCTTTCCTCTTCCAGTCCTGCGCCAGAATCACAGGATGCCACATTTTGTTTGTGGCAAAAGCCAGCCGACCTCGCAACTCTCTTTATGTTCCAGTGTTTTCTTTCAAATAAAGTTAATTCATACTTTAGTGGAGATGCTTGATGCTTTTTCATGGAAGATGGTGACCCTTTTTCTTATTCAATTCCAGTCAGATGCGTCCAGACACAGACAACTCTACAAAGTGACTTTCTTTATCCTGACGTCCTTCCAAACCAATGACCCCCGTTCTAAATGTTTTCATATTTAAACTTAATACTAGTTACTAAAACTAGTCACTACAACTTAATTAAAAATCCATCCCATCGTATGAACCAGAATGTCAGCCGTGACCAGGTAGACGTTTTAAGTAATTTGTAATTGTATTCTTAGTATCGCCCGTACTAAGGATTGAACCTTCAAACTCCAGAAGACTGTCGCTTTGAACTGATTATTAACTAATGTCTTTATCCGTAGCTACCCCCCCCCCACCCCGTGAATTAAATAAAAGGTTCCGTCCGAAATTCTGTACAGATTCCTGAGTTTAACAAGATGCACCTGAAGAAGATCAGAGGTTACATCGGCCGAAACGTTGTGAGAATAACATCCAACATGAGATCAATAGTCAGAATAATCCAAGTTATCAATCCTCATCTAAAAAATTTTGAAACATAAAATTAACAGGATGTTTTACGAAATTTTGAAATTTAAATCTCAATACTTTGAGGTGTTTTTTTCTTTTAACAACGAAATGGACATGGTATGAATATATATATATATATATATATATATATATATATATATGACAAGGCAGACTTATCAAAACATTATCTTCCATATAAACTTGTCAGATTTTCAGTCAGACCCAAATATCATTTAAGCTGACAAATTAAACTATACATATATTAAGTTATGCGATTTCAAGTGTGTCTCTGTTTCTCACCTCCACATTAATTAAACATTATTATTAATAGATTAACGCCAAGTACTAAAACAAAATATTTAAAAATTCCTATTCCACGAAATTATTTTATTACAAAATTAAAGCCACCAAAATTAGTCATTTTTTTTTTTTCTAATAAACAAATTGACTTGTTTACGGTTACTCCCGGGCAACGCCGGGTCGGGACAGCTAGCTGAATATAAAAGAAATTCGTTCAGAATTTATGCTCATGTTGCTTTTTCTTGTTTCTTTCCAGCCTCCACTTCCATGAACGAGCCGCAGTGCTCACCCGACGTAAAAGTACGCTTTGACGAATTGTGCCCCGTATGTGGAGACAAAGTTTCTGGCTATCATTATGGACTATTAACATGTGAAAGTTGCAAAGGTAAGCACGAGCTTAGATTAGTTTTCCTGAACAAAAAAATGCTTATTTTCATTCTCGTCACCTCCTTCTCTCTCGCTGTCTGCAAGAAAGTGCATTTACTTGAATCGTGAAAAAACCCCAAAAAACTACATACAATACATATTTAAAGCTAAATAAATTGTTTTGGGCGATTAAAATAATTTAAGTCTAAGTTTACCCATTTATTTATTTTTTTATTATCGCTTATGTTTGAATTCATGTTTTGAAACATGACGTAAATCATAAATCTATGCCGTTACGCCAAAGCTATAATTATTTTGTTAAGGGAATGTTTTAAGATATAAATATAAGAATGTGCAAATAGCTCAGTTGGTAGAATGTATGGCTGAAGATCTCAAGGTTTTGGTTTCAATTTCCGGCCATGACATCCGCTTTATTTGTTGGAAAATATTGCATCAATGGTAAATAATAAATTTCCATTTCTAAAAGTAGTTAAGATCTGATATTTCGAAATTAGATAAATTCTGCAATGTATTTATTACGTTTAAAAACATTGTGACTGACAGACAAAATCCCTATTTATATAAGATATCTAAAAAAAAAAATTGAATGTAAGCTCATAGATCTTTGCAAAACAAATATAATTTATTTTAAGAAAACGTTTTTTGGAAATGTTTTTTTTAAATGTTTTTTTTTTTTCAAAATTCTATAATACAAGAAACGTTATTTTTTAAACACTCCTACACACATTTATTAAATGAATAAAATCATTTTTCATAAATATGTCTGAGAATTTTGCAGTAAGATGGCTTTAATGAAAAAGTTATTTCTTCATACAAGCGTCACCGCGCCAATACACATGTCTAAAATGTTCACTTTCTTCAAAATCGTCAACGAGATCAGACGAAGCTTACCCTCTTGGAACCATGTGTGGATTTACTTGCGATTTTAACACCAGCCAAATGAGGAAGAAAAAAAAGAAGAAAATAAATAACTCTTCGTTAAGGCTGTCTTATGGCGAAAGTCTCAGAGACATATATATGAAAAATGAGGTGCTTGTGCATATCAACCCTGAGATTTAAATATTTAAAGAATGTATAAACTTTATTATGTACTTACGTGTTAGCTGAAAATAAGATTGTG
This sequence comes from Sepiola atlantica, assembly GCA_963556195.1. Taxonomy (NCBI): domain Eukaryota; kingdom Metazoa; phylum Mollusca; class Cephalopoda; order Sepiida; family Sepiolidae; genus Sepiola; species Sepiola atlantica. The sequence continues at coordinate 91,051,391 of OY744538.1, read as the reverse complement.
CAGAAAAAATTACGCAAATTCATCCAGTAGTTATTAAATTATAAGAAAAAGAAAAAAAATGATTTTACGTAGATTTTGACATTTTTGTAAACAATGGAGACCCCAAACCCCGAAATCGTGAAAATATGAGTTATCGTCCTTGACCACTGGAAAATCTAAGATACAAAATGGTGGAAATATCTACCGAGTGATAAAATCATTTTTTATTTATAATTGAATAAATACTGGATGAATTTGCATAATTTTTGGTGTACAGTCTTTTTTTCATCAACCACGTAAGTACATAACACAGTTTATACATTTCTTTTGCTATTTTATATTTAAGAGCGGTCTAACATGTCAGGGTTGATATGCACAAGCACCAAAAATGATTTTATTCATTCAATAAATGTATATGTAGAAAGGGTGGAAAAACGACCCCCCCCGACAAAATCTGTGCCAATCAAAATGAAACAAATAATAGTAATGACCCAATGGGTCACACATACATCTAATATCATTATTTATTCTTTGATAGAAAGAATTTATAACCCTGTGCCAGAAAATTGTAAACCCAACTGCAGTCGGAATCTGTATAGTTTTACCGACTCCAATGACCCCTTAATTGCTTCCGACTCCAATGACCCCTTAATTGCTTCCGACTCCAATGACCCCTTAATTGCTTCCGACTCCATGTCTCATACTTAACAACCCTGACTTAGATTCATACTTCATCCAAAGGTATTAATGCATCTCTCCCAAGTAGCCTCCCCTGCCCCAAGTGAACTTGAACCCTTCATGCTAAGCCCACTGTCTGGGCTGGTAACCGTTTATGCCATCTGTGCATCTGCATGGATAACAGATTGTTTTTGTATTATTTGCTAACTAGCAACAAACATTCTGACGGTTGAAATGAAGGTTTGTGTGTGAGACGTGCGACAATCCTTTTCGTTTGGCTTATCAACAGGTTATGAAAGTTTTTTTTGTTTTTTTTTTAAGCGGACATCAAGTGGGTGATGAGTATTTTTTTTTGTTTTATTCATGTCTGGTAGAAATGAGATTATTCTTAATGTGCTCATGAATATTCATGATGCTCTATCCTTTTAATGGGTGTGCGTGGGGGGGGGGTTTAATCGTGTGTTTGTGTGTGGTGGGATGTTTCTAATCATGTGTGTGTGAAGAGAAAAGATAGCTAAAGGCATAGAGAGAGATAGAGTGAAAGAAATAATGAGTGATAGAGAGTGAATGAAAGGAGGAAGATGGAGGGGAGGAATAGGAGAGAGAAAGAATGAGAGAAAGTTTGTGTGTGATGGGAGATGCACAGTGATGAAAAGAGAGAGAGAGAGAGTGATGAAAAGAGTCAGAGAGAGAGTGATGAAAAGAGTCAGAGAGAGAGTGATGAAAAGAGTCAGAGAGAGAGTGATGAAAAGAGTCAGAGAGAGAGTGATGAAAAGAGTCAGAGAGAGAGTGATGAAAAGAGTCAGAGAGAGAGAGAGTGATGAAAAGAGTCAGAGAGAGATGAAGAGAGAGAGTGATAAAGAGTGATGAAAAGAGAGAAAGAGATGAAGAGTGATGAAAAGAGAGAGAGAGATGAAGAGAGTGATGAAGAGAGAGTGATGAAGAGAGAGAGATGAAGAGAGTGATGAAGAGAGAGAGATGAAGAGTGATGAAAAGAGAGAGATGAAGAGTGATGAAAAGAGAGAGATGAAGAGTGATGAAAAGAGGAGGAGGACTGCCTTTTGCCTTTTAATGATGTAAGATAGATGCCAGCCGAGGATTATGCGATGTTCAGACAACCGGAGGGAAGCAGGCCAAAACTCTGAACGATATGAACGAATGAAAGTTTCGTTGTTTGATTGACACCATAAAGAAAGATAAATCTCATTAAATGAGATCATCGGCTGATAAGGTGACTGAGAGAAACCATCTACTGACCCAAATGCACACGATCACAGTTACGTTAAATATGATCCACAGAACCTGCGTACGATTATTTCATGCTGAAACATGGGTTCTCATCAGGGTAGAATCATTCTCATCCTCGTCGCTGTCAGCTTATCCCACGAATTGTACCAAAAATTTTAAAAGAAAACCGGCCATTAAAAAATTTGCTCTGACTAAATGGAGGTTTGCGTGTGGCCCACCCACTTTGAAATACTGTTCACATTCTCGGCTGTCCCTGTCTACCAGACCCATGAAATCCTGTAGATATGGCATATATATATATATATATATATATATATATATATATATATAAATAAAAGTGGGTATAAAATGATCCAACGTAGTGGAAAATGAAAAGGAAAGCCAAAAAACTAAATTATTTATGTATTCATCAACGTTTCGTCTTTATTGTAGACTTTCCCCTTCCTATTCCCACCTTCTCTTTCTTTCTCCGCCTAGCCCATTCCTCTCTGGACACACACTGTCAACTCTCTTTTATATAGATTCTTCGAGGAATGGGTTGGCATAAGGGAATTAACTCCTTGATTTAAAAAAAACAGTTACTTCCCTTTAGTTAGTACATAATCTGGCTGGAAAAACGCCCCCCCACCACTGACGAAATCTATGCAAATCAAAGTGGAACAAATGTGATATATATATATATATATATCACAATAGCTGTTTGTACAACAGCAGTATTGTTTCCAACAAAGCCTTCATCAGATGAAGACCGAGTTCAGGCATAGTTTCATGGCCTAAGCATTACTACCAATAATGCTTAGGCCGCAAAACTATGCCTGAACAGCTATCGTGAGATTGTGTGTGTGTGTGTGTGTGTATATATATATATACTGCTGCTGCTGATAACGGACTAAGCTAAATCGCGGTTTTTATTTTTGCTTGTTCTCATCCACAGCCATGCCGAAACTTGCACAATTTCTAGCAAATCAAAATTAATAATTGTATGATTTTTCTGCATTTTTCTTCATCTTGAGGAAGTCTACAATAAAGACAAAACGTTGATGAATACATAAATAATATAGTTTTTGGCTTTCCTTTTTCATTATATATATAAGGTTCGAACCTTGCAACCGTCTGAGATTATCATTCCCTACACTGATGAGAGCAAAAGCTTGAAACGCTGGCATATGTAGGTAAAATATATTAATTTTGAGTAAATGATATTAAATTTTGTTTTCTATATAATTCTTTTTTTTTTTTTTTGTACCAAATGAAACCGAGTGCTGGATTATCTAAACGAATAAATGCAAAAGTTATGTTTTATTTATTACTATATTACCATCAAAACAGGTCGGGTGCGTTCGTTGTTTCTCGGTTAGTACCGGTTAATAATAATGCAACATATTATTTTATGACGCCACAGAGAGAAAGAGGGAGGGTGTTTGACTGCTTCCTCTTGTTAGCGACCAACACCACATTTTTATTGTTTTTAATAAGTAAAAGTAAGTAACACACACATACACACACAGAGCGAATTGATTTCCTCTTTCTGTGCATTTCTTGGGGGTTTTATTTTTAAAAAAAAAAAAAATCAAAAAATCAAAATTACCAAAATGTTAATTTCTATTTATATGAATAAATGCGTGGTTACAGCAAACTTATTAATGAAATGTTTTATATTTAACATTTTGGTTTCAAGTAGCGAACTTTGCGAAGCGGTAGCAAGCTGGCAAAGCCAGCTAGTTTAATAATAAAAGCTTAATATTTATTTATAATATTACCAAAGTTCATATCAGCTTGGTACCTTAGGTTACAAGCTGGGAGATTGGACCGAATAAAAAAAAATACTGTTTTCTTGAGGTTTAATTATAATTATAAACTGATCACCAACTTTCTTCACATTATTGATTGTGGGATGTTTAGTTTTTATGTAGAGGGCTTGAAGAATTTTAATCTTTTGATGTTTTGATGTTGTTATAGTGGTGTATTATTTTAGTATTATTAACTAGGATGTGTCTATATTGAGAAGGGGGGGGGCAGTCATGTTTTTTTAGGTGTTGGCAAATGGATCTAGTGTTGGAGTGATGTAAGATGAGTCTCCAAGAAAAGTTTTGTGGTAGTGAAACCGATGTAAGAATTATTTATAAAATCATATATATATATATATATATATATACGATTTTATAAATGAGGAATAAAATGTTTCAAACAAAATGTAAAAATAAAAATGGAATAAAGGATAAGCAAATCAACAGCTAGCAAAATTAAACTCAAAAACACATATTGAATAGTTCTACCAAAATATTTCAATTGTTAAAATACAATCATCATCAGTTGGTAGCAGAACTTTAATTAAAAACAAAAAAGTTTTCAAATTTATACAAAAAACACAATTTGGAAAAAATATCTGCCAGATCGATTCTAATCGAAATGAACCTAAATCATTATGATAATGGATAACTTCTACAACTTTAAGTCCTTCTTTCTCCTCCTCCTTCTTTGTTTAATTCCTTGTTGTCATTCATTTTAAATTACTACTAATCTTCCTTCACAACTTTACTAACTTACAGCGTTTCCGATCGGCTTTTACATGCTAACGGTTGATTTTTTTTCTTTCTTTTTTTTTTTCTTTTTTAACATTTTTCTTTCTCTCTTTCTACTGTTTATTATACACGTGACTATATTTTTTTCCCAAATTGCGTTCTTTGTATAAATTTGAAAACTTTTCTGTTTTTAATTAAAGTTCTGCTACCAACAATCTAAATATTTTGGTAGAACAATTCAATATGTGTTTTTGAGTTTATTTTTGCTAGTTGTTGATTTGCTTATCCTTTATTCGATTTTTATTTTACATATTTACAAAATTTATTTTTGTGGTACTTGTAAGCATTGAGTAATCAAGAAGTGCAGTGGAATTACCAATTTATGTGCAAGAAATGTCAGATGGAGATGGATGAGAATTCAGATGTGGAGAAAGTGTATCTGGATGGCTAAGCTATTGAGCTTGTCGAAGTTATGTTACACTGGAGCAAAGGGTGGAGCAGGTGCTAATGTGATTGCAAGAGTTGGGAACGGATGGAGTACATTGAAGGAACTTCTACCATTACTAACTAGCAGAGCGTTACCACTGTCGACCAAGATAAGAATCTATCAGGCATATGTACGCAGTGTGATGATGTATGGAAGTGAAACCTGGCCAGTGAGGTTTGAGGACGTGCGTTGCATGGAGAAAACTGATCAGAATGATACGATAGATGTGTAATATGAGTCTTAAACACAGGCTTAGATCTGATGACCTCAGAGGAAGATTAAATCTGGACAGTATAGGGAAAAGTGTTCAGAACGGAAACTTTGTTGGTATGCTTACGTTGAAAGAATGGATGTGAGTGCTTGGGTGAGTAGATGTAGAACAGTTGAGATAGTAGGGTCAGTTCATAGGGAATAACCAAGGAAAACATGGTAAAAAGTGATAAGGATTAACTTGAAAAAAAGAGGGATTAATAAAGACTTGACCAGAGATAGGTTAGTTTGGAAATCAATTTCTTAAAGCCGTCCAACGCATACCAGCATGTAAAACGGACAAAAAATTGGGTTTGCAATAAAAATCAATCGGTTCTCTTAAATGCCATGGCAAATAACACCCTACCTGAGAGTCCAATGTTCAAACTCTTCGGCCTAACATTCACATGTAATATGAATTGGAACAAATACATTGAAGACATTGCCCAGGCTGCTGCAAAAGCAAGCAGGCTCCCTCTACCGTGCTAGAAAACTTCTCACATCTGACAGTATCCTATATCTCTACAAAGCCACCATCCGCCCATGCATGGAGTATTGTTGTCACATCTAGGCTGGTGCACCATCCACCAGTCTCTCCCTCTTAGACAAGATCCCCAAAAGAGTCGCTGATCTAATAAGTCCCTCACTATCCACCCAGCTCCAGCCCCTGCCCCATCGTTACAATGTTGCATCCTTGTGCTTTTTTTACAAGTACTTCAATGGAATGTTCTCCGATGAACTTGCTGCTCTGGTACCCCCCCCCCCCCGACGTAAATACACTCAACCAACCTGACGATCAACTAAATCCCATCCATTCATTGTGAATGTCCCTAGATGCCAAAGAGCTTTCTACTCCAATAGCTTCTTTCCTCAAGCTGCCAGCCTTTGGAACTCCCTTCCTGCTCCATGACAAGATGACCGATAGTTGACCGCGGTAGCAGACAGCACATCGAGTGGTCGTATATTTGCTCATCTGTATGCCCAGCAAAATAAATCCGTTTCATTTAACTGCTGTGCCCCGTTATCTGCGGATCCATGTTATCTACCCCTGTTATCTCACTCATGGGAAAAGGCTTAATGTCTAAGGTCCATAATTTTCATATTAGATTGTTTACCCGATACACGCCTATCTCTGTGTTCACTCTAAATATGCAACGGTCATTACGTCAATTGGTGAGTCTTCAAGAATGACGTGTGTTGTGATAAGTAAAATATCCTATTAGGAATTGATAGTCATCTTGAGAGTATTGGCGAACCGAAGGATTTAACGAAGGGAATATTATTATTCGAATATTAGCTGGTTTCACCCATTCGCTTCGCAATTTCATTCTATTCACTACTAGAAATCATTGAAACGAAACTAAGTTTGAAGCAACAATAGCATTATTTTTGTCTTTTATCATCGATTAAACACTCACAATACTGTGAAGCATGCCGTATGAACATATGTTCACTTTAATTTTATAGCTTATCAGTTTTTAAGATTAAGCCTCCTCTTTTTTGCTCATGAAAATCAAATTTGCATATGTGATTATTTTTTTTTAGTTTTTACGAGCATGGCTACCCAGCATTGCCTAGAGGCATGGACAACAGAATTTTCTCTTTAGCTATCTCTATACCCTCCTCCACCTCTCTCTCTATCAACCCGTATCTTCACTTTCTCTGGCAACCGGAAAATAATCGTTGACAAATTACTACATAATAACGTTGAAAAATTGCTCATAATGTCTACCCCCCCCCCCCCGGACTAATTATTTTCGTATTAACCCTCAAAAGAATGAATATTAAAAAAAGTATATCTTTATATATTGTCCGAGGCAATGGTGATAAAGAATATATCAGCTTTCCAACACTATTGATAATGTTAAATAAATGAATGATCTTTTTATTATCGCTTATGTTTGGATTCATGCTTTGAAACATGACGTAAATCATAAATCTATGACATGTCAAAGCTATAATTATTTTTCTATGGTAATGTTTTAAGATCTATTTATAATAATATCTAAATAGCTCAGTTCATAGAACATCAGACTGAAGATCTCAAGGTTTCAGTTTCGAGTCATGGCATCCGCTTTGATGAAATATTTTCCATTTCTAAAAGAAGTTAAGATAGAGAAAATGCCCTTATATTAAGAGTGGGTTATCAGTTAAGATTGAACCTCGCCTTCTTTGCTCATAAAATTAATCATCGTGTATGCAAATTTAAAGCGAGATGGACACACGTATGTAATCGATATAAGAAAACTGAACAGAGTACAAAACCGACTTTTAAATCTGGTGGGGGTGGAAATCTATTCTTTTTCCCTACACCCCTTTTCTTACAGAAGAAACATGGCTAGTCTCTCTCTACTCTATCGTTATTTCCAGAAAGGTGCTCGACTGAGATCCAGTCTTTGTCTTATAAGGAAGAATCATTCACAGCAAGAACGCAACTGGCTACCATAAGGAAAAAAAAAAAAAAACTTTTTCTTCCTCCATTTCCCCAGTCTCAGGCGGAATTTTCACAGACAGAGCTTCTTTGTAAGGTATTCTTGTCTGCGGAACACATTACCGCAGGACTGCTTCCCTGCTTATTACAACTTAATCGTCTTCAAATCCAATGTCAATAAATTCTTGTCATAACATACCCCCCTCCCCCCAAATAATCAAACCCCGTTCATACCATTGATCAACACTAGTACTTCTAGAAACTGCCGTTATGGATGACTAATCAACACATAATTATATTTTTTTTCATTAATATCATAATTATGCTCTTACTATCGTTGTAGAACCATGCTGTCCCTCTCGACAATTGCCGCCAACCCCAGCGTTGCGTTTGCCGTGGTTTTCTTCTCATCTTCATCTTTCGTTCTGGCGATGTCATCTATTCCACTGACGAATCGTCGAGGACACAGCACTGGTTTACAAGTTTAGAAAAACAAATAACGCAACTCACAAGAAAAACACAAACTCAAATACATTGTGTATAAGTCAGTTGAAACTGAGTGTGTGTGACACCATTGTGAACTGTTGAGGCCCCCATTGTCGGTAGCTGGAGTCGTCAGTTCATCTTGTGTCTGCCCGATCTGCTCTCGCCCGAAGTTGACTGACCGTCTTTTCTCAGGTCAACTTCCCGTAAAGTAACTAACGTACTGTCATAAAACTAACTTAAATTGCTGTGAACTAACGAACTCGTTAAATGTCATAAAACTTTCACCTCCAAACACCTTTAGTCATATCGGAAATTCTATATCCGACCTTTTTGTCTCTTTGGCCACTTCCACCGATCCTATTTCAGATTGTCTTTATGTGAGTTGGTGAATCATTTACCCCCATTGTCTTTCCATCTATGCTACCCCCGACAGCTCCTTCCCTCCCGTGAATCATTTCACATCGGCATTCGGGGCTTCAGCCCCCCCCCCCCTAATAGTATCACTACGCCATTAATTCTTCATGTATTTTACACTCAAATATCTAATAATATTGGGTATCGAGTATTCACTGTTGCTTATAATTTGTTTTTATTTCATTTTCAGGCTTCTTCAAACGGACAGTTCAGAACAAGAAAGTATATTCTTGTGTAGATAACCGAAACTGCCTCATAGACAAAACGCAGAGAAAAAGATGCCCATATTGTCGATTTCAGAAATGCCTTACCGTTGGGATGAAGTTAGAAGGTAAAAATTTGCCCCCATTTTTTGGTACTTCTATCGATCCTGACCCAATTTCCGTGAACTTTGTGTCGGCAACATTCGGGCATGCTACATAAACGCCCGAGAGATGACGAGCGAATGGTGGCAGAGAGATGACGAGCGATTAACCAATCAGCTGTCAGTAACCAGACGACAATTTTTCTAATCAGTATTTAAATTGATTAAAGACACAAACAGTCGTTCAAAGCCAGTGCGTGTTATTTATTTCCTGTTAGATTAAAAAATAAATTGCGAAGGAGTCATTTTATTCTGCGAGGAAAAGAAGTTGGTGGCAAAAAAAAAAAAAATGTCCAAAATCCGCTTGGTTGAAAGAAAAGCTAGCAGGAACAATTGTTCGTGGAGATGTACAAACACAAACTGTCGAGTGTGGAATTCCGTGAGAATTGGCACATTTTTTTTTCTAGATCCAGAATAGATATTGGGAAAATTTTGAAGTTGATATACCTATCTCTCGGGTGTGTACGTAGTATGCCCCGAACGCTGCCGATGCGAAGTTCACGGGTACTTCTATCGATCCTGACCCAATTTCCATTTTTTAAACATTCTAATCTCATTTGCTTCTCAGAAAAAGTGTGCCTTAGTTTTTAATACCGGATGGCGCTTCATCCTAGTTTCAAAAATTCACTAATTTGATAACTTTAGAGCTGGACCTACCTGGTGTTGCCCGGGAATAAAAAGAAAGATGACTTAATTGAAAGAAATGGAAATTATTTCGGGTGATTTAAATTTCATCATCAAATTATTTAGTGAAACAGAAATTTTTTAAAAGTTTTAAGAGGTTAACGTAGTTTGCTTGAAGTATTGTTTAATGTGTATATATAAAGGTGATTCGAAGAAGGCAATACAATGCAGAGGTGTAATGGATAGACACAAGCTGAACTTGAAACATAACGGTGGAATGAGTTATGTAGTTTCACTTTTTTATTAATACAATAAATAATTAAATATGTATATACATACTTATTGTATTGAGAGAGATAAATGAAAAAGAGAATAAAAAATGTAAAAATGACAAATCTATTTCATCTTCAGTTGTTTAATACTCAAGATGAGAAATCTAGTCCGAATAACCAAAATTATACAAATTATCAATCCTTATCTAAAAAATTCAGAAATACATTTATTATTTCAAAAAGGTGTATTATTTTTAACAGTTAATTATACAGATTGATTTTTAAGCATTGTGGAATTTCCACAGGGCCCTGCTAGCATTAGACATTAAGTTTAGGGATACTTTATAAAGTATTCCTAAAGTATCAATTAATAATTATGTTATTCTTAGTTATTATCGCTTGGAGTAAGGATTGAACCTTCAACCCTTAGAAGACTATCACTTAACACTGATTGTTAATCAACACATTTATCCGTTGTGCCACAGATCTGTTTATTTTATGTCTGAAAAGAAACATTGTAGAAACAAACACTCGATTTCAACTCGAAAACAAAACAACAAAAATACAACTTGCATCATAACGAAACGATAAGAACACAATTTATTGTCCTGTTTGGAATAAAATTGACACATTATGAAGCAGACATTTTCAAAATATCAGTCACATGACACCTCATCTGCACTACTAAAATGATTTAAATGTACCTCATTTTCACTATGGCAGACAAAATATATAAACATCTATAGAAGACCATACATGTAAACTTTTTCTTATTTCTTCAATTTTTTGTGGAAAATATCTTTAGCAAAGTCTCGATATAATATGGTGCATACACAAATTAGTGTATTTCTTTGTATATATATATATATAAATATATATCCATCCTGTCACACAAGTTAGTAAGAAAAACTGATGAATTAAACCATTTTAAGTATTTAGGAGCAGGGAGAAAGAAAATAGCTAGCCTGACAACCTCCCACAGTCTTAAATGGATTTGGAAAGAAATCCTTCACTTTATTTCCATAATGAGACATTTTCTTTCCAGTTTAAGGCGTTTTTTTCTTTCTTTTTTAACTTCACACATTGAGACGTTAATTTTTATGAATATTAGCGCAAACACTAGCGAAGCAGATTTGTTTCCGTCATTTTTGATGGAGTGTGTACACATGAACATTTCCATCATCCGTGAATGAAAATTTCTATTAAAATTATTTTCTTTAAATTACAGATGAAATTATTTAATTGGCAGATGATTAACGTTAGATATGCATTTGCTTGTTTTATACTAGCAGGGCGGGCTATCCGGCATTGCCCGGGGTCCTGGATAAGAATATGAAAAAAATTTTAAAAAGTGTGTAACATCATTCCTTTAAAATTTTCTCAGTCTTTTTTATGGAAATCGCTCCAGACAAGGCATAATGAAGCCATTTGATGTAAGGAGCTAAAAAAAAAAAAATACTACTTCAAGGTCAAAAACTAGCCAATGATAAGTGTTAGATGGATAGATTCTGACCCAGAAAACAGCAATTCTTCCCCCTTTGTCAGAAACATCGCTCATGAAATGTGAAAACTAAATGACAAAATAAGAGAAGCGAGAGTTACGAGACTGCCGAAAGTAGACCCAAAATCCACTTTCTACTCTCCTATATTTGTATGTACAGGATTCACTCCTAAACTAATCATTATGATTTTTGGAACACAGTTGCAAGGCGTAAGGGTCCAAATGTGGGCTATATTTAATTTAATGCAAAGGGGGATAAAAAAGGTAAGCCCTTGGTAAAGATTTAGATATCTTCGATTTTTGTAAAATTTTAACAATAGGCATTAGACACCAAATTAATAAATATTCCCCATATTCCAATTTCTTTGGAGTATTTGAAAAGGGGTTTAGAGGGTATAATATGAGCACAACTTCCCATTATAAAATTCAAATATATAAGTTACGTTACTTTTTTGAATGTACCACTTCCTCCCACTTCCCTTCTCCCTAGTGCATGTGCAAACTTTTGCAATTGCTTCAGTATAATAGTAAGAAAGAAAAAAAAAGTAATCTACAGCTGACAATTTCATTCTTACTGAAATGAGGTGAAAGAAAATGTGTTTTTCTGCCACTAATTTGTTCCCTGATGACCAGGAACTAATTTATATTAGAATTAAACAATTTTTTTTTACCCTAGCCTGCTCAGGGTGATACTATATCGCAATATTTATGATTTGTAAATATTTCTTTGGTAGTTTGTAAGTTTTAGCTAGACAGAAATGAAAAAAGAGTTTCCTTTACACTAACATAGCTACCCGGCGTTGCCTGGGGGACAAATACAACAAAATAAAAGAGTTAATAATTAAATAGAGCATAGCCAAACTAGCTAACTAACATAGTGTACCGCCTCTACCCCCACTGACGTTTTTGGGACAGCTTTTTTGGTGTCTTCCGGAAAATGTAACTTTCGGGCCAGTCACTTTTTAAAAAAATTTTTTATTTACCTCCAAACAAGGTATATTGCAACTGAGAAGTTAGGGGCTACTGTGATTAAGGGCCAGATTTAAAGGGGGCATTCTAAGTTGGGAGTTGTACAGCAAGGCGTTTGTTAACATTACATTTAAATTTCTGTATCTTGGAACAACTGGGGGAGCAGGGAGCGAATTCCAAAGTCAAATGATCCGAGGAAAGAACTCTCTGGCATCTGAGGACCTCTACAGTGAAGGGTTGGAATTTTGCTGTGGTGTTTTGTCGTCACTTCCCTCTCTAAGGTAAATCCCTTGACCCCTAATCTGTCAATCATTCTCTCCACCAAGTTTGCAGTTTTCGTTATATAACCTTTCTACTTTTTCTTCGCAGCTGTTCGAGCAGATCGGATGCGAGGGGGCAGGAACAAGTTTGGTCCCATGTATAAACGGGACCGGGCATTAAAACAACAAGCAATTCGTCAACAGCAACAAATGTTATCGTCGTGCCAGATGCACATGGGGAACGGCATGAATTCCTTGCCGACGACCGTAGAGGACATTAAACCCAGTGCATTAATGATGGGTAGCAACCAGCTATCCTACACGATGGGGAGCGGCGGTGGCGGAGCAAACAGCTCGCCTTTATCGTCGCCAGCCCAGTCTTTGCCGTCGCCTGTGTACGACGCTTCCCCACCGGTCAACCACCTTACAATGTCAAACAGTGAATGTCCGCCGGTGAACCCCGGCAGCGGTATGGTGATGCAAGGTACGTTACAGCAGTACCCGACAATGGTGAACGCCTTGCACCCTCTCCACTCCACCTTGCTTGGTCAGCTACCTGCAATGCCCCCAAATGTACCGTCCCTCATCTCAGACTTTAAGGCCACCATGCCTAATGAAACAGAACGCAAACAGAAGCTGCTTAATTTCATCCAGACAGAATTTGGAGGCTTCCAATGCGCATGGCATCCGGATAAATTGTTTGCAATGATATGCCGACTTGTGGACCAGTGTCTCTTCCTTATGGTAGAATGGGCACGGAACTCTTTCTTTTTCAAAGAATTAAAGGTAAGATATTTATTGTTGCTCTTATTATTTCTCTGTACATGAAGTTAGGGATGTGTATATGTCTACATACATAAGGTTAGAGATGTGCATATGTCTACGTACGTAAGGTTAGAGATTTGCATATGTCTACGTACATGAGGTTAGAGATGTGCATATGTCTACGTACATGAGGTTAGAGATGTGCATATGTCTACGTACATGAGGTTAGAGATGTGTATATGTCTACGTACATGAGGTTAGAGATGTGTATATGTCTACGTACATGAGGTTAGAGATTTGCATATGTCTACGTATATAAGGTTAGAGATGTGTATATGTCTACGTACATGAGGTTAGAGATATGTATATGTCTACGTACATGAGGTTAGAGATATGCATATGTCTACGTACATGAGGTTAGAGATGTGCATATGTCTACGTACATGAGGTTAGGGATGTGTATATGTCTACGTACATGAGGTTAGAGATGTGTATATGTCTACGTACATGAGGTTAGAGATGTGTATATGTCTACGTACATGAGGTAAGAGATGTGTATATGTCTACGTACATGTGGTAAGAGATGTGTATATGTCTACGTACATGAGGTTAGAGATGTGTATATGTCTACGTACATGAGGTTAGAGATGTGTATATGTCTACGTACATGAGGTAAGAGATGTGTATATGTCTACGTACATGAGGTAAGAGATGTGTATATGTCTACGTACATGTGGTAAGAGATGTGTATATGTCTACGTACATGAGGTTAGAGATGTGCATATGTCTACGTACATGAGGTTAGAGATGTGTATATGTCTACGTACATGAGGTTAGAGATGTGTATATGTCTACGTACATGAGGTAAGAGATGTGTATATGTCTACGTACATGAGGTTAGAGATGTGCATATGTCTACGTACATGAGGTTAGGGATGTGTATATGTCCTACCTAACTTAATATACGTAGTGTATATGTCTGCGTATATAAAATTAGGTATATATCAACTCCTAAATTAAATGAACCGATGATTATAAAATTCTATATTCTAGGTAACACGGTGAGTAACGTGGCCACGTTAATTTTTTGTAAACTTTACTATTTAGGAAGTGTGCCCCCCCCCCCTCAAACTATGTGTATATCTCTATTTATATAAAGTTAGTTATGTGTATGTTAATATATTTCTATGTATAGGATTCACTCCTAAACTAATTAACTGATCATTATGAATTTTGAAACAGCTGCTGGGTTTAGGGGTGAGTAATGTGGGCTATATTTAGTTTAATTTAGTTTTATGTAAAGAGGGTGCTGATGTTATTTGATACATGTTTGTTATAATCGCCAGCTGGTATCATCCAGATATCTAAGGTGGGGGTCTACATTTCAAGGTTCGATTAATTGGAATCAGGAATCTGAAAAATCGGAACTTTTTGGGGGTATTGGAAAAAATTGTTTTTGGTATCGGAAAATAGGCACAATCTTTTTTAATTTTTTTTTTTTTTTTTGATTTTTTTTTTTTAACTTATTTTCCCATTGCTGGTACTAATGATAAATATTTATTGATTTTAAACTACCAGTAAAACTAAAATCTATAGATCCCCCCCCCCCCCGTGTATATTTAGGTTTGCGAAAATATATGCACATTATTTGATGGATTTTTACGGTAATCCGAAAATTAAAAAAAAACAACTCTATAGCTAAATATTTAGAGATTTGAAAAAAAAAAAAAAAAAAAAAAAAAAAAAAAAAATCGGGATCAGTAATGGTATCGGAATCAGGAATTCAGAACAGAATCGGTAATTGTATTGGAATCGGAAAAAATATTTTAATCTTTCCATCACTACTTAGTCAAAGGTGCCAAAAGTTTTCATGACGGAATTGTTTTGGAACCTATAAGTGCCAGACACACACACACAAACAGAAGGAATATTCAACACATGATATATATAATAAATATTTTTATATCCACAGTCATACATGTTTCATTAAGACTCATCAGTGTGGCTATATACATCTGACATGCTGGCTGCGCAGAATGAACCTTGGATTTTAGTCACCACTGATTCTTACATATAGAGTTGTAGTTCCTGCATGGTTTGGGCACAAACTCTTAGAATTGTGGAAATAGACCCCCCCCCCCCCCATAATCATATCTAACCCTATAATCATATCTGTTCTGAAACTATCTTAACCATGGTACTTGAATAATAATATTACATTTTAATCAATTATGGAGTTTGTGTTCACGTTTAACATCTCTAAAAAGGAAGTATAATATTTTATTCATAACATGAAAATTATAGATAAACAAGTCTTCAAGGTTTGGAGCAGGAGTACACAGGGGTGCTTATTGATTCCTAGGAAATGCCGGGTGTGCCTTGATGAGGTTAAACACTATAAGCTTAGTGGAAATTATTTTAATAAGTGTCACTTTACTTATACTACGCTTCCAGCCAATCAATGTTGAGTGCATCCTTAGGCCCATCTTACAAATTAAATATCATAACATGTAAAGAATTTTAAAAATAAAACGGTCTCCACTCTACAATTTTTTTTATCATTTTACTATATTCAATTTGTAAAGAAAAAAACAAAAGACCCCTCACAATCTTATTAATTTTTTTTTTTTTTAATTCTTTACATTTTATATGATTTTTGTGAGCTGGGTCTAAAAGTTCATAGGGTTCCTCATTTCAATCCGAGGCAACACCCCGCCGGGTCTTCCTGCTAATTCTAGCTATGTTATAATCCATTTAAATTGTTTTCTCTTTTCTTCTTCCAGGTTGAAAATCAGATGAAGCTTCTTCAGCATTCATGGAGTGAATTACTTATTTTGGATTTTTTATACAGACAACTTTATACCAACTCAACCATTGAATTCACACTGGTTAGTATTTGAAAGATGATGAGACAATATCGAAAATATTAAGAATTTTTTTTTATATATATTAATAATGTCGTCACTGTCTGCAAATATATCGATTACTAGTTGTACCGACCCCCGGCATCCATTATGTTCAAAGTTGTTTTGTAAAGATTTCTGTTTTATAACCACACCTTTTTTTGTTAGATACTGAGCCTAAGCTAAAAAGTATCTTATTAAAAGAATACAAGTTATTCCCCTTAGCTGATTTTTCTTTTTAGGTGTTCATTTTTAGGTCTACATGAATTAGATTAAGTACTTTTAAAAAAAAAAAAATTGTAGCAAAGTATGTTAGTTTATTGCCAATCACATTGTACAACAATAACATAACAAATGAAAATTGGCCTCTCAGAATCTAAGTTTGATTTGTCAGCTTAAATGCTATTCAGGTTCAACTTATAAAATCTGTCCGAACTTATTTTATATATTAGATTAACGAGTTTGGGTTAAAAACAACTGGGACGGGTATTCTATCACTCAGTTTCATACTATGAAATCAATAGATTTAGTTAACACCAATTAAATCTAATTAACGGGTCTGAGTACAAATTTATATATTAAACCCCATTTTAATTTTAAACAATTTTAATTTTTATTATGACTGCAATTTGAGAGATTTTTTCCTTAAACCTATATGTAATTTTATTAATTCAGATGTATATTTGAATATGTAATTGAGTAAATGTGTGTGTGTGTGTACTATTGCAAATTGTTTCCCCTATAATCTGTGTATGTAAACATTTAATATATGGTGATATATATGTGTGGTTGGTGGATTGTCTATCCATGTCTGGCCGAAGAGAGAGAGCGTGTGTGTGTGTGTGTGTGTGTGTGTAAGTGAATCTAGTTTGAGCTTGCCTTCTATTGATTTAAGTATGCGTAATGCCTGGGCATGTGAGGGTAGGGAAGTTTAAGCTAACGGTGTGATATTTTATGCATGTATATGAGTGATGTTTAGGCCCTTCCAATGTGTAAGGGCTGCGAGGAGGGGTTGATGTCTGCAACCTTTAAAAATTAACTTTTTACATTTGTTTTTAATTATTTTTGTATATTATTTTTAATTATTTTTGTTTTTAATTATTATTTTAAAAATTATTTTGTTTTTATTTTTAATTATTTTTTTGTTTTTAATTATTTTCATTTTTAATTATTTTTGTTTTTAATTAGTTTTGTTTTAAATTAGTTTTGTTTTTTATTTTTTTGCTGGCTAATTTTATTCTGTCTAAAATTTTTAATTGTTCTGAAAAAAAATCAGATTTAGTTGACCTTACAGCTCCAAGGAGATGTATCGAAATTGAAATGCTGGTTAACTCGCATAGGCTGTTCTAATGTTTATATAAGTTTATTTTTATAAAGCTCTATTTTGTATTGAGCACTTTTGAAAGAATATTGATTCTAAGTTCATTTTATCAATGTATTTGAATGTAATTAATTAAATAAATTCATATATGTATATTAGTGCTGGGACAACTAATCGGAATCGGGGATCGGAAAAATCGGAACATTTTAGGGAATTGGTATCGTAAAAATTTAAGCTTAATTTCCGATTTCAAAAACGATTCTGTTATTTTATTGTTTAATTTTCCATTGCTGTATTAATGATAAAAAAAATCAATAAATATTTATTGATTTTTAACGACCAGTAAAACTAAAATTTATAGACATAATAAATTTAGGTAAAAATGACACCAGAAAAAAAAAAATATGGCACAAGTGGATAAATAGGAAAAAAAAAAAAAGAAAACGATTCCCTTTTTCCTTTGTCCCTTTTTCCTTCTTTCTTTTCTCTTTGCAGTGTTTTCATTTTTTTAATAATTTACTTACTATTTTTTATTTTTACTAAAACTATGTTCAATTGTTTATGAAAAAATTTAAATAACATTGTGTAAACTTACGATGAATTACTGCTAATCAGCTTTGTTTTAAAAGAGAAATAAATCTTTAGTTGCCTCGCTATTATTAATCAAACATTTGAGAAGAAAATAGAAATATCTACTCGTAGGGGGTGCATACATTATACAAGTCTATTTTTACTTTTGCGAAATTATATGCACTAAGTACACAGGTTTTTACGGTAATCCGAAAAGTAAAAAAAAAAAACAGCAACTCTATAACTGAATATTTAGAAATTTAAAAATAATCGGAATCGTTAATTGCATCGGAATTGGAGGAAAAATATTGGAATCGTCCTATCACTAATCTATTATCTAAATATAGTTGTATGCATGTTTGTATATCCAGCTAAAACTTCAAAATTACAGAACAAACATCATCAAAGTTGTCATTTTCTTGATCAGCGATGTCCGGAATGAATAAGATCTAAAATTTAGAAAAAAATACCCATTCTTTGACCCTAAACTGCCACCGATTTTGTCAGGAGGGGGTGTTGATTTTTTTGTTATTTTCATGTACTAAATAGATGGAAGTAGCTCTGATTTTTTTTTCAAAAAGTTATTTCCCTTACGTCGACTCACGGAATCTATAAAAAGTGTATGTCCAGAGAGAGGAATGGGCTAGGCGGAGAAGAAAGAGAGGGTGAGAGACAACGGGAAAGAAAGAAAGAAAGAGAGAGAGAGAGGGGATAGGTAGGTAGGTTTAATAGAAATATGTTACACTTTTGCCCCATGCAATGCCGGGTAGCCCTGCTAGTATATATATGCAAAAATAGCTTAAGGGAAACATATCAACGTTTAATAGTTTTACTTAATACGGTTTTAAGGTTTTCTATTCATAAATTACGAATAATTATTCCAAAATGATTACTTACTAGAAATGAGTTCTTTTAGCCAATCACACAACAAGGTTATGTGATTTGAAAATTTTATACTCATACTCATAGTCAAGGTGGCTAAGTTGTTAACAATGCAGACTGTGAACCTGGATGTGCCGGGTTCGAATCCAGTTCGTTCCACAGAAACACTTATCAAAACCCTCACCTGACCTTGTGTCTAACCTCCTATACTTATATTTTTTTTTTGTTTTCTTTACTTTTTCGGTTTCTGTTTTACAATAACATTTGTGGGGTCTACATTAATGCCAGACAACCACAAACAGCAAATAATTAGATAGTTCAAGGTTAGAGCCAGATCTTCCTTGGATTACTCCACTAGTCCAGGAAAGTAATTTAAAAAAAATTTTTTTCTTTAACTTAGTTCACCCTAAACAATACAAGTTGCCACTGTAGACGTAAGGGGCTACTGAGAATTAGAGTGAAAGATCACTAAATTGGGAGCTGTGCAGCTAGATGTTTATTCACATTAGTTTTTAATTTCTGCATGTCGGTACAGTCGGGAAAATAGGAAACAGGGGGGGAGTTCCAAAGGCCGGTAGTTCGAGAAAAGTTATTGGAGTAGAAGGCTCTCCGGCACCTGGAGACTATCACAGTAAATGGATGGGATTTAGCCAATTGTTGAGTTGATCGAGTGTATTTACGTTGAGAGGGCACTAGAGCAGCACGTTAATTGGAGCATATTCCATTGAAATACTTGTAAAACAGGCACAAGGATGCAACATTGTGGCGATGGGACAGGGACTGAAGCTTGGTGGATAGTGAGGGACCTACTAAGTTAGCGACTCTTTTTGGGACCTTGTCTAAGAGGAAGAGACTGGTGGATGATGCACCAGCCCAGATGTGACAACAATACTCCAAGCATGGGCTGATGGTGGCTTTGTAGAGATACAGAATACTGTCAGGTGTGAGAAGTTTTCTCGCTTGGTAGAGAGAGCCCACTTTCTTTGCAGCAGCCTTGGCAATGTCTTCTATATATTTATTCCAATTCACGTTACCTGTGAATGTTAGGTCAAGGAGTTTGAATGTTGACCTCTCATGTAGGGTGTTATTTTGCATGGCAATCAGTGGTTAAAGAGGTTTCTTGTAGTTGTTGAAAGAAAGGAGCTTTGTCTTAGCGGCATTAAATGTTTCCATCTATGTTTCCATTTATGACCCCATTTCACTACAGACTGGAGGTCACTTTCTAAGGATTCAGCCATTGCCTCGGACATATACATACGACCCCAACTTATGCTGTAATTTTCAGATGAGGGCTCTGTTTATGGAATGATGCAGAAACGCAAAGTGATTTAATACGACAAAAAACGTGACAGACCGACGAAAATGATGTTTTACGTTTGAAACATCATTTTCGTTGGTCTGTCACGTTAAACATCATTTTTGTTGGTCTGTCACATTTACGTTTGAAACATCATTTTAATGTGACAGACCAACGAAAATGATGTTTCAAAGTAAACGTGAGAGACAGACAGACAGAGCCGCTTGTTAGTATAGCTTTAACACATCTAAAATCTCGGCTTTCAACGGAGGAGTCGTAAGTTTTGCAAAATGATTGCGCCTGTTGCATTTCACTCTCAACTAAAAATGCGATTCTTTCCCCGCTTGTTGGGTAAGTTTTCTTTTGTTTTGTATTTTTACACTTATGCAAACAAACATTCTTTTTCTGCTGCTTCGAATTCAATATTATTGCGCATCACAAAAGTTAACCTACATAGCTGGAATAAACACATGTATTATTCAAGTAAATAAAAACCTGAAGTATCCAAAATACATTACGAGCACCGCGAAAAACTGGCATTGCCCAGGAGCGTTTTTTTTTTTTTTTTTTTTTTGTTTGTTTTCGAATGGACAAGCCTTTACGAATATAACATCTAAGACTAGCAGTTATTTTTTTTTAACCCCCAATTTTTTTTTTTTTTTTTTCGAATGGACAAGCCTTTACGAAGATAACATCTAAGACTAGCAGTTATTTTTTTTTAACCCCAATTTTTTTTTTTTTTTTTGTTTTCGAATGGACAAGCCTTTACGAATATAACATCTAAGACTAGCAGTTATTTTTTTTAACCCCAATTTTTTTTTTTTTTTTTTTTTTTTCGAATGGACAAGCCTTTATGAATATAACATCTAAGACTAGCAGTTATTTTTTTTAACCCCAATTTTTTTTTTTTTTTTTTTTTTTCGAATGGACAAGCCTTTACGAATATAACATCTAAGACTAGCAGTTATTTTTTTTAACCCCAATTTTTTTTTTTTTTTTTTTTTTTCGAATGGACAAGCCTTTATGAATATAACATCTAAGACTAGCAGTTATTTTTTTTTAACCCCAATTTTTTTTTTTTTTTTTTTTTTTAGATCCTTTTATGAAGTTATGGCGTATTTATAAAACAACCCCCCCCTCTTACTAACGAGTTACTACTTATCAAAGCTAAAAGCCACTTGAGGATAAGGGTTAATGAGATGGACAGTTGAATGATGGATACTATGTTAGTCGTTAATTATTATGCAGATGAAAATTGCTTTTCCTTCTGCGTTGATTTGCATGTCTGAATTATTAGTATCATCATCATTGTTAATTTTTTTGTTATATGATAATGAGTCACTACTTATCAAGGTGAAAAGCCACTCAAGGATAAAGTTTAAAGAAATAGATAGATTTTCAGTTCAGAGATGAAGAATATTATGAGAGGATTGAGAATTATGAAAAAATGAATAAAATTTGATGACTTATGAAGACTGTTTATTACAAGTGTTTGTGGATGTTAAGATTTAAAAAAAAAACATATATATATATATATTTAAAGAAGTGAGGCCATCAACATTTGTAAAAAACTTTCAACAATTGTTTGTTATTTTATCATTTTATAATTTTGTGATTTTATAACGCATTTCGAGCCTCTTGCGGTTCTCTTCAGATATGTTTCCACGAATAGTGATGATGGAGAGGCGCTCGTAAAATGGAAAGTTCTTGAAATACGAGACCGATTGCATGCCAATTTCTGACATTATAAAACAGAATTTTGAGAAAAAAAAAATGTTACTTGTTCAATTTTTAGACGTGCTGGTTTTTACGGCATACACACGTTATGTATGAGAATCGGTTTACAAAAATATGAGTGCCGATAAAACAAATTCATCTCTTAACAATAAAGTCCCATCCTTAGGTTGCTGTGTCTCGGACTCCAAAGTGAGCAACACTGGGCAACGTCTCACACCTAGTTTCCATGCAGTCGTGTGCAAGGAGTTGACACCAACCATGTTGCACACATTTATATCACTTCTTACACACTAGAGCCACATTTTCATTGTTCTACAATGCCTTTTCGTGCCTGGAACATCCAAACTGTTCATGTAGAGGTGACACACTGTACATAACCGAACCACCCAAGACATCTGTAATATTCTCAACAAGACTGAGTTTCTGATGAAGCGCAGTTGAAGTCAGAGACTGCACTAACCAACAAATGACATTATCAATAATCTGAAAATGCCATCTAGGCTTGCTCAGACGAAAAAAAAAAAAAGTGTTACTTCCCTTTAGTTAATGGTTGAAAAAAGACCCCCCCCCCCCTCCTGGACGAAATCTGCGCCAGTTTAGGGTCAAAGAATGAATATTTTTTTTCTAAATTATAGATATTTTTCCCCGGGGCAATACAGATCAAGAAAATACTAACTTTGTGGGTGATTGTTTTGTAGTTTTTGACTTTTAGCTGAACAAAAACACACACTTTATATCATCTTTTTCTATTATATAAAGATTGAATAACACAAGTAAAAATTAGTAGAAATTTAATGAAAGTGAATCCTTATCTCTAATTGTTATTCATGTTTCTTGGTTGTATTTTGCAGGCGAGCGGTCATCGAATCAGTGCAGACTTTTTTGATAAGATCGGTGTTGGCGACATGAGGGATCAGCTGCAGGAGCTGATCAAGAAGATGAGAGAATTAAAGATTGATGAAAACGAATATGTTTGCCTCAAATATTTAGTGCTTTTAAATCCAGGTAAAACAGCTTTGGGGGCTTTTTGTTTATCACTTTTTGGATAATTTTTTTTTTTTTTTTTTTTTTTTTTAATTTTCTTATTGAAAGGGGGGATTTGAAACTATCAGGTAAGTGTTTACACAGACTTCGATGGGACCATTAAATCTCAATTTCACTGAATTAAATGAAAATAATCGACTTGTTGCTTCAGTCAAAAATAATGCGGCTCACAAATCACTGGACGTTTTTTTTTTTCACTTTCCTTTCTCGTTATTCTGCTCTTCACAACATCAAGTTCAGAATAACCCTAACTCTAACCCAACAACAAAATGCAAATTATTTTCTTTGTCTCAGAGTCGTCTGTGCTAACACCGGTATTCGTCATCAAACAAGCCAGTGTTCGAAGCCTCATTCGCAACCTATGATTTAAACATTTATTTAATTTTCAAATTGCACACCAGGCAAAAACAGGCCCTTTTATGGCGAAGATGAGGCAAGTCGATTCTCCTTGCCACTAGAATCAAACAGTGCTGACTCAGGAGAGATGTTGAGGATTGTGCAACCCTTGCTTCACAATTACACGCATAGCCACCCTTACAGAGGGTATTCCTTGTCTCTCAAAACTGAACAGAGGTCATGAAAAAAAACAATTTAATAGTGTCGGCATCGTAAACGCTTGAGAATGACCCCAAATTTAGTTAAAGCTTTTGTTGGACTGCTTTTATGTAAATAGATTTAAAAATTAATCTTGATAGAATTACTTATCTTTATATTTACTAGCGGGACCCGTGGAAATTCCACATTTGTATCGTTCATCTGTTTTATATATATTTCCTTTCTATGGACATCTGGTACGAACACAGACCCCACAATATCATTGTACCACCTCTGTTCAAACTGAAACATACTTATCTAAGTACTCTAATGTAGTTTCAGAGTTCATGTTTTGAAACATGACGTATATCATAAATCTATGACTTCACGCCAAAGCTATAATTTTTTTATGGTAATGTTTTAAGCTCTATTTTATAAGAAATACCGGCACTTCTGTAGTATATATGAAGCAGCAGATTTTCTGTCCTTCTACTGAAAATAAAGGGAGGTAATTCAACCGGAAGTGATTTTTTTACAACATAAAAAAAAATGCAAGACTGATTTGTTTTTGGGTAACAATTAACAATTTCTTTTTTTATTATATGAAGTAAAAAAAATTTTAAATAAAAAACCTTAACCCTAACCCTAAACCCTAAGAAATCAGGCGGTGTGCCTGTAAAAAATCTATTGTTTTTTGCGGCTGGTTCATTAAATTACCAATGTCTCGAAGATTAATCTCATTTAACTCCATTTTCTAAATACTAAATTCAACTTCCGGTGAATTCTGAATGAATGGTATTTGGAGAAAAAAAAACGGAACTCTTCAATTTCGATTTCTTAATCGGCAGCTGCTTCATATATACTACAGAAGTGCCGAAATACCAAATTCATCATTCAGTAGAACGTCAGACTGAAGATCTCAAAAAACATCTCCAAAACACATCTAGAAGTTTGAGATATTTCCATTCTATGCTCTGTGCAGACCCCACAATATTATTGTACCACCTTAGACAGAGCAGATATATTTTTATCCGAGCCCGACAGCCAAAAAGTGTATTTTAGTTAGAGTCTACGGTCTGCACAACAGCGACATCAGATTAATATTTTTTTTTTTTTTAATGTTTCTTGCATTGCATTTACAGTGATCGGATGATCCCATTTTTTCAACAAAAAAAAAAAGGGCAGAGGGTTATAATGTACTTACGAACATGAAATTTTCGTAGCATATTATTATATAAATAGATAAATGAGAAATTCAATTATTCCCATATGTCCTGTTTCAGTCGTTGACATAACTAAGTTTCCAAGATGGCTGCCAGCATTTTTATAGAAGTGTTCCCCCTGGTGGTAGAAACTGGCAACTCAGGGCAATAAAAAATTGATCCCCCCCTTTCTTCTTCTCTGCACCCTCTCTCTCACACAGACGTGATGTTGCTAGTCTCAGTCTTTTCTATAAGTACTATTATGGCATGTGTTCTTCAGAATTATGTCATCTATTCCCTGCTTCATTTCTTCCAGCTCGTTTGACTCGTTGGTTTAGTGGTCTCCATCAATTCGTTTTGATAATTCATTGTAATACGGCTTCTTATTCCAATAGCTGCTTTCCAAGAACTACAGGCTTGTGGAACTCTCTTCCTGCTGACTGTTTTCCTCCTACCTACGGCCAATAGACATCTCCTGTCTTTGCGATGATCATCTTTCGTTTTGTTAACTCCTTACATCAAGTGGCTTGTCTGGAGCGATTTCGGTACTTCTGCAGTTTACGGACCGTGTTGAAATAATAATGTTATTGTTTGGAAACCCATTCTTAACATGGGGAGGATGGTGGGGGTTGGCTTTGTTAACTATTCTGTACTTTCACCTAATAATTTAATAAACAGAAGATACGGTAAAAATTTAATTTAACTTGAAAATCCTATTTTAAAAAATAGCACAGTCCATAAACTGTAAAAGTACCATGATTTGCATTAAAATAATGTGCTTTTTATTTTACTTTTAAGATATTTCTGCATTCTATTGATATTGTGAAAAATCTTTTCCTCTTCCGCAGATGTGGGCGGTGTTGAAAGTCGGCAACTCCTCGAAGATTGTCAAGAGAAAATCAACACGGCCCTGATGGAATATTGCACCAGCTTTTATCCGAACATGAAGGACAAGTTTGGTCAGGTTCTTTTGCGCCTGCCAGAGATCCGCATGATCAGCATGCACGGAGAGGAGTACTTGTACAGCAAGCATCTTAACGGGGAACTGCCTGAGCAGACGTTGCTCACCGAGATGCTGCATTCCAGACGAAGGTGATAATCACAGCCACGAGAAAGAACGGCAGCATTTGTTTTATCGTGACTGGCCTCCGCCGCCACCCGGGCAGCCTCAGGCCACTCGCAACTTATCACCCGTCACTGTTGCGTCGACAGATATATATGAAGGAACGGAGACAAACAATTTTTTTTTGTTTTTGTTTTTAAATTTAAAAGAAAAAAAAAAGAAATGAATCTAAGCCTTCTTCCCCTTACCCCCACCCGACAGGAGTATGTGCAGCGTGTGTCAGTTCTGTGTATCGATGTGTATGAAAAAGAAAGAGAAGAAAAATGAATGTAGTTGTGTTGATTGCGGCTGGGTTGTAAACATTACACACAAACACATACAGATATATATATATATTTTACACACTGGTATTCAGAGAATGAGCCAGTTAACGCAGGAGTTGTTTTGGGCGGATTTTTCTCTTTTTTTTTAAATGAACCTACAACTCTGGAGTTTATCATTTTGTTGATGTTTGGCAAAAAAAGAAAACAGAAAAAAGAAACACAAAGAAAGACATTAATATATATATATATATATATATATATATATATATATATATTAAACACACAAACTAAATGACAGAAAGAATGCCAAAGAATTTTAAAAAGTGCATTGACAAAAAAACAAAAACAGATTAGCACAAAACCTGATAGGTAATAAAATCGCAGCAAAATAACGGGAATAGCAACAAAAGTTGGTGGTGCTTAACTTTTTTTCTTTTTTTTTTTAACTGGGAAAAAAATAAATAATTTTTAATTAAAACTAACTTACCTCTCCCAAGATAAAAAAAAAAACCCAAAAGATGACAAATTGTGCTTGTATTATATGTGTGTGCGCACACACATTATATATTTTTCGATATGGATAAGTATCTGATAAAATGAGGTCGAAAAGGACAATATAAACAAGACCTCAAATGTTAGAAAAATAAAATTTAAAAAAAAAAAAAACAGAAAAAAAAATCTATATTATTGACATGTTTTTGTTTGGGAATACTTCTTTGGAGCGAACATTCAAATTAACAAGAAAAATATTTTGAAAAATCTATTTAGCATCATAGTGATGTAACTTAATTGGTGAAAAGGGAGATAACCATGGACTCGCTTACACTTTTGTTGATTTTTTTTTTTTACATTTTCAAGAAGCCTTTTTTGACAACACATGTCAATGATATAATTTTTTTATTTCAGCTTTTTTTTTTCATATATATATATGTATAAATATATATATATATATATATGTATATAATATGTGTGCTCGCATTTCTATATCATGCACAGTGAAAATGGCATGAAAAAGATATGTGAAAAATATTCTGTGATTATATTTGAGCATACACACTTGGGATGACGGCTACTTTTAAGGCCTTATATATATATGTATATATAAAAGAAAAAAAAGGAAAAAATTATTACAAACGCTAGCAATGTATGTACGTATATATATATATATATATTGATCACTCTTACACACACACATGCAGAATGGCTATATCGTGGCCTCACATAGTAAAGCATTTTTATGCAGTAATATCCCTTGATAGTCTTACTGAAAGATTTGAAACCAAAAAGAAAAAGAAAAAGGGAAGAAATAATCACGTCTGACCTCCCCTACCTGAAATCACTATAACTACAGAAACATTTTTTTTTTTTTATTCTTTTTTAATGTTGACAAATTCTTTGTTTTTTTTTTAAATTAAAAAGATTTTTTTTATGGTAAACGTTACTAGTGACGACATAAATTATTTAAAATTATTATACAGTGGAGAAATGAGTCAAAAACAATTTATTTTGGTTTACCTACTCATTTGTGACCTATTTGCGTTAAAATATATTTAGTATAAGATATAAGCTTGTGAAGTTACTGTTAATATTGGTTGTGAGTAAACTAATAATAAAAGGTCAGACATCTTGTTTAGTAACAGAAAGTAAAGTACCTAACCGGCTGTCCATAGGTTACTTTGCTCAAAACCGATAATTAATGTAACTTAAGACGCATATCTTCTATCAAATATTAAGTTACCGTAAATATCGGTTTTGAGCAAAGTAACCCATGGACAGCCGGTTAGGTACTTTATTTTCAGTGACTAAACAAGATGTCTAACTCCTTAGTTTACTCACAATCAATATTAACAATAAATTCACAACTTATATTAAATTTCTTTTCAGAAAAATGAGTAGGTAAACGAAAATAAATGTATTTTGACTAAT
The DNA here is from genome assembly GCA_963556195.1 of Sepiola atlantica. Taxonomy (NCBI): domain Eukaryota; kingdom Metazoa; phylum Mollusca; class Cephalopoda; order Sepiida; family Sepiolidae; genus Sepiola; species Sepiola atlantica. The sequence continues at coordinate 91,023,340 of OY744538.1, read as the reverse complement.
TTTCGAACTGTATTTCCTTTAAAATAATTAATGTCGTCAACCATAACGTTTATGTTTTTTTGCCTACCAACATCTTTTCTGTTGCGGAGGTCGGTTGATTTTCCTTTTCTAATCTTTTTTTTTCTGGCCACAGTCCCACATGTAAACAAGATTAAATATTTTGTTTCTATTTTCACAAGGAATCATTGGTTTGTATAACCCACTATTCACCCATAGCAGACTCGGATATTTTTGGAGACATTATGAAAACAGCCGAATGTTCACGGTGCTAATTCTTGTCTAGAAATTTGTCGTAGGAGATCAATAAACACAAGGGGTCTGCATTTTGTGCAGGCTATTTCATTTCATTTCATTTTTTATTTTTATTTTTGCATAAATAAATGCATTTTTGCAATGTTGACGTTTCTAGAACCAGCATAACAAAATTCATCTTGTCAATTGAAATCTGATGGCTAATGTCCATATTAGAGCTTGCACTGTAAATGTTCGGCTGTTTTTCGTAAGTTTTTAAACAAAATTATGAGAATCAGGCCTGGATAGTGGTCTGTACAAACACTTAATTTATCAGGGTTATAGATTAAAAACTGAATTTTGTAAACAAAAATTACATAGGCCACAAACAAATTTAGGGCAATTTATTTTTTTTTTGTCACGTGATATAAGCCCTCATCAGCTATTGATTTTTTTTTTTAAATTTCTAAGCAATTTTTTTTCTAAATATTCAATACATAACAGCAAAAGTTAAGTAACATTGTAGCCTGGCCAGTACTAAATGGGTGACCATTTGGGAACACCAGGTGCTGTATGTGGTCTGGAGAGTATATGGGCACTACCAGGTTCTATTATGCCTACAGAAAAGTTAGGACAGATCGGGTATCTGCCTGACTCCCCAAGGATGTCCCTGGACGTTATGGGGAAGAAAAAAACAACAACATTCGTACAAAAAGTTTAAAATCATCAACTTCTAACTCAAATGGGATTGTAAAAATGCCAGGTTAAAAAAAAAAAAAGAAAAAAAAAAGGGGGTCAATTACTTTTCTTTGGATGTTGTCAAAACGATTCAAATCCCCTTCCCTCTTTTTGTTTTGGCTAAACCAATTTTTTTTTTTTAGTTGTAATTTTGTTTAAAAAAAAAAAAAAAATTAAGTGACTGTAACACGAGAAACGTGCACAAATCTTGTAAAGTTTTAAATCCTGATTTTTATTTGTGCGTGCGTGTGTGTGTGCATGCCTGTTTATGTGTGCGTGTACATTAGACCTCACCGATCATTTGTATATAGATAATACATTTTAACACCTGCCCCCGCCCCTAACACGACAAACACACATTTCATTACTTCCACTTGCTCTTTCTACATAAGATAATTCTTTTGAAACAAGTTGTACCATGAGGCACAACTAAAATGATAAATACCCGGTTATACTTTTTTTTCTTTTTTTTTTTTTTATCACTTTTAAAAAATTTTACTTTCATCTTTTCTATTCATTTTTAACATGTACTATTTAAACGACATACGGCTGTACTTGTAAGAAATGGGCATCAAGAGGATGGCTGTTCTTATGGAGGAAGTTTCGAGTATTAACGGAGAATTCCAGGTCAGTCCGGAAAATGACCGAAGCAGTTTACAAAATACAAATCTGTTAAAAAAAACAAAAAATGTAACAATGCAAATGACATTAAGTATGCACAGGGTGATGTTAGGATTTAAATAAAAATTTCAACCCCTTAAAAAAAAAATTAAAAAATATTTTGTCTGTGTGTATGTCCAGCTAAAAGTTTTAAAAAACCTACAAAACAAACACCCACAAAGTGGGTACATTCTTGATCAGCGTTGCTCAGAATAAATAATATCTAAAATGAAAAGAAATAAAAAATTCATTCTTTAAGGGTCAACTGACACAGGTTTTGTTAGGTTTTGTTGGTTTTTCAGCCATTTTATTTACTAAAGAGAAGTAACTGACTTTTTTTTATTCAGTAGTTAATTCTCTTATGTAAACTAGTTTCTCAAGAAATCTATATAAAGGAAAGTTGTGTGTGTGTGTATGTCCAGCTAGAGTGCCATGGGCTTGGCAAAGGAAAAAGAGGTGGTTGGGGAGAGACATAGAAGTTTTAATAAAAAATATTACACTTTTGCCCCAGACAACGCCGGGTAGCCCTGCTAGTAAATAAATAAAGTTGAAAAGATTTTATTAAAAAATTTAAAAACCCCAAAAAACGGCTTTCAAATCATAACTTCTATTAATTTAACGTCACATTTCGCTCGTTCAGGGATCAGACGTTTTCTGATATTACGCAAGCACACTCTTCACCTCTCACAGTTGAGCAGGTCAGCAGTCTTCAAATTCCACTCTTTGCAGTCTTGTTCAACGACTTGCTTCCAAGTTTTCCTTGGCCGGTCAACCTTCCTGCAATTTAGGGCATTCATGTTTCTGCAACGGTTTATCCAGGAAAACGAACGTTCCTCATGATCATACCAGCGTAATCGATTCATCCTTAGGATAATCTCCGTGCTGGGCAAGTGTAATGCTTTTAGCAAATCTTCTGACCTGATGTGCTGAGTTTGGTCAACAATTTCCGGGACAAATTAGGATTTTCTGTTAATACTCGGAACTGACTCCATAAGAACCGAAATCCTTTGGGTGCCCATTCCTTGCAAGTACGTGTATGGTTACTGATATTGACCATTAGTCAAAGGGCATTAGCATTTAATATGGTCATTAACAGACTCTCCTAATATAATTCAGAATAACATTAAAGTAAGTACTCCAAACCCTAATCCTATTTATCACATAAAAACAATTTTAAAGATACCTTATTAAGAGACGTGATGCATGTGGCCATGGTGCATGCATGTGGCCATGGAGGACGATCTTCCTCATGTGCACATGAAAAAGGAAATGTGATTTAAGGATACTAAAAACGCATTATGTAATCAGTCAGTTGATGACTTGTGGAATTGAATTAATAATTACGTATTCCGAATCAAAATTTTCTTTTCTTTATATTGAAAAATAACAACAACAAAACTTAATGTGAGCACATAGATCTTTACAAAATAAACAATGATACTAAATTTATTTTAGTAGCTCAATTTGACCATTCAAAGTTAGTTGGGAATTTTAAAAATTGCTATCTTGTGTGCTATTGGTTTAGAAGCCAACTTTGACAGTGTATAACTAAAAATGCAGGCTTGAAACAACTGAAAGATCCTTACAAATGTAATGTTAGGGTTAGATCCTTACAAATGTAATGTTAGGGTTAGATCCTTACAAATGTAATGTTAGGGTTAGATCCTTACAAATGTAATGTTAGATCCTTACAAATGTAAGGTGATCTTGTGGTAAATGAAAATTAATCATAATGAAAGCAATAATTGTTCAATAAAATCAGCCTAAACATTTGCCAAATCCCATTACCCCTCGAAAAAATGTATAATAATTACACAGAAGTTCAACTTTATTAGTTGTTGGAATAAATCTTATATGAACACATAGAATCTTCTTAATATAATTCATAGCACATTAGAAAATCCAGCTACATTTTACTTTTAATATTAAACCAATAAAGAAAATATACTTAGATTTGAACCATTTAAAAACAGATGTAAATACAATTTGATAATAGGGCAAACATTTTCTTTAGTATTTTATTCACTCAAATTTTCAACTTGGATTTTTTTTTTTGTGAAAGACAATTTAAAATCTGATATTAAGCCCACCATATCGACGAGTGGCCCTTTTTCTTGAAGATGGAACTATTTTTATATGCTTAGATATACACAATATCGCACATACCAAATTTAACAAACACTTTTTTTTCACATAAAAAATAAATCACCCATCACCTAACTTGAGTAGCCAAGGGGAAAAAAAAAGAAAAAATCTATTTAATGACAACAGAAAAATTGTACATTTTATAAAGAGATAAAGTTTAATTTTAATTATATTCAAATTTTATCAAAATAACCTAAAACGTAAAGATAATCTGATTTTCAAGATGCCCCCCCCCCCCCCCAAAAAAAAAGTGTCCATTTCTTGTTCTGTGAACATTCGAAATAATATTGGCGGCCATTTTAAAAATTATACGTCATTAGATTGTTAGATGTTTAAAATAACTAAAATCCTTTTCAGAAATGTTAATTACTAACTGTATGATAATTGTAACATTTTGGCAGCCATTGAGTGTCTTCAGTCTCTCTGTACAAAGGTTTGTCAGGACAACCTTACATGAGGATACTTCACCCTACAAGTAAACCCTGACCATATTCAAAATAACATAGTATTCGCAGCACAAATAAGATCCCCTCAGCATGGCTATACACCTGTTCATACGAGGAATAGTGCACTTTTTCCTAGTGATGTTACCTCAAGTAACAACACTTAGCTGGATACTCCACCAGACTAGATGAATTCTTGTCCTGAAATCTGGTAAGATCAAGAGACCACAAGATATACTAAAACAGTTAACTGGTCAATTGGGAAGAGGGAAATTAATGTTCTTAACTTCCTTACGTTTGAGAAATAAAGGAGAACTTTAATAGAATATTCGAATATCTATGTATCTCATACAGAGATCAAGTGTTAGCCCCAGGAAGGAGTCCCTTGATTTCTGAGAACTTCGACCGAAGTAAATTGAAATAAAAAGTACCAGTATAACATAAGGAGGAATAACATTAAGTATCCCTATATAAGGGTCCATTTTGAAGAAAAATAAAAGATTATCTATTTAGCCCTATAGAATTAACTGTAATGTGGCATTAAGAGGGTTGGGAGAGAAAGGTTGGTATGGAGACATTCAGGCGAGAGAGACTTGCCTTAATATTGGATTGTGATAATGCTTAATTCAAAAACACTTTCAAGGGGTCATCAACAGGGGAGAAAAATACCTTCATGTTGTACTCTACTATCTGCAATAAGTTAACAAAACTTATTTAAACATATAGGGGTTCTGTATTATTGGGGACAGATGAAATTTTCATCTTTAATTTAAAAGAGTCAGATGAAAGGGGAGATAATTTAAACTTTTTTTTTGTTGTTGTTGTAACCATTCAGAGAATTAGCAAGAAAATAAATTTAAAAAAGGGGTACTTATGCAGTTTACGGACCGAGCTGAAATACTAACGTTATAATTTCCCCAGTTATCCAACCACAATGATGTTGTTTGCACGGCAACTGATAAGGCTGAACTACTTGACCAGCGTTTCGCCTTAAACTCCACTTTGGACTCCGCAAACGACTCCCTCCCACACTTCCCATTGCAGACTGACCATCACCCCATCTCATGTCTGAGACCTCATAAAAAAACCTTGATATCTCCTAAGCATGTTGGCCTTATCTTATACCAGTAATAAAGAAATGCTCTGTTGAAATGGCCCCTGTCCTCTCCAAACTCTACAATAAATGCCTTGCCGAATCTTGCCTCCCTGATAGCTGGAAAATTGCCTCTGTGGTACCAGTCTTCAAGAATTCTGGAGATAGAACTGACCGTCAGAATTATCAGTCTACTCCCGTTAAAATCTTTGAATCCTTAATCAATTAAGCGATAGTCTGTCACCTTGTTAATGCTAAACTTCTTTCTGACCATCAGCAAGCAAGGTCTGCTGCAGATATTCTAACGGTCATCTCTGAACACACATACCATACACTGGACAAGGCAGGTAGCACTTGATACCAAAGCCTTTGACAAGGTCTGACATAAAGGTCTTCTCATAAAAATTAATTCATATGATATTACTGGACGAATATTTAATATAATTAGATCCTTCCTATCCAAAAGAAAGATCCAGGTTGTCCTCAATGGCCGTTCATCCAAACAACATGACATAAGTGCAAGTGTACCCCACCTCAGGGATCGGTCGTTGGACCTTTATTCTTCCTGATTTTCATAAACGGTAAAATGGACGCACACATATTCCGAGGCAATGGCTGAATCTTTAGAAAATGACCTAGAAAGCCATTCTTAACATGAAGAGGTGGGGGGTTGGGGGTGATTAACTATTCTGTTTAGGTAAAAGTACAAAATAGTTAATCAACCACCCCATGTTAAGAATGGTTTTCTAAATTATGTGTTATTATTTCAGCCCGGTGCATAAACTGCATAAGTACACTTTTGTTAATTTATTTTCTTACTAATTCTATGGATTTTTCTTTTACCAAAAAAAAAAAGTTTGAATTATCTCCCCTTTCAACTGACTCTTCTAAAATAAAAATGAAATTTCACCTGTCCCCAATAATAAACATAAATAAATCAATAACAAAGGTAGATAGAGACCTGTATTCATATATAGATGATTTGGTTAATATTAACTTTAACGGAATCCTAAGAAAGGTTGTTTGGGACTGTCAAAACACCTTATCGCCTAAAAAAATCTTACTTGTGTCCAGTCATCCTCTGTATTGCTATTTCACAATATTTTGGGGATATTATCCCCTTTGTCAAGTGTTTCTATTTTTCCGGGGCAGATGCTTGTTTTTGTTGGCTGTGCATGGTCCTGAGACAAAGAAATAGAAACACTTGACAAACGGGGTGATATCCCTAAAACATTGTGAAATTCTGACATCACACAAGACCCTGTGATCGAAGCGGACTGGAAAAAAAGTCTTATTTAAATAAAAAAAGAAAAAGAATTTTCTTGTTTTTTTTTAGTTTTCTGGTATATTCTCGCATTGTTAGAGCCTTCTAATAAACTACCTTTATATATTACACACAATGCTTCAAGCAAACTACAGTCTCTTATGTTAAATTTAATTTGAATTTTTTTTTTTTTTTTACCTGTCTAGTTGCAGTCAATATGGCTACTTCATTTTTTCCGCTCACCCACAAATTTTTTTCCCATGATGCATCACAACAGCCATGTTTGTTTAAAACAAAAGCAGACATATTGAATTGACTTCAGCTAGTCTCCACAATAAAGCTGGTCAAATGTTTTTATTGAATCAAACATTTGTGAAAAAATGGAATATGATGAGGTGTTTTGAAATTGTGTAGAGCAGCGTTTTTTAGGATTCCCTTCAAGTTAATATTAATCGATGATGCATGATTTAAAATTACATTTTGGTTTCTGTATGATTTAATTTTTCAAAATTTTGACTAGTTTTAGTAAATCTCGTGTTTTAGTAACTTCATTTGCAGCATTTAATAGTTTCCACTATTAACATAGGTTAATTCGCTGCTGCAAAGCATTTGGGGGGGGGGGGGGTTAATTCTTAGCATTCATGCTCGTGGAAAAAGCTTAGTTTTTACAGAAGTAGTCATTTTGGTTTCATGAAAATATTTTGCTTAAATTATTTGAATCTGCCATTTCTGGAAATTCGTGTTTTAAAAAAAAAGAAAGAAAGTTAAAGTTTTACATATATTCATAGCAACATATGAAAGTGTGTGTGTGTGTATATATATATATAAGGTTAGTAGGAGAGAACCCCAGCAAAGTGCTCGATTATTAAGAAAAAAGAAAAGAAAAAAATAAGAGCGTAATATTTATTTATATATGTATTACAGAAGATCAGAACAACATCGGTACCGTTGGTTTCAAATCCTAACAAAGGAGACCTATGTTTACCAGATAAACAGAGGCTGAAGAGAGTCTGGTAAGGAGGCCTATTATAGGTTCCCTTTGTTAGGATTTGAAACCGACGGTACTGATGTTGTTCTGATCTTCTATATATATATATATAGTCATCTACAGATAGACTGTTTTGCTGTATTACAGATCTTCAGTGCAGCTAGACTAGCACCCATGCCAAGCCAGTGATCAAACCTACAAGTATACATTATATATATATATATAAGTGAAATTAGTGATGAGAATAAAAATTGGAAGAATATTTATTGAATCAAGTAATTTAAACAATTTAATTTAAAATGAACTTTTCCTTTCCTGAACCCATGTATTTTAAAAAATGCAAGCTTTTATCGTCAGAGGAGATCATAGGAATAAATAATACACAAAAAATACACAAGGGAAATCAACTTCGATGGAAAAATGAAACATGTCTAAAAAAGGTAAATCCATGATATCAGGAATGTTAAGCAAATATAGCAGAAAGTCTTCCAGAAATTCGAATAGTGAAAATATTTCTCTTCCGAGAATGTAGGGGTGGATTTTAACCCCTATATTCTCGGAACAGAAAGTTCATTGCTAAAAAAAAAAAAATGTGACTCCAAGAAAAATATGAGTGTATAAATCTCCAAGAAAAATGAACTTAAATCGGATTTTTACCCTATATATTCTCTGAACGGAAATTTTTTCACTATTCAAATTTCTGTAAGACTTTCTGCTATATTTGATTAACGTTCCTGATATCCTGGATTTACCTTTTTTTGGACGTGTTTCATTTTTCCATCAAAGTTGATTTTCTTTGCTCAAAAAATATTTTTAATGTATATTTTTTTTTTTTTTTCAAATCTGTTAACAGTAATATAATTTTACTGATTTGTCCATATGATCTCCTCTGATGATAAAAGCTTGCATTTTTGAAAATCCATGGGTTAAGGAAAGGAAAAAAGTTTATATATTCCTTGTTTAAACTATTTAATTCAATAAATATTGTTCTACCAATTTTTATTATTACAAATTTCATTTTATTATTTCTCTGTCTCGTATATTGAGCATTGCTTTTTCATAATAGGATTAATTTAAAGATAAGATCTTATTTTTATCATTTCTCCATTTTATTTTATATATCAATAGCATAACACCGTTTAAATAAAATCTGACAAAATTTAGATGAAATTTAAAAAGCGGATCAACCAAAACAATAAAATCAAATCTGGTAGGATTTTTTTAAATTTCGTCTTTATTGTTAAAAGACTTTCTCAGAAATTAGTAAAGATGTTTTGTTTTTTTAAAGTTTACAATTGAAAACAAACATGAGAGATAAAGAGGGGTGGAAAAAATGACAAGAAGTGTTTAAGAAAACGTAGGTCCATGACAATAAATTTTCTCATTTTGGCCTGTTTTTCAGAGTTGTTACTCAAACACTTTTTTTTTTTTTTTAAATACACTCCTCCCTATCTTGTCCTTTTCTCTTTTATTTTAACTCTTCCCACCCCCCTCTTCATCTTTCATGTCTTTTTTTAATTTTTTTACTATAAATTTTTAACAAATAACATCTTTACTTATTTTCGATAAAGTTATTTTTATAATGAAGACAAAACATAAACACAAGTTAGGGTTAGGATTGCATTCTTTTGGTATATTCGCTTTTTTTTTTCATCACATATATATATATATATATATATATATATCAAAAAAAGAGTTGATCACGTCTTTGAAAATGGTTTCGTAAGGTATAAGATTTTTTTCTTTACAGAAATTAGAAACCAAACTTTTGTTTTTCTTTTTAAATGAATTAAATTCATTTATTTAGAAGCTAAGCCTTTCGGCAAAGACACTTGCCTTCTACAGAGCTAGACTTTCTTTCCTTTTTATTTCGCTGGTATTAGCCCTAGGAGGGGTGACCCTCCTGTGATAAAAGAAAAATTTTTTTTTTCATACTAACCTCATTTAAAACCTCGTGTCAACAACATCGGACATATATTTTTTTTGTTATCACAGGAGGGTCACCCCTCCTGAGGCTAATACCAGCAAAATTAAAAAGAAAAAAAAAGAAAGAAAAGGTGTCTAGCTCTGTTGAAGGAAGGTTTCTTTGCCGAAAGTCTCAGATTCTAAATAAATTAATTTTATTCATTTAAAAAAAAAAAAATAATAATTATAATTATAATTGTTTGTGGTTTTTAATTTCTGTAAAGAAAAACACACACACACATATATATATATATATATATATATATATATTACACACACACACACCCACACAAAATAATGGGAATACCCTTAAATTTTTAATGAAATCCAGCCTTGTGAAGCTCAGGCAAACAGTTTTTGTTGAAACGGGATTACGCAGATGATTGTTAAGCTCTACTGTAATTTTGCGTGGTGCGGTTTTACGCTCTTTCTTCACAATCCTTACAGGGCTCTACGATCTTTCAGACAGCTTTGGCTTTCTTCCTGAATTTTGTTTAGAGGAGAATGTTTTCCCTTTCTTTTTCAGAGGCTGTTATCAGCTTCGAGACGGTTCCTCTCGAAACGGCCACCATCTCAGCCACTTCCTTTACAGTAGCACCTGCCAATCTACGCTCTTTGAAAATCTGATAGATCTGTAATTTAAATCTTTCTCACTAATATGCACTATATCAAATAACAAAATAAATTCAACCAATTAATTCATAACAACAATAACCATAAATAAAAATGAAACCAACATTTTAGAAATTAAAAAATTAAAAATTTGTGTTTTAAAATTGATGCAAAATTCACAAGGTGTTTCCGTTATTTTATCCAACCCATATATATATATATATATATATATATATATATATATATATAGTAAGCAATGAAAATATATATGGCAATCAAGCTACACAGAGGCTCCCGTGTTTCATCCCCGGGGGGAATCGTCAGGCTAAATGCATGGAGTTATTTTTGTCAGGTGTTTTTATATACATGGCTTGCTAGTTAAATAATCAGATTCTTTGTTGTTAACTAGCAAGCCATGTATATAAAAACACCTGACAAAAATAACTCCATGCATTTAGCCAGACGATTCCCCCGGGGATGAAACACGGGAGCCTCTGTGTAGCTTGATTGCCATATATATTTTCATTGCTTACTACCTAGCTCTACTTACGTATCGAGCACTGTTGAAGTAAATACTGAAAACTGACACATAAAAAATTATATCTCCTTATAATATTTTATGTGGATACATGAAGTACTAATATATATATATACATATATATATATATATATATATGAAAAAGGAAAGCCCAAAATTATTATTTATGTATTCATCAACGTTTCGTCTTTATTGTAGACTTCCTCAGGATGAAGAAAAATGCAGAAAATAATCATAGTCATTAATTTTGATTTGCCTGACAATTATTGACTGTTAGATTTTTTCTGCATTTTTCTTCATCCTGAGGAAGTCTACAATAAAGACGAAACGTTGATGAATACATAAATAATATAGTTTTTAGCTTTCCTTTTTCATTATGTCGGATTATTTTATCCCCATATTTATTCATATATATATAAGTAATCCAGCTAAAGTAAATATCCACAGATAGAAATCTAGGCTTATAAAAAGTGCTCCATATCAAATAGATTCCCAAATACCATCTGAGGGAAGGATCAAATCCTAACTGTCTGATGAGATCTCAGATTTTAACTGCTGTAGATCGATAACATCGACATGCCAGTGTCGCAGATTTTGTACATGTCTCTTTGAATAAAAACAATCACACACACACACACACATATATATATATATATATATACGTGTATATAATGTATACGTGTATATAATGGTCTAAGTTCATTAACATACAAAGTGCTGTTACTTCTAATCATTATTTAGTTCTCAATTGAATGTTTTAAAGATAAAAAAAACAATTTCTGTGGTTTCTCTTATTACAAAGTACACAATCTAAATAAGTTTGTAACTATTTTCAAAAATAAAATAACTTTTTTATCTTTCTGTACAAAACAAAACAAAAATATAACAATTTTTTTTTTTTTTTTTGTTATTTGCAAATACTTATGTAAGTTTAGAGATGTAACTAGTTCACTTAAATACAGTTGCTTAAAAGGTAATGTTTTTCTCGGTTCAAATAATTATGTTAAAAATAAATTGATAATTTTATTAGTTCATCGGTTAGTTTTAATGAACTAACAATCTCTGTTGCAATCAAGAATTAGATATGTTGTTTAAAAAAATCATGTAATATTTTTCGTTTGTGAAGTATAATTAAAGATTATTTTTTAAACTGAATTTTTTATCATTTTTTTTAAATTAGAAAGTTTTAAATTAATACATGTTTTTTTTTTGTTTTTTTTTAATATTGTGTTTACCATTTTATTTGGAAAATTCTTTTCAGTTCCTCCCCCCTTTCCATGATTTCGAATATTTTATTTCCGTTCTGAAGGAATTTGTATTCTAATTTATCACCGATGTTAATTCTCGTGATTTTTAAATTGTTTACATAAAAATTTGTGAATATTGAAGTAGATGTAATTGCATTGTATTTTTATGGTTATTTTCATTGAGACCCTCGCAGCATAACCACTTTACAAAAATGGTTCACTGTCCTTAGTGATTGAAAGAATCTGTTCATATTTTAGAATTTAGAACAATCAACGTTAAATAACAGAAAGTGTTGCAAAGTGTTGATCATTTGGCGCTTGAGTGCGTTTTCAGCGTGCAAAATTAATGAAAGTAACTTCCGGTTTCTCGTTTTAAAAGACGTCATTCTTTTTGTAAAAATGTTTCTAACACTTTCACTACAAAATCTATAAAAAAAAAAAAAAGAAAAAGAAAAAAAAAGCAAACTTATTTTTCACCCAAAAGGTTTTTTTAAAAAACAAAACAAAACAAAAACATTTGTATAAAAAAAATAAAACAAGAACAGTTTTTTGATTTCTCAAAATAAAAATAAATTTTATTGTTAATAAAAATTTCAGTTGTTTCCTATTTTTTTTTTTCTTTCAATTCGTTCTTTTATTTCATAAAGTCTGAAAAAAAAAAAAAGAAAAAGATAATCAAAATGGGGAAACCGGAAGTTAAATAAGTTTACTTTCACTAATTCCGGATGCTGAAAACATACGCAACCCATTTGGCCAACTGAAATCTCTTATCACTTGTGTTTTTGGAATAAAGAGCCGTTAAAATATGATCGATTGCTTAGCCATCGTGTGCAACCATGCTTAGGACTGCCATGCATGGGACACCGTGGTTTGGGATATGGTGTAAGCCAGGGAAGAAGCCGGCTCAACTCGACTGATATCTAAAAAGCTATCTCATGTCTTCCCGAGAAGCTAGAGTCAGAGTTAATTCTTGATGCCTGTGGTATTTCAAATAGAGGAAGAGTGAAAAGGAGTTCCGTCTATTTGTATCCTACCCTATGCATGCGGAACGACATTCATGCCTTTCACACTGGCTATATATATATATATATATATATATATATAAAGGGTGGCCCAGAAGTCCCTACAGATGTTTGTAAGCACCAACAAGTGAACAAGTAACACGACTTATATTTAAAGTAACAACAATTTCGTATAAGAAAATATGGAAATAACTGTCCAGTGATCAAATGGATCAACTTGTAGTCCATTATGGCTCAGAATACATATTTGCATGCGTCTAAATGTGCAGTTTTGAATAGCTGTCAGTGTGGAAGTGTTAAGGTGCATAATTTCCTCTTTGATGATATCTTTAAGTTCTTACCTTGTGCGACATTTTGTGGACACGATATTGGGCCTGAGCATTTCCCACAACGCGTCGTCGCACGAGGTTAAGTCTTGGCTTCTTGTTCACTTGTTGATCCTCACAAAAGGTCGTAAGAACTTCTGGGCCACCCTGTATGTATATATGTTTTTAAAATTTTACTTTAGTCGAAGTTCTCAGAAATCGAGGGGGCCCCTTCCTGGGACTAACACTTGATCTCTATATAAGAGACATAGGTATTCGCCTGTTCCAATAAAGTACTCCTTAGCTCTCAAACGTTGAGTTAGTAAAGAAGTTAAAAACATTAATTTTCCTCTCCCCAGTTGATTATGTCATAGATTATGTTCCTTTTTGTCTATGGGTCTTACCGGATTCCAGTTTAAGTCTGGGCTTCTTGTTTCCTTATTGATGTTTACAAAAAATCATATGGACTTCTGGGCCACCCTGTACATATATATATATTTCGATGATGTCTTATCTTTGGTCTGGGTTTTTACAATTTGAGGTTCGCATATGGCCATCCTTATAAGAGGCCTGGCAACCATGCATCTAAAACATGGCCATCCCTATAACAGGCCGAGAGATCTATCGCCTTCAGTACCGCAGTTGTACGAGCGCTTGCCCCGTTATAGGGATAACCATGGGTTTGCACTAAAGAGCAGGTAAACTCCAGGCTGCTCTTCCCAATGTGCACCCACTCGAAATTGCTCGAGATACCCCCTCCTCCAATGCCTTATGAAGTGCTTAAATCAAGTTTTTGTCTCCTTTATTCGTATAAGAAGCAGAGCTGTGCCATGCGTACCCTTGTGAGGTGAGGAGTAAATTATATTTATTGCTTTTTGCTATGACAGAATAGAATTGAAAAAAAAAAAAAAAAACAAATATTGCAACAATAGATAAAACAAATAATTTTCAGAAAGAATCAAAAATGTGATTTTGTATTTCATCTTTTTTCTTTTATAAAAAATGTTAAAAAATACATATCTTTTTTTTTTTGTTTCTTTTAAATGATTAAGATGTGATGACCTTAGAAAATTCCACTTGGAAAAAAGAAAAACCTTGTAACGGAAATGTAAATTGTGTTTCAGCAGTTATGGATCAAAAGCAGTTACCTTGTGTAGCAAAAAGTAACCGAGAGGAAATGAAAAAGTTTCCGACGGAATTTAGTTTGATTTTTTTTTTTTTTTTCATATGAACTCGGCAGTAATGGAATAATATATATATATATATATATATATATATATAGATATATATATATAAAGGCAGTTTAATTTGATTTCTCAAAATATTATCAAACATAAAAAGAAAGTCAATGTTTGGTATAAGTTTTAAATTCGACCAACATGAAATAAAAAAAATATTAAAAAATATCTTATGATGTATGTACCCGCGACGAAAAGCATATAGTGTATACCAAAAATCACGTAAATTGATCAAGTAGTTTTTTTTGGGGGGGGGGTTTATTGTAAAAAAAAACAAAAAAAAACAAAAAAAAAACGATTTTATCTTTTATTTTATCAAATTTTATGGATAAACGGCATATTGGACATTCTGGTTACCCGATAACTTGGCCGCCAAACAATGTACAATATGGCGTCGATATATCAACGATTCTCGTTTATTCATAAAATTTTATTTTCTTTCGAAAAAAAATCTACTTGATCAATTTACGTGATTTTTGGTATACGATATGTTTTCCGTCACGGGTACGTACATCATAAAGATATTTCTTTTTTTTCCCCTGTTGGTCGAATTCTAAACTTACACGTAATGTTTTATTATTAACACTAGTTGTAGTTAGCCGGTGTTACCTGGTTGGAGAAATTGGCATAGAAAAATAATTCAAAATATAGTCAGGTTTACAATTTTATTTAAATGGAAATTATATACAATTAAATTTTATTCAAATGAGAATTAAATTTATTTAAATGGAAATTAAATTTTATTAAATTAAATTTTGTTTAAATGAGAATTAATTTTAATTAAATTTTGTTTAAATGAAAATTACATTTTATTAAATTAAATTTTATTTAAATGAGAATTAAATTTTAATTAAATTTTGTTTAAATGAGAATTAAATTTTAATTAAATTTTGTTCAAATGAAAATTACATTTTATTAAATTAAATTTTATTTAAATGAGAATTAAATTTTAATTAAATTTTGTTTAAATGAGAATTAAATTTTAATTAAATTTTGTTTAAATGTGAATTAAATTTTGTTTAAATGAGAATTAAATTTAATTAAATTTTGTTTAAATGTGAATTAAATTTAGTTTAAATGTGAATTAAATTTAGTTTAAATGAGAATTAAATTTTATTAAATTAAATTTTATTTAAAATGAGAATTAAAAATAATGTTTTAGTTTTCCATTCACACAACAAATTTTGTTGTCTGAGAGTTTTTGTGTTTTTTATACAGTGATGATTAATCGTTTCTTGGTTGACCAGCTTGTCTGTCTATCTCTCTCCTTCCCTTATTTCGGTCTTCATTTAATACTAGCTGCATTCACCCGGTGTTGCCTGGGTGAAGTTTTAGAGAAAAAATAATTCAAAATATAATTATCTCTACAATTTGTTTTTTGTAATTAGGATTTTAAAATATCAATTTTAGTTTTTCCATATTTTATTAATTTCATTAAATATTTTATTAATTGTAAATAAAAGAAATAATTCAATGAGTATTTATGAAAATTACGTATATGCGAGAAACACAGGCACATGAGATTTTGTCTGATAGTTTCATTAATACACAGAGAGTATTAGAAACTTCTTTCTCGGCTGGGATCAAAGTGTAGTATCTGTTCCTATAGATGCTACACCCCTTAGACCGGTACCGTCTTGTCTTCGAACCTTGATTCTGCCGGTCTTAGGGTTTGTCCTGTGCAGTTCTAGAAGGTCCACCTTCCCAGGCTTTGCCTTCTCACCCTTTGAGAAGGGGTTAGTTTATTGCTAATTATCTGAGGAGCCCCTACTGGAAAATGCCAACGGGGCTACCCAGGCATTTTTTGTAAGCCAGAGTGCTAATTCTCTAGGGAGCTGACTTTTCAATCCCACTTTCCCAACCTATTGTCACACCTTACCGCTGTGGGAGGAAGATATAAAAAAAAAAATTTAAAAAAACTTGTTGACCTCAGAGGAAAATTAAATCTTTACAGTATAGAGACGTGTGCAGAACAGGAGACTTTGTTGGCATGGTTATATTGAAAGAATAGTAGATATAGACCAGTTAAGGTAGCAGGTTCAGTTCAGTAAGGAAGGCTAAGGAAAACATGGGAGAAAGTGATAAAAATAGACTTGAGAGAAAAAGGGATAAATAAAGACATGACCAGAGATAAGTTAGTTCAATTTCTAAAAGCCGTCCAACACATGCCGGCATGTAAAAAAACGGACGTTAAAACTGAATATGATGATGATAATGACGATGATTGTTTCATTCTTATGTTTATACATTAATTTAGCATTCTCCCCTTTTTAAATATTTTGCATTCTATAACTGATTGATAAAGGGAAAAGGTCCTCTGAAAATTCTCTAAAAGCCGTCCAACACATGTAAGCGTGTAAAACGGACGCAAAACCGAATATAATGATTGTAATATTGAAGTAGTTATACAATTTTATTAATCCATTGTATCTTAATTCAAACCATTGCATCTCTACAAGCTCTCTGAAAATGGCAAACTGGGTTCAGATCCTGTTGGATTCATCAACATTCAAGTAATTCACAAGTTGGATCAGCGAAGTTAAGCAACGTAGAGCCGTATGAGAATACCAGGCACCATATGTGGGAGGGCGTCGACACCTCCCTACAAGAATTGCAAAACCTAACATCGTCATCTCCCCTGATTGGGATATACATGCAGCCTGGCACCGCTTGTGAATTTGATATTCCCTAGAAACTTCTAGTTTCGGAGGACGCCGGTTCAACTTTAGTCGATATGCAATTACCACAGACGAACTAAAGCATTTTATATCATTGATTGTAACTGGGTGTGACGTAAGGTCGAGCTTAATATGGGGGTGGCCATTATTGAATGCTACAAGGGCACTTGTTGCTCTGAAGCATTCAGTAATAACTAGTGTTCAAATGATTAATCGAAAAAATCAGAACTTTTGTGAGATCGGAAAAATTTGTGGCTATTTTCCGATGCCCAAAAACGATTCTTTTAATTGTTGTTTAATTTGTTTTTGTCTAAAACAAAGTTTTCCATTGATGGTACTTATGATAAAATGATAAATATTTATTGATTTTAAACTAAAATCTATAGACCCATAAGTGTATTTTTACGTCTGTGAAAATATATGCACATATTGTATGGGTTTTTACAGTAATCTGAAAATTAAAAAAAAATAAATAAACAGTTCTATAGCTAAATATTTAGAGATTTTGAAAGAATCTCGATAGGAATCAGTCATTGTATCGGAATCGGGGGGGGGGGGAACAATTTTTAGAATCGTCCCATCACTAGTAATAACCACTGATTAAACTGAGGAATTCTCAACGAGAAGTCAGTGATGATGATGGCTAAGTGGATAACATCATCATCAGACATGCAGCATCTCTTCCGGACAACCCGTACAAAAACTCACTGTACAATGCTTCTAAGACACCAATGAAAAGTAATGGACTCCGTACAGAACTCTGATGTACTCCTACTTCAACATTAAAGCTGTCACTAAATGTGCTGTTACTTCTCACAACTTTGCTCAAGCAATGTACGGAAATGCTCAAATTTCAACTACTTGTTTGCCCAGAGTTTATGGAAAGCCAACCTGACAATCTCTCTTGGTACTCTGTCAAAAGCTTTCTCCAGATCCACAAAAGCAAAATACAGGTTATCCTTTTTTATCTATTTGTCTCGTGATAAATATAGCACCAATAGTGCTTTGACCAGACATAAAACCAAACTGCATTTCATCTATGCTTATCTGACTTATTTGCTGCTCAATTATTCTCTCAATCACTTTCAGGACCTGATCCATCAACTAAGCCTCTGTAATTACCTCTATCTACAGTTTCCCCTTTACCCTTGTAATGATTCACGATTGGACTACGATCCTAGTCTTTTCATCTATGCTATCTGACTTATTATTTACTGATCAATAATTCTCAATCACTTTCAGGACCTGTTCCATCAATTTGATCCATCAACTCTAAGCCTCTTCAATTACCTCTATCTAGTGATTCCCCTTTACCTTTGTGACAATTCACAAATTGTACCAAGTGTGGATAATGACACGGACTGACAACCTTGGTGTGCCAAGTTCAAATCCAGTCGGTTCCATAGCACTACGTTCACTTAGCGATGTTGGCAACCTTCACGTGGTCTCTCCTGCAAGAATGCCAACAACAGAATCAAGCTGGTCAACAAACGAATATACTTTTAATGAGAAGTCACCAGTCCGAAATGACTGTCCACAGACTTCTTCAGTCAGTCAACAAAATGTTTTGTAAATTTAATTTGCAAAATCCTTAAAAGTAAAATAATTCAATAGAGATGAAGTTGTAAATTTAATTTGTAAAATCCTTAAAAGTAAAATAATTCAATAGAGATGAAGTTGTAAATTTAATTTGTAAAATCCTTAAAAGTAAAATAATTCAATAGAGATGAAGTTGTAAATTTAATATGCAAAATCCTTAAAAGTAAAATAATTCTATAGAGATGAAGTTGTAAATTTAATTTGCAAAATCCTTAAAAGTAAAATAATTCAATAGAGATGAAGTTGTAAATTAATGTCTAACAAAGGTGATCGCATATTTATACGAATAATCAGACGGACCCATGGGGTCACAACCACTACCTATTCTACGATTTTGATTTCATAAACTGTACCATATCTTTTAAGACATTCTTGTATGACGAAGAATAATAAGTCTCTTTACTTGGATATAAGAATAATAATATGGAAGTAAAGAAACTTATTTTGCCATCTAATTTTCATACATGTCTGTGCAGACCACAAACACACATGTAAATTAGATGACCATGTTGAAAAGAAAAAAGTCACTCTTTCTCTAAAATGGTCACATAGACACCAAGACATTAGATAGGGGAAAAAGAAATATGCATGTAGCTAGTAAAAGTAGCTAGTTGAGAGAGAGTGATGAGTGACTTGTTCAGTTAATTATAAATTTATTTTTTTTCAAACATAACTCAATCCCATAAATAAGATATATTTGTGACTGTATTTTGTGTTATTATATAGATAAGAAAATAAAAGTATATAAGAAAAAGCTTTAGGAAAACAAATGTTTATTACCTTACATTTAGTATAATAATAAATGATACCATTATGCAATTTTTGAAGATAGACGGCTCATCTTTTTAAATGCAAAATAAACACGAATTATCTCCCTTGCTGACTCTCTATAAAAGAGTTCATTATGGCAGTAAGGACAGATTTACTAGAAATTCAAGATGGCTGCTAATTAATACAAAATTCTACAACATAACGTCATTGCTAAATACTTTACTGTAAAATGATTCAAACTTGCTGTGTGGAAAGACTGTGGTGTTGTAATCTTTCTAAAACATGTCAAATTGGGCAGCAAAAAGATATCGATTCCATTTTTTCATCTTCGACAAAAATAATAGAAAAGAAATGTGGTTTCATTTTAATTGATGTAAAAAAAAATGTTTGGATGTTTTTGTGAGATGAAATGTTTAGTTATTGTATTTCATTAGAATTTAATTCAGATCTTCTTTAATGTTATTCCTTTTGAAAAAAAAGAAGAAACTGTTTATTATTGTACATAGTGATGACATTTGTTTTGTTACTATTTGATGGCCTGTGTTATTTAGTTGTGATGAATTCTCATCTTTTAACCTCTCAGATGGTTCAATATTTTTCTAAAAACAAACATGCACTCATGAGAGCTTTAATTTTTATTTATACAAATACACAAACCAAACATCAATTCTCAGTTTTGGGGGACAGTACAGGACTTGTAGCATATAAACTTATCAAAGTTTCCAGAAAAGAAAATCAATCAATAATATATATATATATATAGGTAAATATAATTTGATATTTATTCATAAATATTATATATATATATATATATATATATATATATATATACGGCGTAATCACGTTGACACACAGGTTCCCGGCTAAATCACTGAAGTTAAGTGACGTTGAGCCTGGTCAGTACTAGATGAGTAACCATTAAGGAATACAAGGTGCTGTATGTGGGCACCTAGCTATGAGCAAATAGCGTCACCAACTCGCAGTAGCGACTATGGCAAAAAACAAAAAAAACCCTGAGTGACAGTCACCAATAAGGTGGACAGAAACCAGGAAGGTGTTCCTCCTCCAGGAGTGATCGAAAATCCTGATGTTGATGGTGATACAGAAAATGAATTATGAAAATGAAAATAAAAATGTACAATTACAACATTTATTAAATCATCAGAAGTTCAAAAACAAGGAGGGATCTCATGATCCTTATTCCATAAATTTTCAAAGAAAAGTTCTGTTTATCAGAGGATAAAAATCGGTAATGTAAGTATTACCGGTAGCATTAAATATTGAAACTTAATACATATATAACTTTTTTTTGGCTAAAAGGATCCTTAATTAGAGTAATCAACCCCAATAAAAATGTTTTGGTAAAAGATTGGAAAAAGGAATACTCAAAAGTTCAGATGTTGTCGATAAAAGCCTGAGTATTTTTTATTCAATGTTATATATATATATATATATATATATATATATATATATTATTCAAGTTCAAATTATGTGATTTACACTTTTAATAACAGTCTTGATAAGATGCAGTATATATATATATATACACACACACATGTAAAATATTATAACGGTGATATATCTTGTGTATATATTCTCAGTATTTACAGTGCTCAATACCTGCGTAGAGCTTAGTAGTATGAAAACATATCTATGGTAAGTAAGCTACACAGAGGCATCCATATTTCATTCCCACAGGAGATCAGGCTAAATTTAGCAGGAACGGAATATGGAAGCCTCTGTGTAGATTACTTGCCATATATATATTTTCATACTACATGATACAGACTGGATATTATGAAGGAAGCTGAGGTTGGGTAATCATCAGTGTTCTACCAGAAGCAATAAAATAATTTCTTTTTGCTTTTGGTCAAATGCTAAAGATTACTGAAACCTTCGATATGAACCCACTAGTACATTGATTATGTCCAGTCTGTATCTCTCTCATATACATACATACATACATACATACATACATATACATATATACACACACACACACTAGTATGAAAATATCGTCTGTATCTATCTAAATATGTTGAACTTTTACTCCGGTAATTGAAGACTCTGGTCAATTTTTTTTAAAAACTGTACGCATTACATTATATATATATATATATATATATTAGTATGTCAGGGTATGTTGAAAAGAAACCAATTGTGCTTCGTCGTAAAAAGTGAGAGTTAAAATGCAAATTATTCAAAAACTATATGTTACATATCTCTGAGACGTACCACGGTTTTATCAAGATGGACTGACTTTTTATCCTTTTATAGTCCATTCAAATCATCAGCGACTCACAAAACGATTCCTCTTGTTTTCATTTCGTGAGTCGCTGATGATTTGAATGGACTATAACGGCCTTTTAAAGAATAAAAGGTCAGTCCATCTTGATGAAACCATGGCCCGTCTCTGAAATATTTAACATAATTTTTAAATAATTTGTACATATATATATATATATTATTATTATTTATGGAAATCGCTCCAGACAAGGCATAAAGTCGCTTGATGTAAGGAGCTAAGAAAAAAACACACTTCAAGGTAAAAAAAAAATATCCAACAATAAAATGGATAGATTTTGACCCAGAAAACAGCAATGCTTCTCCCTTTGTCAAAAACATCGCCATAAAATGTGAGGACTAAAGGACAAAAGGAAGCGAGAGTTACGAGATTACCGAAATTCATTTTAACATCCCTTATAAGGAAAAATAAATATTTATGTGGCTGCCTTCTTGTTGACACTGTTCACATCAGTTATACCCTAAAATATAGGAAAAAATGAGGCGCATACTCAGAGCCAAATGGTGACGCCCGTTGAGGAACGGGTTCAAATCCTGTACAAGTCTTATTTTTCACTTTATGGTATTCTTTGCTTATTCTTCTAAGCCTTAGGAACTAAATTAACTGTTTTTTTAAGGGTATTCAAACTGTCTACAAAAATAGAAAAATACATAATATATTGTCATCAGTAAGTTCCAATGCTTACTCTCTCTCTCATATATATATATATAATCCAGGTAAAACATCCACAGAGTAGTAATCCAAAGAATTTCAACCGGGTTTATTAAAAATGCTCAATATCAAATAGAGCTTTTATACATGATTATTTTTATTTACACAGACATGTACAAAATCTGCGACACGGGCATGTCGATGTTATCGATCAACAGCTGTTATAAACTGAGATCTCATCAGGCAGTTAGAATCCGATCTTAACATTAGATCATATTTGGAAAGAATTCCAAATATGATCTAAGGTTAAGATCGGATTCTAACTGCCTGATGAGATCTCAGTTTATAATAGCTGTTGATCGATAGCATTGACATGCCAGTGTCGCAGATTTTGTACATGTCTGTGTAAATAAAAATAATATATATAAGAAACCACGTGTTAAAATAAATTCGCTCACTATATTGACACAACAAAGGAAACAGGATATAGGAAAATCCATTGTTAACAAAAAATAGGATAGGTATAGGAGCGTCACCAACAAAGCCTTTGTTCACGGGAAGCCCAACGATTGGCTAAGGGAACAACAAAGAATCTGATTGGTTAACTAGCAAGCCATGCATATAAAAACACCTGACAAAAATAATTCCATGCATTTAGCCTGCAGATTCCCCCCGGGGATGAAACGCGGGAGCCTCTGTGTAGCTAATTGCCATATATATTTTCATTGCTTACTACCTAGCTCTACTTACGTATCGAGCACTGTTGAAGTAAATACTGAAAACTGATACATAAAAATTATATCTCCTTATAATATTTTATGTGGATACATTAAGTACTAATATATATATATATATATATATATATATATATATATATATATATATATATGTTGTTTTCCCATAACAGTCGGTGATATTCTTGGGGAGTTAGGCAGATACTCTATCTGTTCTAACTCTTTCTGTGGGCATGATAGAACCTTGTAGTGCCCATATCCTCTCCAGGCCAAATACAGCAGCTGGTGTTCCCAAATGGTCACCCATTTAGTACTGGTCAGGCTCAACGTTGCTTAACTTCGGTGATCTTACATGAACCGATGTGTCAACGTGATTATGCCGTATATATATATATATATATATATAAATAAATATTAAATTATATTTACCTACAGATGATGACGTTTCGAGCTTTTTACTCTCATCAGTGTATGTAGAGTGATAATTTCAGACGGTCATAAGATGCGAACCCGGTTCACAGAGCCATCTTTGACTCCGCATGATTTCACTATCCTCACGGCCATAGAAAATTACCACGGGATACAGCGAATTTAAGTTATATTTATGCCGATTAATGAACACTCGGAGTCTTGCTTTGTAGCTAAGTGAATGTCTATTTAAAATATCTCAAAGTGCTCAACTTTAATTTTCTTTAAGCGGCTTAATAATATTTATGAATAAATATTAAATTATATTTATTTACTGACTACATGGTTCTCTAGTATGGGAAAAATATCTATGATACCATCTGCTTTGTAGACCTTAATGTCTTTTTGCACAGAGGTTTGAGAATTCAAGGAGACATCAGAGATATGAATGGGAAAACACTAGTCACATGTCAGCATCTTTTCATTCAATTGCCTTGACTATTTCTCTGCTGTTCTTAGCCTTTTGGCTAAGATCAAAGTGTAGTATCTGTTCCGATGGATACTTCACCCCCATAGACTGGTAATGTCTTGGCCTTGATTTACGCCGGTCTATGGGTCTGTCCTGTGCAGTTCTAGGAGGTCCACCCTCCCAGGCTTCGCCTCCCCTCTTTGGGGAGGAGTAAGTTTAGTGCTTACTGCCTGAGGCGCCCCTACTGGGGAATGCCAACGGGGTTGCCCAGGCAATTTTTAAAACCCCACTTTCCCGACCCGACCTTGGGTCACATTTTACTTGTGGGAGTAAGATAAAAACTGGCCTTGTGCCTAACTCCTGGAGAGGAGTAAATCAATACTACCACCCCCACCCATTTCATTACACGAAGAAGGTAGCAGGAAGTGGCTGAATGTTCTGGGTTTTTGTTTTTTTCTAAGACATTTTGTATTCTTATAAGTCAACAAATGAGAAACAAAATAAAAAAAATATATATTTTTCACACATACATACATATGGAAATTGAAAAAGGAAAAACAAAAAATATTATTTAAGTTGACTATTGGAGAGGACAACGGAAACATGTATGCACATATGTAACCAATAATGTTTGTATAAATAAAAAGCTATACTAAAAACAGCTCTACTTGTTATTGAGCACTTTTTATAAACACTGGAGTTTCAATTAATTAACATCTATAGAAACAAATATAATACATATATTATATATACATTATATATATATAGTAATCCGGGTAAAGTAAACATACACAGAATTCCAACCGGCATTATATAATAGTGCTCAATAGTAAATAGAGCTATTTATATTAATATTTTATTGATACATACATGTACAAAAAGCTGCTACACTGGCATGTCGATGTTATCAATCATTAGTTATTAGATCTTAGTTTCTGTATAAATAAAAATAATAAAATATATAGTAGTAAGCCTCCATCGGTCACGGTTGACCATGAGTAGCATCCCAGTTGTTCGTTTTGTTGGAGCATTGATGTCTGGCTGTAGAAGCTGATGCGGGAGTGACAGTTTCTGCAGAAAAGGTCGCATGTGTGCTATGTCACAAACATATATATATTATATAGGTGTAATCAGTCAACCGAAAATCATAAGCGCACAAGTTGGAGAAGAAGTATAATTATAGTTAATAAAAAACTGAGAATGAAAAAATAAAATAAACGTGCAACTTACAATTTCGTGCCGAAT
The DNA here is from genome assembly GCA_963556195.1 of Sepiola atlantica. NCBI lineage: Eukaryota > Metazoa > Mollusca > Cephalopoda > Sepiida > Sepiolidae > Sepiola > Sepiola atlantica. Next base: position 90,997,991 of record OY744538.1, on the reverse strand, counting down.
TTATTGGACGATTTTAGAAGCAAAGTAAAGTAAATCCCACTTTCAGGTTTTTGGGGATTGTCTGTAGGAAATTTTCAGAAACCATTCCCTTCTTCAAGCCTTCTATGACGTGTGAACAGAGTACTTGAAAATGGCGAACTCTAATATATATATATATATATATATATATATATATTTATACACACACACACACACACAAAATGTTTTGAAATTTAGTTAACGGTTTTGGACCAAATTTGAAAGGGGGAAAATATGTTTTAAAATTTGAATATGAATTTAAAAAAATTATTTTTGTTAAAAACAGAAAAACTAAAAGAAAATCAAAATTATTGTTAGAAAAAAAAAAAAAGCCACAAAACAAATTTTTATGTAAGAAAAATATTTATCCGTACACACTTAACACTTGTTTATATAGCATTGTTGTTTTTATGTTTGTTTTTGCTTTATTGAATTATGCGAAATGATATTCCCATCATCCCTTTGTTTTATATATATATATTTATTTTTACTGTTTTTTTGGACCCACTACGACTTACCAAATTGATCACAACCAAATTTGGTAATATTCTTGATCACGTCATACATATTTCGGTTTGATCATATAATCAATCTCTCATACGGTTTAGCTCAATTTCTTTTTCAAAATGTATACAAGATAATTTGCTGTAAATAATGGTGATTCCCAGAGCAGAGATATATTTAGATATCTAACGACTTTTTTTATATTACACGTGTTTGTAATTTTACGGTCATTAAAGTGTACAAGCATAAAAAAATTTAGTATGATACATGTAAAAAAAAAAAAAAGAAAATTTAGTATGATACATGTAAAAAAAAAAGGAAATTTAGTATGATACATGTAAAAAAAAAAAAGAAATTTAGTGTGATACATGTAAGAAAAAAAAATTAGTGTGATACATGTAAAAACAAAATTTAATGATACATGTAGAAGACAAAATTTAGTATGATACATGTAAAAAAAAACAAAATTTAGTGTGATACATGTAAAAAAAACAAAATTTAGTGTGATACATGTAAAAAAAAAAATTTAGTATGATACATGTAAAAAAAAAAATTGTATGATACATATAGCGTATCTAAGATTAGTCAGAGTAGAACTGTTTGGTAACCAAATGGACGACTGATTGACTGATTCATGTAAGAGTTTTCGGTGCTTATTAAGAAGTACGGAGACATTCGAAAAAAAAAAAACAAAAAAAAAAAAACTGAGGAATATCTGTTTGATGTACTGTCACGGACTGAATATATCCTACACCAAAAATCATGTAAATTGATAAAGTAGTTTTTATTTTATAAAAGAAAAACTTATGTCATTGATAAACAAATAAGATGGAAATATCGCCACTACTTTGGACATGTTCAAGGGAGATAATACGAACTTTTATACTATTTATAATACACATTTAAGTTCACTAAAGTTCGTATTATCTCCCTTGAACATGCCCAAATGGTGGCGATATTTCCACCTTATTCGTTTGTCGATGAAATTATTTTTTTTTTTACTTAAAACTACTTGATTAATTGATGTGATTTTTGGTATAGGATATATTCAGCCCGTGACACGTACGTACATCAAACAGATATTCCTCAGTTCTTTTATTTATTTTTTTCGAATGTCTCCGTAATTCTGGATAAGCACAGTTTTCTTTTGACGCTTTTTTTTTTTTTGAGATGTGCGCTTCAGTTCTATTCTGACGAATCTTAGGTAAGATAAATGTACAATACGACATTTCTATGGCTGTACACTTTATCCTAAAACGAAAAATGATCATAAATTAAAAGCATGTGGAACATATAAAAGTCGCTGGGTTTAATATATATATATATATATATATATATATTAAAATAAACAGTTTGAGTATCCGACAATTGTTTCAGAACCTTCTCGGCTCCTCTTCAGGGCAGTATATCCCTGAGAAGGAGCCAAGAAGGTTCTGAAACAATTGTCGGATACTCCAACTATGTTTATTTTAATATAAAAGCTCTAATATATATTGAGCACTTTTGAAAAGTAATGGTTTTGTTCATTTTGTTGATATTTGAACTTAATTTATTGTGTGTGTGTGTGTGTGTGTGTGTGTGTGTGTGTGTGTGTGTGTAAAATAAAAAAAGAAGGGAAACTATGTTATTTATGTATTCATCAACGTTTGGTCTGTATTGAAAGACTTCCTCAGGATGAAGAAAATGTAGAAAAATCGTACAAAATATTAATTTTGATTTGTCAGAAAGTGTCCAGACTTCGGCATGAACAATGAAAATCATGATTGTGGTTGTAGAGTTATCAGCAGTGGCCTGTCTCCTTCAAACGTTGATGAATACATAAATAACAGTTTTTGGCTTTCCTTTTTTCATTTTACATTACGTCGGATCATTTTATCCCCACTTTTCTTCATATATATATATATATATATTTAATATTTGTTTAAAAAGACAATTAAAAAGGCACAGTGAGGGATTTTTAAAAAATGGGAGGATGGGGGTCAAAGTTTCTTAAAAGAGATGAACTTCTGCCTGCATTGAGAAGGTTTACAAATGGCGAGAGAGACAGAAGTTCATATCTAATACGCGATATTCAGCATCTGAAAAGAGTTCAAAGATTGGCTACTCGAATGGTGCAGTTACTATGGTAACTGTCTCACGAAAGCCGACTCAAGAAGCTTAACCATTTCTCCCTTGAGCGCCTATGATCAGCACCTATTATTCATTTTTGCATCAGGAAGAGTTCTAACCCTAACCTGCTTCAGAAAGAAGTCTACATAGACATCATCAGAAACTTTTTCATTGCTGATTTCGATTAAACCTAAGGAAGGCAGATTTCTCAATCAAGATCCCTAGACCTTTGAAATGGACTTGTAGAAGATGTAAATACACGAACGTTGCAGCAAGTCCAGGCGAAATTGGACAGGTGCTGGGCTACTGTAACTTCTTCTGTGTGAATTCCTATCACCTTTTTCCCCAACATGGCAACTGAAGCATGCTCGTTTTATTTTTTGACTAATTTATTAAAGGTGACGTTGGTCAAGTAGATAACGACGTGGACTGACGACCTGAATCAAATCCAGTCGGTTCCATAGGGATGTTGGCATTTTTGCAGGAGGGACCACGTAATAGTTGCCAACAACAGAATCAAGCTGATCAACAAAGTTGCACCATTTTGATTCAGACAAATTTACTTGACTTTTTATTGAATTGAATTAAATCGGTAATTCTCTTTGGAGAACTTTGACTCCCCGATCTTTGTCTTTTATAATACCTCACTCGGCTTTTAAAATCATTTTTGAACAAATATTAAATATATTTGAATCGTTTGTACATCTATGTATATATATATCTCCACAAGCGTGTTTTAAATTTTGTGGGACCATTTCAGTTTTTTTAGATCACGTTTTTTAGAATTCTAAAAGTAAACGAATGCAAGTTTGGAATTATTACAAAATAATTTAATTAAAAAAAAAAAAATAAATACGAGAGCATGTTTTGATATGGGAGTGTGTGTATGTATGTTTGTCCGCATGTGTGTGTGTGTATGCATGTTTATCTGCGTGTGTATCTATTTTTCATACATGAAGAAATTCTAAAATGCCTTTTAAAAAGCTTGAAAATTAACTTTAAAAAAAAGAAAAAGGAAAAAAATTAATCTGGTATTTTAATCGATACAATCAACATGAAACGGCAGACATTTTGTTTTTAATTATCATTGTATGTGTGAAATGTTAGTTGCCTTTTCAATAATCATAAATGATATATATATATATATATATATATATACTAAAACAGACTGCAGTTGTTAGTTTTAATATACATTCCCTGCAACCATGTGCCAAAGGTCTATAGTAGAGGTGGAGTCCGAGTTGGAAGGGCGGTGGGTAGTGGACCAGACAATGCGATATTTAAAGCAAATTATATTTTACCATAAGCATTTTGATCAGACTTTTTATTTGCATAAAGAAAAGATAAAACTAAATATACTGAAACTTCCAAAAGAATAAAAATTAGTTTTCTAAAAAAATTTTTTTCTTTAAAAGACAGGATACAAAACTAGTTTAATACTTAAAAAAAAAATATATATATATATATATATATATAAAGAAAGAAGTGAGTCTACCAACATTTGTAAAAAAACTTTTCAACCATTGTTATTTTATTATTTTGTGATTTTATAACGCGTTTCGAGCTTTTCTTGCTTGCTCTCTTCAGATATGTACTCCATTTGAAAAAAAATGTTTTATTTTTAACCGTTAAAAATAAAACATTTTTTTCAAATGGAACCTTTTTCCAAAAAATATATCTGATGAGAGCAAGCAAGAAAAGCTCGAACTGCGTTATAAAATCAAATTATAAAATAAAATAACAAAAAATGGTTGAAAAGTTTTTTACAAATATATATGAAAGAGATAAACGAAAAAAAAAAAAATTTAAATACAGGGAAAAAATGATAAAAAAGAGATTTTACCAGTTTTGTCCAAATCAATAAACGTCTTCAGAAAAAACACTTTTTCTGAAGATGTCTGTCGATCCAAACGAAACCCGTAAAATCTCCCGTTTCTTGATCATTTTTCCCTGCATTTGAATTTATTTTTTCCGTTTGTCTTTTTCACACATTTTGTCTTTCACAGCATTTCATTGTAGGATACATCGGATATTTTATATATATATATATATATATATATATATATATATATATATATATATGAGACAAGTAAAAGATGGAAATAAAGATTTTAAAAGTACAATATCTATTACGTCATCAGTTGCTCAAAACAAGGTGTTTCAAATAAAGAAATTTATTTTTCCTTCCTTAAGCCATTTGATGCCAACTCTTTCCTAGATTTACCGTCTTTTGGACCTGTCGGTACAATTTTCATGACGCCTTCAACGGTTAACTTTTTTCCTATATTTTCAACCTCTTCTCATTGCATTGAACATTTTTTATATTCGTATTTATTTTATATTATCTTATATTTTTTCAAATTATGACTTTTGATAATTTCCTTTAGCAACTTATCTGTTTGTATTCCTCTGGCGATAAGATTTCATTCTTTTGAAAAGCCATGGCTTAAGGAAGAAAATACATTTCTTTTATTTGAAAACACCTGATGACGTAATATATATTGTACGTTTACAATCTTTATTCCCATCTTTTACTTCTCTATATAATTGCTCTACCTTGTATATCGAGCATCATTTTTTTCATGATAGGTTCTAATTTAAAGGTAAATATTCTATCCTTATTTTCCTGTTCTTTGCTTATATATATATATATATATATATATATATATATATATATATATATATGAAGAAGAATGGAAAGGAATTAGAGAAGCAAAAGCCAAATCAAAATTCAATTCAAATGCTCAGAGCAAGGTATATTCCGCAAAAAGGCAATTTATTCAAGTTAAATTTTTGCCTTTTTGCGGAATATACCTTACTCTGAGCAATTGAATTGAATTATGATTTGGCTTTTGCTTCTCTAATTCCTTTCCATTCTTCTTCATATCTACCTGCTCTATCCTGGATATTGAGCTGTATACTCTTCACAATAGGTTTTACCTTTCCTAAAAGTTCGCTTTTAGTACACCACTTATATATATATATATATATATATATATATATATATATGTAAGCAGCATTTTCTTTGTAATACAAATGTTGTTGAATATGACAGACAACTTATGTCTGGATATCCTTGTGTGGATCCTTTCCATTTGACGAATCAGGGTCGTTGTTTCGGTTGGGAATTGGCCGATGCACTAACAGCATTGTCTTTACCTGATTCCCCTGAAGATGGACCCGGGTGGGCCTCGAAGTACTTTGAACACCTACAGTTATGGCAGATTCATCGGTCAATTCTCCACCGAAGCAAAGACCCTGATTCAGCAAATGGAAAGGATCTACACAAGGATATCCAGACATAAGGTGTCTGTCATATTCAACAAATATATATATTACACACACACACACACACACACACACACACACACACACACACACAAGGGTGCAGTGACAATCATTTTAGTTTTAATTTTTGTATTTGCTTCCACAGTTTTAAACTTAAGATAGACAACGATCATATTCTTTAATTTAAAATGAGTTATTCCCCTTTGCTAATTTTTATTTATTTTAGATGATTATTTAAAAAATATTTCATATTAGGGCCGGACTAAATAAATTTTGAAATAAGTATGTTACTATATTGTCAATAACACGGGGCAATAATAACAAATGAAAATTGGCTACTTAAAAAACAAAAAAACAAAAAAAAACACTCTAGGTGAATAAGAATTATATATTTTTTTTAGACTCATTACCAGAACAAGTCAATTATCTCCGAGATGTGTCCAGCGACTGATGAAATGAAAGGGTGGTATCCAAACATTTATTGCTGCAGAAACTGCCGGTACCGATGGCTAATCATCACGTAATTCTATGATATTATAAATGTGTTTTTTTTTGTTTTGTTTTTTTCAAATAGTAGTTGCATAATTCTTCCTCATTTTTGACGATCCACTCCCCCCTCTCCCCAAATGCTAATAACAATCGCAACAACTACGAAAAAAAAAAAATCGAAAGCAGCAACAAGTGACGCCATCCATTATTTGAGCCTCGATCCCCCAAAAGAGGAGGCCAATCTGTAGAATTTTCATCAGGATCACCCGTGTGCCCCCCTCAGTCAGGGTTTCTATTTATTTCAATTGTAAGATGTTGTACATAAAAAAAAGAAAAACATCTGCTGTTCATTGTGTGATTAATTTTTTTTAGTGTTTAAAAAAATTAAAATGTTCACTCAAAATTCAACCTGAAACCTATTTTTATCAAGATTGTTAAATAACAATTCACAAAGATTGAAAGTGTAAATTATATATATATATATATATATAGATAGATAAATGTGTGTTTATGTATATATATATATAAAAGACAAATCAAAACAGAAAACAAGTATTTTTCATCAAATTTCATTTTCAAGTTTTTTGAGTATTGATTAAAAAAAAAAAAAAGTTAATATAGGATGAAAGAAAAAAGAAATTTGTTTCCGACTCCCATTTTTTTTCATCCTCTCTCCGTTCGGATTCTTTAAATAAAATAAAATAAAATAAAAAGTTGATTACAAATGTGCAATCATTGGATCAGAAAGATCCACAGATGTCTCATTCTCCATCTTGCCAATCGCATATTACTCACTTAGTCATGTCTTGTCATAAGATGCCCGTCTTGTCATAAGATATTAATTTGTTGTTAATATTTTAGCTGTGTTTAGATTCACCACCTGTATTAGCATCAAAGTGTAGTATCTGTTCTGTCTCGTGGGGCCATCCTCCCAGGCATTGCCCCCTTTTTGGGAGGCAGCAAAGTCTCCATCTTTTAGAGAGAGGGTGGGTACTGTCTGTCGCCTGAGGCGTCCTCATCTGTAAGCAAATGTTGACGAGACCGAACAGGCTATTTTTGCAGCCAAACTAGAGTGCTCGTTTTGGGGGAGTTTGATTCTCACTATAAACTAACCCTGTGTCTACCCTTGCCGCTGTAGGGGCAGGTTAAATAAAGAAAAAAATTAAAAGAAAAAAACTTTAAAAATCCCAAAAACACTTTATCATATCTGTATAATATTCTGAAGAGGCAGTACAAACATTGGTATAAAAAAATAAAACAGACTGGGCCGCTCACGAAATTATGCCTTTTCTGACCATATTTGTTTGTCTCTTGTGCAAAGGACACACTAATTGGATGGAAAACGATTAACAAATTTTAAATTCGACATTTTATAACAAGTGGATACCAGCGTTTGAATAGACAACCTCATTTCTTGGCCTTTTGGCTAAGATCAAAGTGTAGGATCTGTTCCGATGAATACTACACCCTATAGACTGGTATTGTCTTGGCCTTCGGGTCTTGATTCCGCCGGTCTGTCATGTGCAGTTCTAGGAGATCCACCCTCCCAGGCTTTGCCTCCCCTCCTTGGGGTGGAGTAAGTTTATCACTTATTGCCTGAGACTCGACTACCGGGGAATGCCGATGGGGCTGCCCGGGCATTTTTCGTAGGCCAGAGTGCTCTCCCTTCTTGGGCGCTGGCTTTTCAAATCCCACTTTCCCGACCTTGTGTCACATCTTACCACCGTGGGAGGAAGATAAATGAAATAAAAATTAAAAAATAAATAAAAAATAAGTATAAGTAAAATAATTACAGAGGTTCAGGTCAAAAAATGGTACTTTAGGTTTCAAGCTGGGGTTAATGAGCAGACAGGAAAAAGAAATTTGCTGGGCTGTGAGTTTTAATTAAAAACGGCTCTAATCTTTTTGACCCATGAGATTGCTTATAAGGGAAGGGCAGTTTATAATTAAATCACAAGTTGAAACCTTAGCTGCCATGTTGATCTGAAATGTTGTAATATTACAAATAAATAAATATTACTCTTAAATAATCGCGCACTCCATTGGCTTTCTTTCCACTCATTAGAACCAAAAAATGTATATATATATATATATCCAAGGTAAACAAATTTATGACATATTTACATATGTTCCAAGAATTCAACATAAACAGTTTTGTGTACGATCGTTTCTGAGATGATATGGATTTTTTTTATTGATATCAAGTCTCTTCATCAGCACAAGTTCGAATTTAAAACATAACATCGAGACTAGAGTATAGTTCACCCTCAGTTATACAGCAATTTGAGAGGTTGGAAAAGTCTTTGAAGAATAAAAATGAAACGTGTGTATATATATATATATATATATATATATATATATATATATATAATGTTACAGAAAATCAGGCCCAAAAAAACGTGGTACCCTATATTCCAAGCCTGGAGCGAGCCCAGATAAAAAAAAAATGTTCTTTTGGGTTTATTTATATTTATAAACAAATCACTCTCGGCTCCGAGATTAAATATGGCTGAAGATGGCCGGGAGTGATTTGTTTATAAGTATAAATAAACCCAAAGAAACATTTTTCCGATCTGGGCTCGCTCCTGGTTTGAAACCTATGGTACCATATTGATTTGGACTGATTTTCTGTAACAGTATTAAGAAATAAATATTATGCTCTTATTAAATAATTGAGCACTCTGTTGGATTTTTTTTCACCAAGCCAAACCAAGGATTATATATATATATATATATATATATATATATATATATATATATATCTTTTTTTCTTTTTTTTTTACAAGAAAACGCTCAATATTTTTTAATTTTTATTTCAAACAGCCAAATGATGAATCAAAATGAATAAATGTTGTAAATATTTATTGCTTTTATGAAATTTGTAAAAGGTACACGATAAGCAACAATCTATGAAAACATTTATTTGTAGACATTTATCGTTACTTACATAAATAAAGAAATTGTTAAATATATGCAGGAATGGGAGTTCTTCGCCATTTAGCAGAACTCCACTTTTTTTTCAATCCAGAAAAAGCGGTTTCTGCTTAAACCTCTCGAGCCTCCCATAGTTGGGAGTCCTCCCCCTTTTCAGTCGGAATAAGTTTGTTTTTTGTTTTTTTTAAATAAAAAGCGGACTTCTGCCAAATCGCTAGCGCATTACCTCCTTATTTTTTGGTCACTATTTGGCTCGATTTTATTTCTTTCTCCCTCGCTTCATCTTTCTTTTTCTGTTCCTGTTTTTCTCTCTTTTTCCTCTTCTTCTCTCCGTCTTGCTTCTTAACGGTTCTCTCTAGAAACTGAAAATGTTAATTTTGCAGTCAAGGCTAAGACTGCAAACGATTCATGATGCGGAGACCTTTGTTTCATCAAAGAATGACTTCCTGTCTCCTTCCCCCTTTTCTTGTATTCTCTTAATTTTGACTTTCTTGATTGATTTTTCAAATTATTTTTAATATGTTTTAAGTACTTATCAGTAGTACATCATCCAAGTTGTTTCTAGTTGATTTTTTTTTCGCTACCCCCCCCCCCCCCCCAATTTCTACTTTTTTTTTTTTTTTTTTAATTTTTAAATTTTTAAATTTTTTATATTGGTTACTCCCATTCCTTGTATATTTGACGAAATAAAATAAACGTACTAATACTACAGCAATGGTGCTACTAAAAATTTCCCACCCAAACTAAATTCTGCGATTGTTAAACAGCTGAATAATCAATTATATTCGTTTAACTTTTGCAACTTCTAAAATTTACAGTTTTTTTAGGGGTTGGGATAATTTTAATAGTTTACTAAACTTGCCTTATTCGTGATAGTATGTATCCATAATGATACTTACATCCGTGACAGAAAAGACAATATCAAAATATTAGATCAAGTCGGCAGGTTTCGAAAAAACCCACCACATCCATCCCCACCCCCTTCCCAGATTTACAAAATTAATTTAAAAATAAATACATATTTACACTAAAGATGCAGTCATTTACGCAAGCGCTAAAAAAAATGCATTTTTCTATGCTAGCGCTGAAAAATGCAGCCATCTATGCAAGCGCTAAAACAAAGATGCAGTCATTTATGCAGACGCTAATAAAAATTGCAGTCATTTACACTAAAAAAATGCATTTTTCTATGCAAGCGCTGAAAAAATTCAGCCATCTATGCAAGCGCTAAAAAAATAGTCATTTACGCAAGCGCTAAAAAAATGTAGTCGTTTATGCAAGCGCTAAAAAATGCATTTTTCTATGCAAGCGCTGAAAAAAATGCAGCCATCTATGCAAGCGCTAAAAAACAAAGACGCAGTCATTTAGGCAAGTGCTAAAAATGCATTTTTCTGTGCAAGTGCTGAAAAAAATGCAGTCATTTATGCAAGCGCTAAAAAAAAGATGCAGTCATTTACGCAAGCGCTAAAAAAAAGATGCAGTCATTTACGCAAGCGCTAAAAAAAAGATGCAGTCATTTACGCAAATACTTAAAAAACAATGATTCTTTTTTGCTCTTTAATAAATTTGTATTTATTTTTAAATTCACTTTTTAAATTTTTTTTCGGTGCAAAAAGTATAATCAGTTTTAAGTTTTTAATTTTATCTTCACTCAAGTTTTCTGCCATCGCCATTTTGTTTTATTGATACGTTTATCATTTTCATGGGTGCAACGTGTGTAAAGAATTTGTGGAAAATGAACGGCTTTTACAAGAAGTTTTCTACAGGCATGAAACGCGGTCAGAAGCAAAGTTTGATTTGTCAGCTTAAATGCCATTTGGTTCTGACAATATTTGGTTTTGAAAATCCGACAAGATAACTTTATGTTAGATGTATAAAGTGTTCAGGTCAATTCTAACGTTATTCTTTTGATAAATGTTAGTTGAAATAAAATCTTAGAAGACAAATAACTAAAAATTAATCTGTTTTTATTAGATATTTTTTTATGTTTCGTAATAAACATAAGTATGTGTGTGGGTATGTTTGTTCATATTTTTTTTCCTCGTTTTTTTTTAATGAATTTTTTAATGATTATTTCCAACTAATTTTTTATGATTCAGGAATTTCTTTTTTTTTCATGAATTTTTATTTTAACGAATTTTTTTATTTATGAATCTTTAGATATTTTTTTTATATATGTCTCTTGATAAACACATATGTGTGTGGGTATGTTTGTTCAAATTTTTTTCCTCATGTTTTTTTAATGAATTTTTTAATGATTATTTCCAACTAATTTTTTATGATTTATGAATTTCTTTTTTTTCATGAATTTTTATTTTAACGAATTTTTTTTATTTATGAAACTTTAGATATTTTTTTTTTATATATGTCTCTTGATAAACATATATGTGTGTGCGTATGTTTGTTCATGATCATAATATATATCCACTATAATCTGGTAGAACATTTGAGTTTTTTTTTATATCAATCTGAGACAATTTTAACTGAGATTTATGAATTTATATTTTCTTTTATTTATGTGCAGCAATAACCTTTTTAGGACAAGTTAAAAAAAAAAGAAAATATCGTCACTTAATTATTTGTTTCTGCAATTTTAATTAGTAATTATATAATGGATGTATTAAGTCTAAAATGGTTTTGTGATTTCTTCTGGTGTGTTTTCATCAATATTTCTTTTAGTGTCTGCATTTAGACATTGTTTCTTTTATGTTTTGTATTATCCAGTACCCAGTTATTACCTCCCAGATCATTTTGGATATTACATGATTATCACTGGTCCGTTAAAAAATATTTCTGTATCTGTCTTTCTTGAGGGGGGGATTGGCATAATGGATACAGTTTTAGACTATGGGATTGTCAATGCCGTCTTCAAATCCTATCGATTCTTGTGTTCAATTATGCATTAATTCCATTGTGAAAGGTATGAATACGCCTCTATCCCTCAGTAAATAAAAAAAATAAAAATAAAAGTCCAGAGTATACAATCGTGAGCACCAGAGGAAATTAAAATTGTCTCAGTCTAGAAGGATCTCTCCTTCCACGAGCGAGGACAGAAGAGATGAAATGTATCAGAATGTCTAATTAAAAAAACTAATCATGTTTTTTTGCTTCACCCCCCCCCCCCCCCCCCGTCTCTCAAATGATCGTTGCTCTTTGCCTGTTCATATATAAACATTTTTTTTTTTTTGCACAATTTGCTTTGTTCCCGGTGAAATTTTGCTGATGTAGAACATCAGCAAGTAACAAAATTTAAAAAAAAATAAATACAAAACCAACAATAATAGATTACTCTCCTTTTTTCATTGCTAGTCATTATGCTTCATCACGTGAAGTCGACACGTAAAAAAGAAATAGTTACCAATAAATATAAAAAAAATAAAAGTAACATTAATTCTTAGACATCATCGGTTCTTGTAGAGTTTATATATTGATTACAATGTTTATATATTTATATTTATTACAATGTTTATATATTTACATGTTGATTGCAATCAATATAAATATATAAACATTGCAATGTTTATATATTGATTGCAATATTTATTACAATGTTTATATATTTACATGTTGATTGCAATCAATATAAATATATAAACATTGCAATGTTTATATATTGATTGCAATATTTATTGCAATGTTTATATATTTACATGTTGATTGCAATCAATATAAATATAAACATTGCCATGTTTATATATTGATTGCAATATTTATTGCAATGTTTATATATTTACATGTTTATACATATATTTACATGTTTATACATATATTTACATGCTTATATATTTACATGTTTATACATTTATTGCGATGTTTATTTACACGTTTATTGCAATGTTTATATTCTTATTTGAATGTGTCTCCGATACATTGCCCCCCCCCCACACTTCAAAAAACGGCCCTAACACCAATAAAAAAACATGGAACAAGTTGATCCAATCAACTGAGAAGAATTTGACATTTTTGTTCTAAAGTCGAATCATTCAGATGGTATGATTAAGAACGTGATCATCAGTCGTATGTCTCATTCAAAGGACGCAAAATGAATGGGATGATGGCTTCGACTTATTAGTTTTTGTCGATTTTTAGCCATCAATCCCATTCATTTTGCGCCCTTTGAATGAAACAGGCCACTGCTGATAACGCCATAACCAAAATCGTGATTTTCATTCTCTGCTTGTTCACGTGAACAACCATGCCAAAGTCTGGTCACTTTCTGACAAATCAAAATTAATATTCTGTATCATTTTTCTACATCCTGAAGAAGTCTCTCAATGTAGACGAAACGTTGATGAATACATAAAGTTTTTGGCTTTTCTTTTTCATTAAGTCTGATCATTTTATCCCCATTTTTTTTTCATATATTATATATAATTATTTTTATTTATACAGACGTGTACAAAAAAATAAAAGCAATTATATAAACGCTCTATTTGATATTGAACACTTTTTATAATCCTGGTTGAAATTCTTTGGATTTTTATCCTGCGGATGTTTACTTTAACTGAATTACTATATATATATATATATATATTTATTCTCTTTGCAAAACTCAATCATGTTCTGCAAAACCTAAAACAATAAACAACAATTTCCCTCCCTCCCTTCCCCTCCCACTTCACTCAACCAAACACCATGAATAAATACTTGAACATATAAAGAACTTAGAGTATAAAAACTTTCACCAAAATGACCGGATTCGACATTAAATAACCCGAGGAGGGTTGAAATGCCGTAAAACAAAACAAAAAAACCTAATATATATATATATATATACACACACACACACACACACACACACACACACACACACACACACACACACACACACACACACACACACACACACACACACACTTAGAGTTATTTTTACTTTATAAATAGAATCTAAATTGATTCCCCATTTACTTGCCTCCTTACACTCCTTGTGTCGATTAAGTTGTCCATATTTATTTGCCTCCCCACGAGGGTAGATTTAGACACAAGGTCGTTTTATTTTAATATGAGGAAAAATGAAGCTCTCAAAAAAGGTGAACTCTCGATTGGGACAAACTTAAAAATTGACTAAGTCTAAAAAGATTTCTCCTTCACTGACAGAGAACAGAACAGATACTACACTTTCTTCCTAGCCAATAGGCCAAAACTGAGAAAGGTTTATTTCATTTTTATATGTATAAAATTTTTTTTTTTTTTTAATGATAAAAAAAGTACTCAGTCAGTAATTTTGCAGTAATCACTAAAAAAAAATTTTAAAAATAGCATTCACTGTAGACCATGGTGTTCAAGAGTACTGTTTTTTTTTTTTTGTTTTTTTTTTTTTTTGGTATTTACATTAATACCCCACCCCCCGTGTGGCATTCACCAGACTGAGAAAGTCAACCTCTTTTTTTTCTTCTTTTTTTTTTTATTCCCTTTTTTTTTTTTTTTTTTATACTTATAATCGGGGTTATCTCCCTTGAACCCTGTTTCTGTAAAGATGACAGAAACTGTAATTCCACAAGATTGTTTGAAACAAAAAACCATTTGCCTTGCTTCACTGCCTACTTTCTTTCCTCTTCAATATACAACACACATGCATAAGTACACTGATGACAATGTTGCCTTCTGCAAGTGTGTAAAAGTTAAAATTATAACTGTTCATACTGTTTTTGACCCCAGGTATAATCAGGAAAAACATTTTTTTTTTTTAAAAAGAAGAAAAAAATAGAAAATATACACTTTATCAATTAACAATGTTACTTGAAACCTCTAAAGAAAAAAAAAAAAAAAATTAAAATATTTTTTTTTCTTTCTACTGCTAACTCAGTTTCTTTTTGTATATATATATATATATATATATATATATTTTGTTGGTGATTTTATTCCATTAATTGCGACAAAATATATGCTGTTTCATTAACGCTCGCAAAGAACGTCAACTCTTCAAGCTATAATGGAATCAAATGGCAAAGATTTTAAATTCAACCTCAATCGGAAATTGAAGATGCATTAGAGGGAGGGGGGGACAGAGATGGAGCTCTGCCTATAACGGGGACATGAGAAGGGAGGGGGGGAGAGGGGGAGACCCCAACAAGTCATGTTTCAAAAAGTTGCGTGGGAGGTTTTCTCGTGGCTGGAATTGAGGTCACGATGGCCCAGACACGAGAGAACCTCCCACGCAACTTTTTGAAACATGACTTGTTAGGGTCTCCCCCTCTCCCCTCTCATGTCCCCGTTATAGGCAGAGCTCCATCTCTGTCCCCCCTCCCTCTAATGCATCTTCAATTTCCGGTTGAGGTTGAATTTAAAATCTTTGCCATTTGATTCCATTATAGCTTGAAAAGTTGACGTTCTTTGCGAGCGTTAATGAAACAGCATATATTTTGTCGCAATTAATGGAATAAAATCACCAACAACAAAAAAAAATATATTTTGCTCTGAATTTTCATTGAGCACTCTCATAAACCCGGTTTCAACTTCCTTCGGATTTATACCCCCCTGGATATTTGTAACAAGTTTATATATATATATATATATATATATATATATATATATAATTTATTTAAAATCTAGAGTTCTCCTTGTGTTTGATCTCATTTCAGTACGCTGACGAGTCCCCTTAAAAAAATTTAAAAAGTCAGCCCATCTGGATGAAACCGTAGTACGACTCTGAAATATGTCACGTATAGTTTTTAAAGAAATTATTTGTATTTAGCTCTCACTCTTCTGCGATCGAGCAGTTTATTGATTTCTTTTCAATATAACTTAACATATATATATATATATATATATATATATATATATATCGTTGAATATGACAGACAACTTATGTCTCGATAGCTTTGTTAGCATCCTTTCCATTAGTCAAATCAGAGTCTGTTTCGGTGGGGAATTGGGGAATTACCCATTAATATCAACACCATGGTCTTTACCTAATTCTCCTGAAGATGGACCTGGATTGGCTCGAAAGTACTTGGGACACCAACGACTATGGCAGATTTATCAGCCAATTCCTGACCGAAACAGAGACCCTGATTCGGCTAATTGAAAGGATCCTCAAAGATGTCTAGGCATAAGTTCTGTCATATTCAACGATATTAATCTTACAGAGAAAATGCTGCCTAAATATACATTATATATAGTTGTTTTAAAATATATTTATGGCAATTGAGCTATACACAAACATTTGTTTCATTCCATCAAAGGAATTCGTCAGGCTAACTGAAGATGGATGTGAACATTTCGAATAGACAAGAACTAATAGTTTTAAGCAGTAGGAGTCGAATATAAAAGATTTGCTTATAAAATGGATGGTAGAATTTCAAATTTCCAGTTAGTAGTATAAAAAGAATTCATCAGACTAAGAGTAATATATATATATATATATATATATATATAATAATGTAATGGATTCGTCCGAATAGTAATACAGCAAATTTCTTTGTAAATAATGGATACATTTTCTTAGACACAGACGAACAACACAGGTAAGGAGGACATTTTTTTTAATAACAAAATAAGTTAGCAAAACATTAATCTGGAACAAAACTTAGATCTAATATACGGAAGGTTATTGTTCTTGTTTTTTAAGGGAAGTGGGGTCTGATCAACTCTGCTGGGAAGCCATGAGATAAAATACGGTTTTCTTTTAAATTCCCAAAACAGTTTTTCATGGTAAACAACTGATGATCCCTTAAATAATGTTAAGACTAGCGTAAATTCTTGGATGCAAACTAATATAGTGACTGTAAAAAGTAAATTGACTTACAAGCAAAGCCATTTTCCACCGAAGAACTTGTGATTAAAAGTTGTTTTTTTTACATATAGTTTTAATGGTTGAAAAACTTCCAAAATATATATATATATATATATTATATACATACACATAAAACATTTTTTTTTACATATAGTTTTAATGGTTGAAAAACTTCCAAAATATATATATATATATATATATATATATTATATATACATACACATAAAACATTTTTTTTAAACAGACATGTACAAAACTCCGCTACACCTGGCATATCGATGTTTCTACCTTTCGTTATTAAAAACTAAAGTTTTCCTAAGGCGAAAAAAAGTTTCATCTTACACTTAGGTATTCATATTGAATATTTTTTTTCTAATATGAATACCTAAGTGTAAGACCAGACTTTTTCTACCTTTAGTTTTTTATAACTAAAAAAAGAAACATCGACATGTCAGTGTAGTGGATTTTGTACATGTCTATATAAATAAAAATATTAATATAAATAGCTCTTTTTACTATTGAGCACTATCATATAAACCCAGTTGAAATTCTTTAGATTTTTATCCTGTGAATACACACTTAACCTGGATATATATATATATATATATATATATATATATATATATATGGTACTTTTATAGAGAACGCACTGCGTTACTGTGATTTTGCGTCGTCAACATTCGGGCATGTCTCGGAAGCGTCTGAGAGCTGACTAGGCGAAAACTGCCAAACGATAAATTGAAGGCTTGCAGACGATAAATTCAATCAAACTAAAATACATATATAAAAATAAAGAACGAACAAACCATAGCTAAACAACTGTTATTAATTAGATGTTTATTTATTTTTGTCAAAGGAACCATTGTTAATCAAATGTTTTTTTGTGCACCAAAAAGTTTCAAAAGATGATTTTTTTTATATAACAAACAACGAAACCACTGTTTTTAACCAATTTCTTGTTTGTTTTTTAAAAAATTTTTTTTCTTCTTTTTAACATTTTCTGAGTTAGGGTTTAGGGTTAGTCCTTCGTTAGAAGTGACCGTTGCTGACAGAATTCAATGAGTCCTTCGGGAGATTCAACGCGCTGACACAGGTCGTAGAAATTAATTTTTCAAAAGTTATCGTCTGCTTGCTTGCAACCTGATTGTCTAATGCCTGCTGCAACATGATTAATAGTTTCGTCAACCATCGGGCGCTTCTGAGACCTGCCCGAACGTTGACGACGCGAAGTTATGGAAACGCGGTGCATTCTCTTTAAGAGTAATAGTAGTACCACACACACTGCAAAAAGTCATCTATTTAAAAATTTTAATAGCATCAAAACTGTATTTGTAATAACAAAACTTCCATGCAATGAACAATATATATTAAAATGAATACCATTCACCTGAATGTCTTGTACTTGCCACACATATCTGAAAACAACTCACAAATGATTGAATCACATTTCTCAAAATTTCTGGGAGTCATTTTCAAACTTTCTTCAATAAATGACTAATTGATAAATTGTTTGTAGTTTTCTTCTGAAAAATTTTTTTTTTTTTTTTAATAAACCCCACATAAAACAATCAGGAGGTGCCAAGTCCGGTAAGCGTGTAAACCAACGTAATCGGCCATTTTGTCCTACACAACGCTCAAGGAAAAGCTAAAACAAGATGGCAGAGTAAAAGATGGTGCACTACAAATAATTCAGTAAAACAAGTTTTTATTCATTTTTATTTATTTTCAGAAATACAGTTTTGATATTTTTAAAACTTTAAAATAGATGAGTTTTTTTGAAGACCCTGTATAATTACATAAAGAAAATTGAAATAACTGACAATGACTATCTTTCTCACTATGGGACTAAAAATCCCTACAATTGTCATCTAAACTGAAATTCTGCATCCACAATTTGCCGTTATGTTCCTTATTTACAGTGTTTTATTTTAGTCTTTGCAACAAACAGCAAAAAAAAAAAAAAAAAAAAGTCTCCATATTTTGAAGGAAATGTATTTTTGTAAGACCTGAAAACAAAATACCCACATACGTATATATCATTTTTCCTTTTTATTTAAAAAACAATAGACAAAAAAAAAAAAAAAGCGGAGGATGTTTCTAGCCTTTAATATTCAACTCTTCTCCTCTGTTCAATGGCGCCCCCCCTCCCCACACAATTATTTTGTTACTTCTTTTCTTCCTTCAAAACTGATATACAATATTCTCCCTTCACCTCCCCTACAAAAAAAAAAAAAATGGCCGAAAACGAGTGGCCTGTGCTTTTCTGATCTGTCACGTGATTTCTGTGGACAAAATTGTTGTAAATAGATTTTTTTCAAAACACAAAAAAATGACAGATTTTAAAAGGAAAAAAAATCTTTGTTTTTCTAAAGAGAAAATTAAAAATTGAAAATATTTTAAATGAAATTAAAAAAAAAAAAAAAAATTTGAAAATGTCAAGAAAAACGTTAAAAAAAAAAAAAAACTTTGTACAGAATGTCTTGATAAAAATTTAGATGTTACTATTTTTCTTTTTGTTCATTATTTTTTTTTTTTTCCAAAACTTGTATATTTTTTACATGTCTTTAAAAGCGGTTTAATATCTGCATTTTGTGTGATTAAAAATAAATGATTAAAAAAAAGGAATGTTTTCATACAGATGTTCTAAAAAAAAAAAAAAAAAAAAAATTCGTATTATTTCTTTTAAATTTTATTTTTTTATGGAAATCGCTCCAGAAAAGGCATGAAGCCATTTGATGTAAGGAGCTAACAAGAACAAAAGATGATTATTGCAAAGACAGGAGCATCCTATTGACCATAGTCTTTTCAAGACTAAGGTTATAGGTAAGAGGTAAACAGTCAACAGGAAGAGAGTTCCACAAACCTACAGTTCTTGGAAAGAAGCTAATGGAATAAGAAGCTGTATTACAATGAGGTATCTAAACAGCGAATTGATGGAGACCACAAGACCAACGAGTCAAACGATCTGGAATAAAAGAAGCAGAGAATAGATCACATAATTCTGAAGAACACATGCCATAATAGTATTCATAGAAAAGACTGAGACTAGCAACATCACGTCTGTGAGAGAGAGAGGGTGCAGAAGAAAAAGAAAGGGTAGGGCCAATCAAATTACAGATACGTTTCTGCACCTGATCAAGAACCCTCAAATGGGACAGAGATTCACTAGTCCAAATATGACAACAGTACTCCATACATGATCTGATTGTGGATTTGTAGAGATAGAGAATAGTCTCAGGTGTGAGAAAGTGTTTGGAGCGATAGAGAGAACCGACTTTACGAGAAGCAGAAAGAGTAATGGATCTAATGTATGAACTCCAAGAAAGATTTGATGAGAGAGAAAGACCAAGAAGTTTCACAGTCGATTTCTCCTAGAGAGCATAGTCATCCAAGAGAATCTCAGGAAGAAAAAGGGGAACGCCTACGATTGAAAGACACGAGCTGAGTCTTAACAGGATTAAATGAAACAAGCCATTTCGTACCCCAATCCACAACTGAACCCAGCTCAACTTCTTGATCAGCTGCATATTTCGACCGATCAGAGGGAGATAGGCGAGAAGCAATACCAGAATAGAGAGTTGTATCATCAGCATAGATGTTAATTTTATGAATAATATTCTCTGGAAGATCATTTATATAGAGAAGAAACAGTGTTGGGCCTAGAATGGAGTCCTGAGGAACAGAGAATGAATGTTATTTAAAAGTACGTACGTAGATGAACTCAGTGTGAATATTATCAAGTCCGGGACTTTTGCCCGCCTTCAAAAATAGGCTATTCTTCTGCATCATCCGCATCAAGTTGAGGGGTGTCAGTTGAGTCATCCATATACAGCTCTTCATAAAATTGCGCCCACGGTTTCAAAATCTCATCTTTGTCATGTAGGATTTTACCGTGTTTATCCTTAATCTACCCCCCCCCCGATGTTTCTCTTTTGATATGTTCTGCTAATACTGTGACAAACAATTTGTAAAAAATGACCTAAAAGGCTGATCGAACGATAATTTCCACACTTCAGGCGATCAGAGCATTTTTGGAAGCTTGCGGAACATTACCAGCTATAAATGTAGAAACATTTCAAAAGAATAATTTAGGAGTGGTTCTCCATCAGCTTTGATGAACTCAAGTGTGAATATTATCAAGCCCGGGACTTTTGTCCCCTCCCTCTTCAAAGATAAAATAGCATGCTCTATTTCGCTTAGATAGTATTTTGTCTGTCGTATCCTCTTATCTTACCTTTCGTAACATTTATTTGTTGCCTATTTGGTTTTTTGACCCCTTTTTCGTTCTGTTAGCTGTCGGTATAAATGCCCCTCCTTTCTACCTCTCTGAAAAACGTTACCACGGGAATGTTTTCCTACAGACTAGAACATGGTCGTTTTCGTCCAATGTCAACAAATTTTTATCGAGTTATTTTTCTTGCTACCAACGCGAAAGAAAACAAAACTTTCCTTTCTTATCCTTTGTACCTAAAATCAAACAGAACTTCCCTGAACAGAGTTTCTTTCTCAGAACTTGTCAAGTGCCGAACGCTTAACCGTGGTAATGTTTCCCTGTAAACTACAACATGGTCGCTTTCAAGTCTAATGTCAACAAATATCTGTCGAGTCGTCCTGTGAATTAATCATAGTTCTCAATCCTTTAATACTATTGTTCCATCATCCAATTGAAAATCTCACTAACCCTTATCCTCGAGTGGATTTTTGGCCTTGGTAAGTGTTCTGATAGAAACGATACCAATGTAAACATACCAATGTGCATGTTACAAACGACAGACCTGCAATGGGACATATTAGAAATGGCAAAATTTAGATCTAAATTTGACTTCATCCTTTCGTCATACTGTTCCAACTGAAAATTTTTTTAAATTTTACTTTTATTCACTTCAAACAAGGCGCATGGCTACTGTGAAATTAGGGTCCAGATTTATAGGGGCATTCTAAGTTGGGAGTTATGCAGAAAGATTTGTTCACATTACATTTAAATTTCGGCATGGTACACTCGGGGGAGCAGAGAGGGAATTCCAAAGGCAAGCGCTTCAAGGAAAGAAGCTATTAGAGCAGAAAGCTTTCCAGCATCTTGGAATCTCTACGATAGAATGCAATTTTAGCAGTGAAGTATGGATTCCGACAACATCGAAAATGTTGGCATAAATATTAACTTATCGCTGGTGGGCGGCAAAACATTGGGATCATGAAATCGTAAGTAAGCTCAGAATCAGGAGGATAAAGTACAAGTAGTTATACGGAGGATGTTGAAATTTATTTTGAATAGATTGCATAATTACTTTAATTTAGAAATTCATTACAACTGTTTCACAGCTTGGTTGTTACAGGCTGCTCATCAGAGACCTTGAAGATAAAAAAAACAGAAGGGAAAGGTCAAAGAAAACATGGGAGGATGTGATGGAAATAAATTTGAGGGATGAATAAAGACCTGGCCAGAAATAAGTTCGTTTGAAAGTCAATTTCTTAAAGCCGTCCAACACATGGTAGCATGTAAAACAGACGTTGAACCGAATATAATAATGATCATATGATGTACTAAGCAATGTCGATTTTTCGAATGATTCAGATTAAAAATGTAATACTTGAATTTTTCAATTTGTTATATTTAAACAAACCATCGCCCCAGTCGAGGGAATAGCCCCACAAACGGTTTGAATATGTGCTGAGGTACAACGACGACAGCATCACAAAACTTGCTCTTAAATTAGAAGCAACTAATCAGAAGGCCGGCACAATTATCTCCGTAAAACTGGTCTTCAGCCAGACTAAGCCTATGATCGTGCCAAATTAAGACAAATCTGTTATTGCAGACCCCGCCATAGCTGAAGACTAACACAAATGGGACCATGAAATCGTAAATAAGTTCAGAATCAGGAGGATCAAGCCCAAGTGGTTACGGAGGATGTTGAATGAGGTGAAATTTATTTTGAATACATTGAATATTTACTTTTATTTAAAAATTCATTAATTTGATCTGATGTTGATTTTTCGAATCATTTCTTCGTTAAGAATTCAGATTAAAACTGCAATATTTGAATAAACTTCAATTTTTCAATTTGTTTTATTTGAATAATTACACCGTCGCTCCGATCAAGGAAATAGCAGCTCAGATGGTTTGGACATGTGTAGAGGGCCGATGATAACCCGATCACGAAACTCACCCTTAAATTAGAAACCACCGAGCGGAATGAGATGGGCAAACACCCTGCACAAATAACTCTGTAAAACCGGCCTTTACTCAGACCAAGTCTGTGATCAGGCCAAGTGGAGATAAAAGTCTGTAATTGCAGACCCCCACCGTAGCTCAAGGCTAACACAAAAGACAAAGAAAATGATCACACCATATCTTTGTTACCTTAAATAGGAACATTTAATATTAATAAAATAAGTTTTCAGATTATTATTACCGCCGGAGATTATGTTTTTGGTAGAGTGTTGGTTAGTAACAATGTTGGTTTGTGTACAGCCTAGTGTCCACATAACTTTTCAAATCGTCAAATTGGGTTAACATATCGGTGATGGTCTAACGTAGAACTGATTTAATTTTACTCTATAAAGGTCAAAGTCACACTTTTGGCAATGACTTTGGTTTTGTCCATCATAGAGATACACTATATGGTTCATATTGTAGCGAATGATGTTTCGCATCATATATGATCTTAACCCTGAAAAGTTCGGTCATATTCGAAACTTTGATGAAATTTCAACTTCCAATTCTTTTCAAATTTGATGTGTGGACATGATTCACTTCCCCTCGACGTAAATTCACTAGATCAACTCGACAATCAACTAAATCCCATCCATTCACTGTGGAGGTCCCCAGATGCCGGAGAGCTTTCTACTCAAATAGCTTCTTTCCTCATGCTGCTGGCCTCTGGAACTCCCTCCCTGCCCCCTGTTTCCCCGACAGTACTGACATGCAGAAATTTAAAACTAATGTAAACAGACATCTCGCTGCGCAGATCCCAATTTAGGTTGACCCCCCCGCCCCACAAACCTCCCTTTTTTCTCTCAGTAGCCCCTTACGTCTACAGTGGCGGCCTGCCTTGTTTGGGGTGAACTATGTTAAAAAATAAAAGATAACAGTAACAACCGTGCAAACTTTCAGCCTGGTCAGATGAATAATTTTTGAGTTATAAACGTTTCCATGGCATGAATTCGGGAATACTTCATCGAATATGGAGAAGTAAGACCAGATAAGACTTTGGCTCATCCTTACGTTGTTAGGCGAGGCATGTAGTTTCATGACCAGATTATGTTCTTGTTACATTATAACTTTACGCTACTTCTACAAGACCAGGAGGATTATTACGAAAAAAAAAAAAGGTTAATACCTTTTATTTGTCTAAAGCCCTGTCGAGGCTTGTTATATTAGATAAAAAAAGTCAAGATGAAAAAAAAAAAATGTTTGATTTTTTTATTTTGATTTTGATAAAAAATATCTGGATCTGACATGGTTTCTTATGAAGGCATTTTACTTCTATCTTTATGTTAAAATTCAAAGGATGCTTAAAAAAATGAACTTTCCCAAATTTATAACTTTATTACTTTTAATGAGTGCATTTCATCATCATCATCATCATCATATTCGATTTGCATGCTGGCTTTTTGAAAATTAATTTTCAAACTGGTCAGGTTTCTTTAGAAATAATTTCCTTAAGGCAATAATTTTATAGGGCAGATGCCCTTCCTGACGCTAATCTATTGAGGTGATGGGGACCAGTGTTCTGTATCGAGACACACTCCTAAGGCGAATGCCCACCAAGGCTAAAAGCGCTTCACTTGCCCTTAATTTCATATTAATAAAAAGTTTTCGATTATTATTATATAAATGCATGTATTAATTAGTAGTCTATGAAGTTCAAAAAGTTGACGATTGGTGGTGTTGATAACCCATAGCAGCAGTTTGTTCTCTTCCTTTTCATTATTCTTCTGTCGTGATGCGTGTGGATTAATAACAATGCTTTTCAGGGTTTTTACTTTTTATTTTCTAGTGTAAGCTATACATACATAATATCCCTAATCCATTACCTATAGGGGATAGGAGAAGCCGTCTCCAAACACCACCATTCTCTTGCGGTTCAGAAAAAAAAACAAATCCTACTCAGAAACTAAACCTTTTTTCGCTTGAGCATCGGCAATTATGCAGTGATCTCATTTTGGCCTACAATCTCCATCAATGGTCATTACAATATACCTCAGCACATATTGACTCCTGCACCAGAAAGAGGTCTACACGGACACTCCAAAAAACTATTTCAGGACCAATTTCGATTGAACTGGAGAAAGGCCGCTTTCTCAATCATGATCACTGGACCTTGGAATAGACTTCAGGAGAGGTAATAAATGCACCAACAACGCAGCAATTCAAGGTGAATTTGAACAGATGCTGGGCAACTGTCTCCTCTTCTGTGTAAATTTCTACCACCCTTTTCCTACACGTCAACTGAAGCATGCTTGTTTTATTTTTTGCCAAATTAAGTGAATTGAATCTGATCAGCTTATCCCCTAAGTATCACTAGTGACTTTCAGCCTTGTGATGCGATATCCTGACACGTAGCCTTAATTCTAAACTTTTTAATTTCGAATGGAATTTTCCACACTACTCTAACCTCACGTTTGTTTACTTTTTTTCACACACCTGCATATAATATTTCTGCATCTGTTCAATCTGAAAGTTTTGTTTTTTTTTGCAAGTTTTTTTATGGAAATTTCTCCAGACAAGGCATGAAGCCACTTGACATAAACTAAAAAAAAAAAACACTTCAAGGTAAAAAACTAGCCAACAATAAGCGTAAGATGGATAGATTGCGACCCAGATAACAGCAATTCTTCCCCCTTTGTCATAAACATCGCTCACTCATGGAATGTGAGGACTAAAGGACAAAATAATGGAAGCGATAGTTACGAGTCCGCTGAAACTAAACCCAAGTCCACTTTCTACTCTCAAAATTACGATGAAAATGAGATTTCAAATTTGCGTGCCGGATGGACAGGGATTATTAATTATTTTATATTTTTTTCTAAACTCAACCTAAACCTATTAAATTATTTAAAAAAAAATAAAAATTAATTTAAAATTTAATTTAAATTAATTAAATTAATTAATCTTAATTTAATTAATTAAAATTATTATCTTAAATCTTATTATCTTAAATTAATGAAATTAAATTATAAATTATTATAAAAATTATTATAAAATTATTATAATATAATAATATTATATTATAATATAATATAATATTTATATAATATAATATTATATATAAAATTATAAAAATTATAAATTAAAAATTAAATTAAATTAATTAAATTATAATTTAATTAATTAAAATTATTATCTTAAATCTTATTATCTTGAATTAATTAATTAAATTAATTAATTTAATTAAAATTAATTTATAATTAATTTAAAATTGATTTAATTAAAATTAATTTAAAATTAATTTAAAAAAATAATTTTTTTATTTTTAAACTTCATAAAAAACAGATAAGTATTTACAAAAAAAAAAAAAAAAATGAACAGGAAACAATATTTATCGCCTATGCAGAATATATACGACTTTTAAACCAATACATCTAGTGTTAACACTAGCGAAGCATAATTCTTTTCTTTTCCTCATTTTTTTTTTTTTACATAGGATGTACACTATTATAAATATAATTTTGATAGAAAGTAACCGAGCTGAGGGAGATAACTCAATTTTTTTTTTTACACGCTGTTATTCCGAGTCCGCTGAAACTTTAGCTAGGGAGATAAACTTTTTTTTCTTTCTTTTTTTCTGCATGAAAGAAAATGCGACTGTTTTTGGAAATGTCACAATGTTAAGTCTCATTAAAGATAACTTTTAAGCGTTTTTATTTACATGTCAAACTTTATAACAATTAATAAAAAGATGTTACGGTTTTTAACTAAAAAAAGAAAGAAAATGCAACACCAATTTTTAATAAAGTCTCCATTTTTAAATGTCACAAAAACGAAGTAGCAGATTTCTTTGAGAGTGACCATAAAAAGGGATGAATCACGCTCTGTGACCCCGTCACTGTAGGGTTTCTCACCCGCCATTGGTCGATTAAATTATAGAATTGGGATACATGTGAATCCTGTAAGAATTTAATATTCAAGCGCTTTCGGCTATTTCACTAATCATTTTTCAGATTTTAAAGCAAGCGAAATGGCAAACTTAGGATGTGCTCGCATAACTATAGTGGACTATGTGTTCACGCTACAAGAAATGAAAGATGTAAAATAGAGTTTTACTTCTATTTTACCAAATTTAATGGAAAACGAAGTTCACTTTGTAGCCTCAGTGGTGTTTATTCTAACCCATGTGAAGCATGTGAAATATCGAGGTCTTTGATAAAAAGAAAACTTGGAGATGCTTACCAATGGAAATGCAAAGACTGTCGGTCAATGATCAGTATATGGAAAGGATCTTTTTTTGAACAAAAAAAAAAAAAAGAAAAAGTCGTCTACAAATAAGGCAAATAACAATATTATTGTTTTCATGGAGCATTGACATGAAACAATGCAGAATCCAAGAAGAAATTAGCGTTTCATCGCACACTATTGTAGATTGGATGAACTTATATATATATATATATAATAATCCAGGTAAAACATCCACAGGGTAGTAATCGAAAGAATTTCAACCGGGTTTATAAAAAACATCGACATGCCAGTGTCGCAGATTTTGTACATCATGTCTGTAAATAAAAATAATTTACATATATATATATATATATATATAAAAAATATTTTTATCAAATCCAGAGGCGGCTTTTGCACAAAATATTAACTTTTTCTTCTAATTAAACGATGATTTTTACAAACATTTTTGTAAATTTTACTATAAAATAATCCAAAGTGTTCTAGTATTTGTGTATAGAGACACAATTATTTTAAATTCCCCATCACCAAAAATTCAAAACAAAAGAAAAATTCTTCATGCAGCTTGCTACGCTCTTAGCTATGAAATTAAATGAGCATTTAAATGTTCATTATTATTTATTAAAATTTTAATAATTAATACTTATATAGTAAACCAGCCGATATTGTTTGGAGGTTTACATGAAGACGGTACCGCTAATGGAGTAGAAATCGACGAGTCCTATTTCTTCAGCAGAAAGCACAACAGAGGGCGACTTAGAAGAGGCGTGGAGCAGTGGAAAGAGGAAGCAATAAATGCAAGTATTTATCTACCTCACACAGCGGTAAGATGTGACACAAGGTCGGAAAGTGGGATTCGATAAGTCAGCACCCTAGAGGAAGAGCACCTGTGACCCTAAAAAAATGCCTGGGCAGCCCCGTCGGCATTCCCCGGTAGGGGCGCCTCACGCGATTAGCAATAAACTAACCCCTTCTCAAAGGGTGAGAAGGCAAAGCCTGGGAGGGTGAATCTCCTAGAACTGCACAGGACAAAACCCATAGACCGGCGGAAATCAAGCCCTGAAGGCCAAGATGATACCGGTCTATATGGTGTAGTATCTATCGGAACAGATACTACACTTTGATCCTGGCCAAAAGGCCAAGAAGCTATAAATGCAACATTAAAACAGTCGAGCAGAGAGATCGCGGAACATTATTGGATTTTGTCGGAAACAAATAATTTCCGATGGATGGGCAGCATACGATAGTTTGCAACAATATGAAACTGCCACAGTTGTCCACCAGGAAAACTTTGTCAACTCGGATGATGAAACTTAATACCCAAACTATCGAAGGTTTCTTTTCTTTTGAATCGTTTACAGATAATTAACAGCGAAATTTGTTTCGTTATTAAATATTCAGGCACGTTTAAAAATAATTAAAATTGATGTTTTTTTTGAAAAATGAAGGTTTGTGGTCTCCTGCAAAAGGACAGATACAGGGATCATAGGGTACAGAAGATCATATGTTCTATCTTCATCTGATGGAGTTTTTTTTGTGGTGGAGAAAGGAAACTGGGCAAGTATTCCCTAGAATTATAATCTGCATCAGATAGCAATACATTATATAATTTATAAAACTAAAAAAATAAGTCTGTACGGTTTTCTTAAATAAAAATTACAATTTATCTGCAACTATCTCGAATTTCTTTAAATGGTAAAGACACTAATAGATTTTATTAAATAATATAAAATTTGTGACATTTAAAAATGGAGACTTTATTAAAAAAAATTCTTTCGAGTTAAAAACCGTAATTTTTTTAAATTAATTGTTTTAAAGTTTATAAAGTTTGTCACATGTAAATAAAAACGCTTAAAAGTTATATTTAATGAGACTTTATTAAAAATTACATTAACATTGTGACATTTACAAAAATAGTCGCATAAAAAAGTTATCTCCCTTGTCAAAGGTTCAGCGGATTCGGAATAGCGGCGTGCAAGAAAAATAGAGTTATCTCCCTCAGCTCGGTTACTTTCTATCCTTTTAAATAATCGCCAGTTTTTAAATAATCTCTGCTGATAACTTTTTCCACAGGAATTTGATTCTTTTTAAAGTTATAAATAAAAGTCACTTTTCAGTAGACGCAAAATAAGAAATTATTCAAGTTATTTATATTTATAATACATGAGAACGCCAAGGGAGATAACTTTTGTCATTTTTTCACAAGTCGCCGTGATAGCCTCCCTTTGTTATGACAAGTCGCGCCATCCCCAAACTCGGAGATTAGAGTTTTTACATAAAGTAGACATTACAATAAGACTAAGAATATCATGTACACGAGTTAAAAAATAAGTTGAAATATTAACAGCACTATCGATTGATAGTACCTAATAGTTCGACTAATTTAAAGTTTTTTTTTTTTATTCAATTTTCACGGGAAGAGTAAACACAGCTAAAATCAATTGCTTAAAACTGAAATAAAAAAGCGAACATAATACAAGGAAATTGACACCCCCCCCCAAAAAAAACGAGTTCATAACTGCCAGGATACGAAATTGATTTGCACTCAAGCAGCGATCCCTAACGCTAAACCCAAACAGCGACCCCCTAACGCTAACCCAAACAGCGACCCCCTAACGCTAACCCAAACAGCGACCCCCTAACGCTAACCCAAACAGCGACCCCCTAACGCTAACTTAAACAGCGACCCACTAACGCTAACTTAAACAGCGACCCCTAACCTCATCTACCCTTACTTTGCATTAAAAATGACCAGTTATTTTTCCAGGTGAGTGATTGTTAACTGAACATCGGAAGATGACGACGACAGTCAGTTCACAATTAAGCCAAAACATTAAAGCCACAAATCTGTCAACTGGAAATGACCATTCAATTTCCAACATGATGAACTTTCGAGTGGTCAACGTCTAAAAAGGTCAATAAGTCAACCCGACTCGATTCAGCCCGCACACTTGAGACATAATCGTAATATTTTGTTTGATATAAATTAGAGTATACGCTGTCCAAGCATCTCGAAAATTGGCGATGTCCATTGATTCATCAGTCATGATGAAGCTTGAAATACATAAGAATATAGTATAGATTGCATTTATACAAATATTTTGGCTACGTATGTGCAAACATTTTTCGGCTAATGTTATAAAAGGTTATAGAATCTACATACAATCTAAAAGTGTATTATGTTAAAACTAACTTAAGATAATGGGAATGTTCCCGAATCTCTAAGTGCTCCCTTAAGAGGGCTATAGAGCAGATTTCGTCCGGGGGGGGGGGGGGGGGTTTCAGCCATAATTTTAAAAAAATAAAACGCTGTAACTTCCGCTCGGAAATTTGGCCAGGATCAAAGTGTAGTATCTGTTCCGATGGATACTACACCCTATAGACCGGTGTCGTCTTGGCCTTCGGGTCTTGATGACGCCGGTTTGTGGTTTTCTCCTGTGCAGTTCTAGGAGGCCCACCCTCCCATGCTTTGCCTCCCCTCTTTGGGGTGGAGTAAGTTTATCGTTTACTGCCTGAAGCGCCCCTACCGGGGAATGCCGACGGGGCTGCCCAGGCATTTTTTTTTGTAGGCCAGAGTGCTTAACTTCTCCGGCGCTGGCTTTTCAAATCCCACTTTCCCGACCTTGTGTCATATCTTACAGCTGTGGGAGGAAGATAAATACAATTTACTTCAAAAATTATTTAACGTTTCTTAGGCTCTATTTTTAGACTAGGAAGGGGATGGCAAGAAACTAGGAAAGGGCCTGGAGGCCTTCTTAATTTTATTTGGTTGGTTTCAATAGCGCTTTAAAGTGGGGGCAATAAATGTAAGATCACAATGTGGTAAGTGGTATATAGTTGCCCGGAACTTCTGTCTTTTAATAACTCAGTGTTGCCCGGGAGCCATAATAGTAATAATACCCTATTATGTTTGGTAAGTGGTATAAGTTAATCCAAAGTGCTCAATATCCTACATAGAGCAGGTGTGTTTACTCGGCGTTGCCCGGGAGAAAAATTTTCACTGTATTTTCTTATACTATTGTATATCAGAAAAGGTATTCTGCGTTGCTCCGGAGTCAGTGCTCAATATCCTAGATTGAGCAGGTGTGTGTGCAATAATACAGTAGTACATTTTCAATGTGGTATATGCTTGATGGAGAAGAGGAAGACATGAAACTCAGCATTGCCACGGAATACACTAAAATAAATATAAGTTTCATTATATTATTAAGGAGGAAAGAAACTTAAAATGCTTATATCTTCTATTAAATATTTATCAACGCAAATAGGTCAAAAATGAGTATGTAAAGAAAAATAAATTGGTTTTGATTACTTTTTCAGCTGAATAAAAAATAAATATGTCGGTAATAGTAATAATTAACCCTATCTTAACCCAACAAGTCGCATTTCATACGATTACGGCATTTGTGTTTTATTTATTTCTCATAACCACGGCTCATCATATAGACAGACGTTTCAAACATACACTGAACACAACACACACACACACACACACATATATATATATATATATATATATGGTGAATATACTCTGAACTAAGTGCAAGAGATCCAAACAATTGCACTTCAAAGGACAGTTAGAACCCCCAAAAGATCTCTCGGTTCGAGTCTCTGAAATGGCAGGTGAATGTCTGGCATACGGTAGGATGCCCCATCCCCAGCAAAAACGAAAAGAAAGTAAAGAGAGTGTTTGAATGCCTACTAGACATTCTCAACTGTCTTCCGTGTCTCTCTGTACAAGGGTTTGTCAGGATAACCTGACATGAGGATACTTCCCCTACAAGTAAACCCTGACCAAATATTCAAAATAACATAATATTCGAAGCCCAAATAAGACCCTTTCAGAATGCCTACACACTGGCTCATACGAGGAATGGTGCACCTTCTCCTAGTGATGCTACCCCAAGTAATAGCACTTAGCTGGATACTCCACTAGACTAGATGAATTCTTGTCCTGGAACCCGGCAAGACCAAGAAAAGACCACAACAAGAATCAACTGGTCAATTGGAGAGAAGAAAATTAATGTTCTTCACTTCTTTACTAACTCAACGTTTGAGGGGTAGGGAGAACCTTAAATGAACACTCGGGTGTCTATGTATCTCAAAGTAATCAAGTGTGTTAAGATGGGGTCCCTTGATTTCCGAGAAATTTCTGAAGTAAAAAGAAAATGAATTATATGATTTATATGTCACTCGTATAGATCGAGTGTCCCCTCTGGCTCAAAACACACTTCTTTGTTCTCGTGACGTCAGAAGTGATATCTGTGACCAAAGTCGGAACTGTTACAGAAAGATGATGACATTTGATATTTTGGTTGAGGATAAAAAAAAACACGAAAAGAAAAAGCAAAGGAAAGCAAAGAAAAAAAGAAACGAAAAGAAAAAGAAAAAAAAACTGTCTGCCCTTTCCACTGAATTTGCAATGACCTACTTGAATTCATTTCATAATCGAATACAAATACTCCTATTTTGCTATAACCCGATTGAACTCATAAACGTATATGTTACATACAAGTGCGTGATATAATAACCTTTTTCTGCGATTACAGGTAACAGTCTACTTCCTAAATGCAATGATGCATACTGTTCAGATCGAACGCTGAAAATCCACAAGCCAACCTTATCTAATGATAGACGACCCGTGACCCACGATTATGAATTTTTGTACATAGCTTTGAGGCGTTTTGTTTAACAAGGTTTACACAAAAAATGTTTGTGTAAGTAAATTCTCTAAATATCTATGTCTAATTTGTAGTGACAAAATGTATTTACGTATCTATGTGTTCACCAAGCAGCAGCTAACTTGAAGTATTAGTATTATTTGTAAGTAATTCAATAACTGTTGTTTTAAAGTGGTTTTAATTATAAAAAAGTGTGTAGTCAGTTTCTACTGCACGGACCACTACTTAATAAAAATAAATGTTGACAGATACGAGACACGACATGTTGACAGATACGAGACACGACATGTTGACAGATACGAGACACGACATGTTGACAGATACGAGACACGACATGTTGACAGATACGAGACACGACATGTTGACAGATACGAGACACGACATGTTGACAGATACGAGACACGACATGTTGACAGATACGAGACACGACATGTTGACAGATACGAGACACGAAATGTTGACAGATACGAAATATGAAGTCCAAAAATAGTAAAATAAGATTTGGAAAGAAATAATTTAATATAAATTGCAGAAGTTATTAAAGAATATGTATGGAAGAAAATCTCCCTAAAAAAACACCAGTTCAACAAAGTAATGACACAACAGCTTTTACAACAAACACGTAATTATATTATAAGGGCATTTTCTCTGTGTATGTCTGTCCGCAGTCACAGTTTTAAAAGAACTTAACTTCTTTTAGAAATAGAAAATATTGCATTAATACTAAATAATGAATTCCCAACAAATAAAGCAGATGCCAGGACCAGAAATCGAAACCAAAACCTTGAGATCTTTAGTCTGATGTTCTACGAACTGAGCTATTTAGATTTTCTTATAAATAGATCTTAAAACATTATCGTAACAAAATAATTATAACTTTGACGTGACGTCATAGATTTGATTTACGTCATGTTTCATAACATGAATTCAAACATAAGCGATAATAATAAAAAAATGGTTAAACATAATAGCGTTGGAAATTCTTGTCAAAAACGATTTATTTTGCTTTAACTACGTATTGGCATTAAAAACTATAATAGTATGAAAATATATTTACGACAATTAAGCCCTTTAATCATTTCTATATTACATGTATAAACATGAATAATATATATATATATATATATATATATATATATATATATAGTCTTGGAAGTTTCTCAACCATTAAAACTATATTTTAAAAAAACAAAAAAACAAACTTAAGTCCCAAGTCGTTCAGTGGAAAATCATTCATGTAAGTAAATTTAACTTTTTCAGTTATTATATTAGTTTGCTTCTAACATTATTTAAGGGATCATCAGTTGTTTACCATGAAAAACTGTTTCGGGAATTTAAAATATAATTATATATATATATATATATATATATATATATATATATATATATATATATATTAAACAAAGAAAGAGGCAAAATGCCTTCATAAAAAAACCATGTGTTAGATGCAGATATTTTAATTAAAATAAAAATATATATATTTTTTCTTTTTCATCTAATAATTTCGCCTGATATAACAGGCCTGGTCAGAGCTTTTTTTTTCTTTTTAAACAAATAAAAGTTATTAACCATATATATATATATATATATATATATATATATATATATATATATATATATATTAGGTGTGTGAAAATATGTCTTAGGATATACTTTCTATTCTTTATGTATACCAAACTTTTCAAAGTGAAAGCTCGATGATCGTTACATGTAACAACAGAGCATATATAAATAAACAACATTTTGCTACATTCGTTTTCTCTTTCTCGTTCGGTACATGTACGCTTAATATGCGCAAAAATCCAAGGTATGTAAGACACATTCTCTCAACTTCTTTACACGCACACAACCCGCTCACACCCGTTTCAGACTTTCTTTGACCCATGTACTCATGTTTACGCATACAATCCAATTGGGATCGAACCTTTCTGGGTTCGCATTAAATGTTACTTCAAAGATATTGCTTTCGCTTTGTCCCTTGTTTCATATATTCGTTTGTACAATAGGCTCTACATAGAGTGATGCGTCCCAAGCATCCACAAAGCTCTACATACGCCTTCCGAAATTGAGTGGTTGTTACAGCGGTGGTACGCAATATGCTTTCGATATCATTGCGGCTGACAGAGAATAGCCTCCACCCCAAAACGTTTAGTCTTTAAAAACTATTCTTCAATAATAATAATGTTGGGTTAAGAGGCTATTTTATTTCCCAGTACTTTGTAGAAGCCCCAAACATAAATATTAGAGTTTTGCCCGTTTAATGATCGTAATGTGATATTTTTGCCCCCGTAGTATCTGTACGTTCGTCTTGATACCATCCTCCAGGCATTACCTCATCCTGGAGAAGGGTAGGGTCAGGATTGGTTAGTTTTGTTGTTGTTGTTTTTTTAAAAGTTTTCATGAAGCAATTTATATATAAAAAAAAATTAATGAAATAGAATAAACAACGAAATGTGATTTTTTTCCTTTTTAGAATAAATAATCTTTTTTTTTTCAAGAAACAAGTAATTTAGAAACCAGTCATGTCTTAACAAGATAAACGGTACTGATATCGATCCTGACCCAGTTTTCGTGAGGTTCGACTCGAAAGCGTTCGACTGTCCTACGCAAACGCCCGAGTGTTGACGAGCCGAATGGTACCAGACGACAATTTTGATACGGTGCTGCGTCCTGTGATTGTAAGTTATATTTTCAAGAAATTTTTTAAGAAACAAAAAAAACAAACAAAAAAAACAAGCAAAACATAGCGAAGTTACTGTTATCAAATAATTTTTTTATTATTTTGATACGTTGCTGCGTCCTATAATTTTTAGTTATAGTTGCAAGAACTTTTTTAAACAACAAATAAAACAGAGCGAAATTACTGTTATCAAATAAATATTTTTAACCCTAACCCTAACCACAAAAAACAAACAAACAAACAAAAAAACAAACAAGCAAAACATTATCATAGGACGCAGCACCGTATCAAAATTGTCGTCTGGTACAAATCGGCTCGTCAACTCTCGGGCGTTTGCATAGGACAGCCGAACGCTTTCGAGTCGAACCTCACGAAAACTGGTCCAGGATCGATATCAGCACCATTGAGTTTTCTATCAATTGCTTAGAGCAAATGTCGCGAAAATATGTGTACTATAACATGGCTGTCTTCATTGTTAAATTAGTCATCTGAGCGCATTTACTTACTGGGGTCATATACGACCAAAAATAAAGAAGTTGGATAGAATATCAAAATACCAATTATGCGACATTCTCGGTTGTCCGGAACTTTTTTGGGAAGGGGACAAAAAAACCCCAAAAACGGTGCCTTTAATATGACGCGACTTGCAGACGATAATCTAGGGACCCCTTTTGTATCTAAACACCACTCGATCTTTTCTAACTGATTAAAAAATAGTCTGCCTTTTTATTTCTATATTTCAGTAAAAGACGGAACTTTATTCGGCTCTGTTCGTAGTCGAAACTGCTTACGCCCCAACTGCAAATCTGCTGATGCCTATTCCTTAAAAGCACCCTTTTCTACCATATTTATGTTTTAAAGTATTTTTTAAGTGCTTTTTATTGCATATTTCATTCAATATAAGGCAACATCGTCGACACCACACTTTCCGGAAATAATCGAAGAGTAGAGTCATAGAGTGTGGTCGGCCATGTTGCCTCAGTAAGTTCAAAAGATCGTAGATTGAATGAAATATTAACATGCAATAAAAAACACTTAAAAATACTATCGTAGTGGCACAGCTTTTGAACATGACAAAAACCAAACTGTTTTTTTTAAAAAACCCTATTGCATACGGGGTTGATTTAGGCATCGTTACTACGGTGTGGCATCGTTACTACGGTGTGGAGACAAAGGCATGACCAGAGCGCATAAGTTCATTCGTTATCGGTAAAATGTAATCTTTATCTATAAAATAAAGACTACTACATAAAATTACGTGATTTTTTTTTTGATATAGGATATATTCAATCCGTGACAGTAACGTACATCAAACAAATATTCTTCAGTTGTTGTTTTTTTTAATGTCTTCCTTAATCTGAATAAACACCGTTAACCTTAAGCTAGTCGACGTTTGTCCGGTTCAAAAGCTGTGCCAGTTCCAATACTTTAAAAATAAAATGGTCTAAGTAGAAAATTAACATTTATTGGCTTTGGTAACAGTTGTTTGTTAACTATTAGTTTAATTTACCCGTTTTTCGCCTTTTTGGAAACCCTTCACAATAGTAAAAAACAAACAAACAAGATTTTCCCAGTGAAGAGAAATTGACGAGAGATACCGTAACGTATTTAAAGTACACATTATCTCGAAGACTTAGAGTTAATCTTAAAACTTTCATAAAATAAAAATAAATGAAACCTACCTCAGTTTCAGAACATGGGTTCGTGTTTGTTTTTAATCCGTTTTTGAAAGGTAGCCATTTTAAAATGCATCTCCAATTTCCGCCGTTTTTTCGAAACTAATGAACACGTGCAAAAGGAACTGTAATAAAATAACGTATCATCAGAGTCCAAACATTGGCTACATCGTTTAGCTTGCCATTCTCCGACGAAGCAGGTTCAATCCTGACCGAATACCCTCCTAACAATAACCTTAACCTTAAGATCCCTAAATCTAAAACGGGAGTCGTTGCTCATCCGTAGGAGAAATTTCAAAATTATTTTAACGGAAGAGAGAAATTTTTAATAACCGGAAGTGATTATAAGTAAAATGGTGAAAACAAAATGGTGGACAATTGGAGGAAAGTCTCGCATTGGCAAAATAAGAATTTGTGAAACCCACTCTGGGGAATTGATGCAGAGGTCGGAGGTCGTCACCAAGTTTACCCCTATGTGTTCCCGGTTAAAAAGCATAATTGTGTATAGGCGATAAATATTGTTTCCTGTTGTTTTTGTTAAATATTAGTAAATTTGGAACAATTTCGAGTTAAAATCAAATTAGTTTTACGCATGTAAGCTTAAGAAGAACACGCTTGAAATGTGTAAATAGTCGCCAATGAAGTCCTCGAAGAAACGGAAGTTGGAGAAAAAATGCTATATGTATATAGAATTTCTACTCCAGCGTCCGTTTCCGTGCGTAAAACTAATTTGATTTTTAACTCGAAATTGTTCCAAATTTACTAATATTTAACAAAAATAATAACAGGAAACAATATTTATCGCCTATACACAATTCATGTATCGCATTATGTTCCAGACGCTATACTAATTTTTAACCGTGCTCCCTACGGTAAACGTGTAGATTAGAGTACAGTTAAGATTTTTCGAAAAGGCGATATAAAAATTGTGTATATAAGTGATAAAAATTGTTATTTTTTAAGATTATGACATGCTGAACGTGTTGGAGTTAAAATCAATTTAGTATTACGTATGAAATCTGAAGAAAAATTCATTTAAATATGCTAGTATTATCGGCTTATTTCCAAGATGACGACATATTGGATAGGATCGAGGTTAGTAGCTAAAAAAACGGAATCAGAAGTACGTTCGATGAAAAAAAGTAAAGTATTTTAGTGACTTATTTAAAAATATTTTTTATAAATCGCTAACAACAACAAAAAAAAAAAAAACGAATTATGTTTTGAAACAAATATTTTTATAAAAACTTTAATTTTTTAAATAAATTATTTTTGTAATTCACTAAAAGAATTTGACTTTTCATTATACATCGTTTCCGTTCCACTTTTTGTCTCGACCATTAACGCAAGCTGATAAGAAGTGTGAAATACGTAATTTTATTTACTTCTTCTCCAGGAGGTTAGACACAAAGTCAGGTGTGGGTTTTGATGAAAGCGTTTCTGTGGACCGAACTGGATTCGAACCTGGCACACCCAGCTTTTCAGTTCGCGTCGTTAACCACTTAGACACCGTCACGTAATACTCAATTGGTTTTAACTCCAATGCATTCAGTATGTCATAATCTTTAAAATTATACAGGTTTTTTTTTTACATATTGCATATCACCCTTTTCGAAAAATTCTAACTCTAACCTAACGGCCTTATTTACTTGCCTCCCCACGAGGGATAAGTTAGACACAAGGTCAGTTTTTAAATTATAAAAAAAACTAACTCCCAAATTTTCTTCCACAAAGTCATCTAACAATTAATATTTCAATAAACTCAAAATCATTTTTTTTTTACTAATAACTCGCCCTTTATAAAGGCCAAAAGCCACTCGAGGGTAAGGGTTAACAAGATGGATGTATTGTCAGTTGAATTATGAAGAATATGACGAGAGGATTGAAAACGATGAAAGGGGGGGCAAAGTTTGATTACTTACGGCAGAGGGGGGTTATGATAAGTATTTGTTTACATTGTATTTGAAGACGACCGTGTTGTCTGCAGGGAAGCAGTCCCATGGTAATCAGTTCTGCCTGACGCTAGGCACACAAAGGAAGAAAAAAGTTATTTTCAGTTGTGGTAGAAATACGAGTTCTTTCTGAGACATAAGGGGCCACTGTGATTAGGGGCCAGATTTATAGGGGGATCCGAAGTAGGAGTTGGGCAGCGAGATGTTTGTTCACATTACATTTAAATTTCTGCATGTTGGTGGCACGGTGTTTAACGACGTGAACTAAGGACCTGGGTGTGCCGGGTTCGAATCCAGTTCGTTCCACAAAAAACACTTTCATCAAAACCCACACTTGACCTTGTGTTTAAGATGAGGTAAATAAAATACATTCGAGGAAACAGGGAGCATGGAGGGAATTCCAAAGGAACGCATCTCGAAGAAAGAATCTACTAAAGTAGAAAGCCTTCCGACATCTACGGACTTGGCCTTTTGGCTAAGATCACAGTGTAGTATCTGTTCTGATATGGATACTACACCCTATAGCCCGGTAAAGTCTTGGCCTTCGGGGCTTCATTACGCCGGACTGTGGGTTTGTCCTGTGCAGTTCTAGGAGGTCCACCCTCCCAGGCTTTGCCTTCTCACTTTTCGAGAAAGGGTTAGTTTATTGCTAATCGCCTCAGACGGCCCTACCGGAGAATGCCGACGGGGCTGCCCAGACATTTTTGTAGGCCTTCTCGAGGGCGCTGGCTTTTCAAATCCCACTTTCCCTACCTTGTGTCACATCTTACCGCTGTGAGAGAAGATAAATACAATGAAGGGGTGGGATTTGGCTGTTAGTCGAGTTTCTCGGGTTAGGGTTAGGGTTTAGGGTTAGGGTTTAGGGTTAGGGTTAGAGTTAGCACTCTCCTTCAATGTCCGTTCCGCCATGAGTCTTTTTACTTTGATATGTTTCTTTCTGCGCTGTTTGTTTATTTTTTTGTACCAAAAATCACGTAAATTAATCAACTATTTTTAATTTTAAATTTAATTTCACCGATAAACATGTAATGTTAATATTTCAGCGGCATTTTTGGTTAGATTTAAGGTAGCTAAGGGAGATAACACTGAAAATTCAAGACTTTATTTCTCTATTTCGCAAAAGTTTGTATTATCTTCCTTAAATATGAACAACATGGCGTCGATATTCCCCCTTATTCGTTTATTGATAAAATTTGTTTTATTTTTATAAAATAAAAACTACTTTATTAATTTACGTGATTTCTGGTTAAGGATACTTTACTACCGTGACTTGAACGTACATTTAACAGATATTCTTCAGTTTGTTTGTTTTTGTTTTTTCGAATGTCTTCGTAATTCTAGATAAGCATCTCTTTTTTTACCAAATAATTTTTTGACTAAATAATTTTTTGAGCAAATAATTTTTTGAGCAAATAATTTTTTTTACCAAACAATTTGTTTACCAAACAATTTGTTTACCAAATAATTTGTTTACCAAATAAGCTTTTACCAAATAATTTTTTGACCAAATTATTTTTTTACCAAATTATTTTTTACTAAATAATTTTTTTACCAAATAATTTTTTTACCAAATTATTTTTTTACTAAATTATTTTTTTACCAAATTATTTTTTTACTAAATTATTTTTTTACCAAATAATTTTTTTACCAAATTATTTTTTTACCAAAATAATTTGTTTACCAAATTATTTTTTTACCAAATATTTTTTTACTAAATTATTTTTTTACCAAATTATTTTTTTACCAAATTATTTTTTACCAAATAATTTTTTTACCAAATTATTTTTTGACCAAATTATTTTTTGACCAAATAATATTTTTACCAAATTATTTTTTTTCCAAATTATTTTTTTACCAAATATTTTTTAATATCAAATTTTGGTTTATTTA
Source organism: Sepiola atlantica (assembly GCA_963556195.1). NCBI lineage: Eukaryota > Metazoa > Mollusca > Cephalopoda > Sepiida > Sepiolidae > Sepiola > Sepiola atlantica. The sequence continues at coordinate 90,956,639 of OY744538.1, read as the reverse complement.
GTTTGGTTCTTCTTTACTTTTACAATCAAATGTTAGGCTTCTCTATAAAAAATAGCTAAAGAAATGTACAAACTTTGTTATGCACTTTCGTGATACCTGAAAAGAAGACTGTACACGAAAAATGCGTAAATTCATCCAATATTTATTAAATTATAAGAAGAAAAGCAACGATCTTACGTATAATAAACAAAAGGATGCTTCTGCTGTTTCGCAATGACATGTTAGGCATATCTTAAAGAAATGTGTAAACTTTGTTATGTACTTACGTGGTAGCTAAAAAAAAGACTGTACACCAAAAATGACACAAATTTATCCAGTATTTATTCAATAAAAAAACAACAACAAAAACAAACAAACAAAAAAACGATTTTATCTATTGGTAGCCATTTTGAGTTTTCCCCAAAACAAAATTTGAGTTATCTCTCTTGTCTAATAAGTATAAATGTCTACAGATACGTTTTATTTTTCTTACAATTTGATAAATACTGGATGAATTTGCGTCAGTTTTTCTGTACAATCTTATTTTCACCTAACACGTAAGTACCTTACAAAGATTATACATTTAAAAAAAATATTTTAATGTCATCGTTAAAGTCAAGAAGCACCTGAAAATCTATTAAGAATAATTTACATCGTTCAGAACCGGTTTCCAAAAAATTATGACTTTTCGTCCAGTTCAATTTTAACATTTCTTTTTATGATTTTTCTTTATCACACAAAACATTAGCGACAAGTTTATGCGGATAAAAATATAACAGAAAAAAATAAATAATAATAATAATAATAATAATAGTAGTAGTAGTAGTAGCAGTAGTAACAACGAGATAGAATATTAACATTAATTTGTCGAAAAAAAAAAAAAAATAAATAAAAGTACAAGTTACCGTCCGGTGAATGGGAGATAACTCTCTGACTGATGTTAAAGTTATCTCCCGTTAAATAAAAGGCAATTCTTTAATATTGGTCTTATTATAAATTTGATTTCACTTTCTAGTTTTGAGATATTTTAACTGTCATGAAGTCTCCATGTTTCTTTAAATAAATAAAACATTAAAATATATACTAAATTTTCAGCTTTATTACGACGTGCTAAAAAGCACTAATTTTCAATAAACGCGTTAAATAATCTTGGTGTTTGTGCATTATGGCAACGAACCAAATGCATCTGAAGAAAGTCGAAGGTTACATCGGTCAAAACGTTGGAAAAGTAACAAGCAAGATGAAAATCGTAGATCGAAGAAGGCAAATAATAAAAATTAAGTTTTTTTTGTGTAAAAAAAAATCAAAAACAAAAAAAACAACAACATTGCATTTCATTTGTAAAAGTTACATAATTACGATCTTTTATTTTGCACTAGCGTGTTCTCATTCGCAGAGTGATTGCTACGGTGTCTGGTAAGAACACCTATTGCGTGTTAGGCAACTTCTGCCCGAACCTTTTCCCGCAATCTATGAACAGTCAAAGTTTAAACGCTCACTTGACCCGACGTCATATTTCCTTTTTCGCATCTAGCCATGGCTTGGGGCTAGAGACACGATAAAAGACCCGGTGCGCTAGCCAAGATGTGGCAACAATTTTCCATGCATGATCGAATGGTGGCTTTATAGAGATATAGGATACTGGCAGGTGTGAGGGAACCCACTTTATTGTGTGGACAAAGAGACGAAACAGTAAATCACATAATAAGTGAATGCAACAAACTAGCCCCCAAAGAATACAAGAGAAGACACAACTGCGTGGGGAAAGCAGTACACTGGGAACTATGCAAACGATTGCATTTCAAACAGGTCGACAAATGGTACAAACAAGATACAGTACTAGAAAACAAATCACAAAATCCTCTGGTGCATGAAGGTGCAAACAGATAAACTCATCCAAGCAAGGAGACCGGATGTCATAATAGTCAACAAGAAGGAAAAATCCTGCCAAATCGTCGATTTTGCTGTTCCAGCATCCACAGGGTAAAGATCAAGGAGACATAAAAGTGAAGCAAATACACGGAACTTGCCAGAGAATTGAAAGGGATATGGAAAGTCAATATGATACCAATAATCGTAGGAGCACTAGGAACAGTACCAACATGCCTGGAAATAAGTCTGGGAGAAATTAGAATCAAAGGGATCACTGAGACCATACAAAAGACGGCAATGATGAAAACAGCTGCAATCTTAAAGAAAATCCTCGAATGCGGAAACCAACTTGCATAAGTTACGAACGGTAACCAATCACATAGAAGTTACAACTGGAAGAAAACAAAACTACAGGAAGAACACAACCACATGAACCCAAGGAACGAAAACGGCAAGAAATCTTAAAAAACAAGTGATGGCACCAGCCTCAGCTGATACCACACAAAATAGTCGTGAAGGGTTAAGGAGGATGGGAAGACCGAGGAGGGAGATCACTAACCAGAGCTTCACTAGAAAAGTGCGGAGAATACTGGGACCTTGGGGGTGGGGGGTGGGGGCTTGTTGCCACCCAAATCCCAGACTAATAGTCGTTGCCAGCGAGAAATCAATGGTAAGTAGCTGTTTGCAATGGTCATTGATTGAAAGAGATGAAGAGCACTGGAGATCTGGAGAGACTTATTGTTACTCAGATTCTAGGGAACATCACCGATTATGGTCAGTGAGCAATCACTGCTAATGACCACTGAGTAAATAATAATAATAATAATAATGATGATAATAATAATGATGATAATAATAATAATAATAATAATAATAATAATAATGATAATGATAATGATAATAATAATCGATTATAAATGGAGATTTGGTATCTGTCTGCTGAAAGTATACGATTTTTATCTTTTAATGCTAAATTCAGTTTACGATGCTATTTCAGACTAATGTAATATATTTGTGTGTTCAATTCGGTTGGGGTGGGTAGTGTAGTAGTATCTGCTCTATTGTCATGATATCATATTCCTAGGTATTATCTCCTCCTTTGGGAGGGTCAGTATAGCATATGTTCGCTCGTAATACATACTTTTGATGATGATGATGATGATGACTATGACGATGATGACGATGATAATGATGATGATTATAACGACGAGGATGATGATGATGATGACAATAATGATGACGAGGACGATGAAGATGATGATGATGATGATGATGGTATAGGCTTCTTGTTACTCAGACTCCAGAGAACACCACCTGCTACTATCAGTAAGCAATCACTGACGATGACCTGTGTGAGAACTCCTAGTGAGTACAAATAATATTTTTTGTTGTTCTTCAATTCACCCCAAACAAGGCACACTGCCACTAAGACGTAAAGGGCTACAGTAAATTAGGGGCCAGATGGAAACTTCGGATGCCCACTCATCACTCTGACCACCGAAATACGATCGTCAGGATCCAATAATTCTCCAGATAGGTTACAATTAGTATCGACATTAAATGAAACAACTTTTTGATTTTTCCCTGGTAGGGGCGCCCCAGGATATTAGCAATAAACTAACCCCTTCTTAAAGAGCGAGAAGGTAAAGCCTGGGAAGGTGGACTTCCCAGAACGGCACAGAACCATACCTTAAACCGACAGCGAACCAACCCTAACTCTAACCCTAGACCGACAGAGAACAAGCGATCTTCAAAAATGGCAGAGAGACTCTGCTGGTCTGGTTTTGGTATGAACCCTAACCCCGAAGGGTTCGGGAGACTGAAAAGCTGCTGTCACTGCGGTTAAAATTCTTATTTTCGGTTTGCATTTGCATGCTTAGTTAGCATCGTCTTCCATTTTACATTTTTTTCGTAAACTTCTTCGGCCATTTCCGGGTCCTGTTTTGTCGAATCACCTAAATTGTTTAGATCTTCCTATGCCTTGACAGTTCCTGCAACATGTATCTGACACTCTATAATAAGGCCCATACTATTCATCTCAAGACTGCCAGGGCATTCACTACAAGCACCGGACATATAAACAAATTCTCCAATAACATCGGAGGAGATCGCCAATCTTCGACAGATTTTCACCATGAAAAAAAAATACAATGTCTGTTTACCATGAGTATGGTTTTTTAAACCGAACATTCGGATTTATAAAATATATTAAAAAAAATGATTAAATAATTTTTGATTTATTGATATAAATTCACACATTTGTTAACTGGTTTCTCAAATTTTTTCAAATATATATATATATATATATATATATATATATATATATATATATATATATATATATATATATATTATTTTATAAATAAATATTAATTATCGATATTTCATGCTTACGCAATCTTCAGTGTAGGAAGCTAATTCCCGACTTACCCGTTGGCCACCACAAATTAGCTTGGAAGTTAGGAGGAATTTAATTTTCCCAAGTCAGCGGGTATTTACAGCAAGCAGCGAAGAGTGATCAACAACAACAAATCGTATATATATATATATATATATATATATATATATATATATATATATATATATATATATCTATTCTGTCACGCAAATATTATTAGCGAGTACCAAACTGCCAGCCGAAACAATTTCAAGTTTATACAGGAAAAGAGAAAGCAAATAACAAGTCAGACAACCCCCGCCGTCTGAAATGAATTCGGAAAGAAATGAAGCGATTGATACTTTTTTCCTTCTTTTTTCTTTTTAAACTTTCCAGCTTAAGACGTTTTCATTCTTTCTTATTTCTTTTCTTCAAATTCACAGATTGAGACGTTATTTTATATGAATATGAATTTTAGTGCGAACACCGGCGAAGCATATTTTTGCCCCATCATTTTGACGGAAGGGTTTAGGGTTAGGGTTAGGTGTACACTTGTAAATGAATAAAAACTTTCACACACAAAAAAACGACGAAACAAAAACTTTAATGTGAAAAATGAACAACAGATTAAAAATTAGGCACGAGAGCTATGGTAATAATAATAATAATTGTAAAAAAAAAAAAAAAATAATAATTGTAAAATAATAATAATAATAATAATAATAATAATAATAATGAAAATAGTAATAATAATAATAATAATAATAATAATAATAATAATAGTAATAATAATGAAAATAGTAATAATAATAATAATAATAATAGTGGTAATAATAATAGTAATAATAATAATAGTAGTAATAATAATAGTAATAATAATAGTAATAATAATAATAATAATAGTAGTAATAATAGTAATAATAATAGTAGTAGTAATAATAATAATAATAGTAATAATAATAATAATAGTAGTAGTAATAATAGTAATAATAATAATAGTAATAATAATAATAATAATAGTAGTAGTAATAATAGTAATTAATAATAGTAATAATAATAATAATAATAGTAGTAATAATAATAATAGTAGTAATAATAGTAGTAGTAATAATAATAATAGTAATTAATAATAGTAATAATAATAATAGTAATAGTAGTAATAATAGTAATAATAACAGTTATTTTAATAGTTATAGTAGTACTAATAGTTATAATAGTAATAGTAATTAATAATAGTAATAATAATAGTAATAATAATAATAGTAATAATAGTTATAGTAGTAATAACATTAATAGTAGTAATAATAGCAATAATAATAGTAATAGAAGAAATAATAATAGTAATAATAGTTATAGTAGTAATAGTATTAATCGTAGTAATAGTAGAAATAATAATAGTAATAATAGTTATAGTAGTAATAACATTAATCGTAATAATAATAGTAATAGTAGAAATAATAATAGTAATAATAGTTATTGTAGTAATAATATTAATACTACTAATCATAGAAATAATAATAATTCATGACATTGGCGCTAACGTCCAAGGCAGATGACTTGTCTTAAAATGGCGCCCAGTTAATTAAAACCTGCGCAGAAATGTTTAAATCGGTGGACAGTGCGCAACAATAGAATCTCCTCACTCTTTATCCAACTTTTTCGTCTTGTTTTCTTGCTTTCTTGTCGCTCACCGGCGATAATATATGAATTTCAGACCTCATTGTCCGAAGACGACAATGGCGGGATAATGCGGAAAGATCACCTGACTGGAGGCCGTTGTCTTCGATGCCAAAGCTTGAACGAGATGACAGCTATCAATGTCAAGGCGCACAGGGTGAATATCGAGAAAAACGTGTTCATCCACACGAAGAATACGACACCTTTGCCATTTGGGTTGCTGCCTGGAATTGAAACGCATGAAATTAAGAATTATATTAATAAAACAAGCATTTAAGGTATCTGATACAGTTGGGACAAAAATGAACATGAAGAGGATACGTCATCATCAAAAGAAAAAATGACAAAGTTTATCCATAAATTTGTTAAATTTTATTCAACAACATAAGATTAAAAAAAAAATGAAAATCGCTCCAGGCAAGGCATGAAGCCACTTGATGTAAGGAGTTAAAAAAATACTACTCCAGGTCCAAAAACTAACCAATGATAACTGCTAGATGAATAGATTCCGATCCAGAAAACAGCAATTCTTCCCCCTTTGTCAGAAACATCGCTCATGAAATGTGAAGACTAAAGAACAAAATAAGGGAAGCGAGAGCTACGAGGCTGCCGAAAGTTAACACAAGGTCCAATTTTTACCCTCCTTGATGATGACATGAAAGGATGGTAAAGATTGCAAAGTTCAAATAGTCAGAGAACGTTCTGGTGAAAGAGTTGCTGTTTTATGTAAGAGAAACTGAGTACACATGTTTGTTACATCTATCAATGTGTGTATAAATAAGTAGGCATACAGATGTGTGTGTGTACTTTTTTTAATTTTTTTTTTTTACTTCAATTCATTCCAAACAAGGCGTACTGCCACTGAGACGTAAGAGGCTATTGTGAATTAAGGGACAAATTTACAGGAACATCCTAAGTGGGGAGTTGTGCAGCAAGATGTTTGTTCACATTACATTTAAATTTCTACATGATGGTACGGACTGGGAAACAGGGAGCAGGGAGGAAATTCCAAAAGCAGTTCGAGGAAAGAAGCTATTAGAGTAGAAAGTTTTCCGGCATCTGGGGACCTCCACAGTGAAGGGGTGTGATTTTGCTGCTTATTGGATTGGTAGATAGAGTGTTAGTGAGATAATGTATGTGTGTTTATCTCGACTGGGGACATGTGCGTTTATGTGTGTGTAAAAAGGATAGCCATAGTGTGTGTTAGCGTGTTTGTTTTCTTAGTGAGAGAGTGTATCTTAAGTAATAACTTGTGGGCGAGAGTGTTCACTTAACAGTGTGGCTCTGTTTAGTATTCCGTGAAAGCCTTTCGTTATGTGTGGACTGCTTGTCAATGGGGCCCTTTGTCCCCAAAGGGACTCTTCGCCCCCAAAGGGGCCCCGAGCAGGATTATGTCGTGCGCACGTCTGTTGTCTTTAGAACCAAAGAGAAAAAAGAGGGGGGGGGAAGAAAGCTGCGTTTGTTTTATTTTATTGTACTTTCGTCACTGAATATTTTCGCTTCTCTGATTGGCTGAAAGAGACTGCTGATTTGAAATTTTATCCAATCGTGAGTTGATACTTAACAACACTATTCACTGTGCTGCTACTCCCCAAACAAACATGGGTTGAATTTTGCTACTTTTTAAAATTCTCATTTATTTAAGTAAAATTTAAGATTTTTAATAAATATACAAAAAGATTTGACCCTTTCGATCACCCAGTGAGCTCGGGTTTATCGTTTGAATCGGGAAAAGTGAGTGTGTAAATCCAGTTAAATACAAAAAGTAAAAAGAGAAAATCTCAAATTAGTCTCTTTCTGCTCACTATTTCTCCCTCTTTATTTCTTTCTCGTTTCAGAACTGGCTTGAATCACGATCATTTGTGGTGGGTATCGAAAAGAGGTGGAGCGTACTGGAAATCTGGGGAGGCTTGTTGCCACTCAGACTCCAGGGAACACCATCGGTTGTTGTCGCTGAATAATCACTGATGATGACTAGTGTGATAACTCCTAGTGAGTACTATGATAATAATAAATAAACACCTCGGCAGTATCATTAGTAAGATATTCAGGACCCTTCATAGGCTGGACAAAATAAGAACTTAGGCATCTTGACCAGAAAACTAGGCAATTAATGACTATGCACTGCAACCGAATGATGATACTGACCAACTATACGCGGAAAGGAGAAGAAGAAGAGGACTGGTAAGTATAGAAGATTGTTTAAAAGACATACAAAAGAAAAACAATTGGAAAAAATACATAACCCAAAATATGGAAAGTGAACAAGACGGATAGCAGGGAAATGAAGATCAACATAACTGACAGCTGCACAGAACAATGCAATTAGAACTCACTATATCAAAGCTAAAATAGACAAAACCCAGAAAAACAATAAAAGTAAAACGCGGACAAAGAGATGAAACGGTTACTCACATAATAAATGAATGCAGCCAACTAGCCCCCAAAGAATGCAAAAGCAGACACGGCTGCGTGGGGAAAGAAGTACACTGGGAACTATGCAAATGACTGCATTTTAAACATGCAGACACATTGTACAGACGCAGAAAGGAGACAGTACTGGAAAACGAAAATCACAAAATCTTCTGAGATATGGATGTGAAAACAGATAAACCCATCCAATCAAGGATGTCAGAATAGTTAACAGGAAAGAAAGAAACAGCCAGGCAAAAGAATAACGATCACAGAGACAGTAAAACGAAACAAATACACGGAATTTGTCAGAGAATCAAAAAGAAATATGGAACATGAAGAAAGTCAATAATACCAATAATCGTAGAAGCACTAAGGACAGCCCCCAAAAACCTGCAAAAAAGACTGGGAGAAATTGGAATCAAAGGGATCATTGAGACAATACAAAGGACGACAATGATGAAAACAGCAACAATTTAAAGGGGAATCCTTGAATGCGGAAACCAACCCGCATAAGCTACGAATGGTAACATGGAAGTTACAATAGTAAGAAAGCAAAACCACAGGAAGAACACCACCGCACAGAACAAAGGAACAGAAATTGAAAGAATATGGAACATGAAAAAAGTCAATATAATACCAATAATCGTAGGAACACTAGGAACAGTACCAAAACCTGGAAAACGCACAAGGAGATTACTTTGGAATAAGAGGTTTATGTAGTTTGCTTGATGCATTGTTTACTTGTATATAGAAATGTGATACTTAGAAGGCAATACCATACAGAGGTGGTACGGATAGACACAAGTTGGGGCAAAATGAGACATATAATGGTGGAACAGGTTAAATAGTTTCACCTTTAATACAATGTACACACACACACACACACATATATATATATATATATATATATATATATATATTTACATACACACATATATCGATCTATCTACGTTACAATGTTATTTAATACATGCATCAACATGGTCTGATGGAAAATCCGTATGATATTATTATATTACGAGAACTCTTCCTTTTTTCAGATCTGTGTTCAGCTCAACTTCAAATGTGCATATGAAGGTGCAGTCAAGGCGCAGTCCTGCAGCAAATACTTTGGAATAGTTTCTTTTAAAAAAGTAAACCTTATATTGAACGCAATGACTAAGTTTTTCTTTTAATAATTAAATCACTATATTTAAAAACTAAATTTTTTATTGTTTCTTTGTTTTTCTGTAAAGAAGATTAATTGCTGCCCGGAGGGCGGGTAGCTTTTTAATAAGTATAACATAATTGTCGGTCTGTCACACTTAAATCTCAAATAATACGTTTCAATGCGCTTTGGTACACCTGCCGCAAGTGCTGCTTTCGGTAAACTTCGTCTCAGATTGATATCAAAATCCTAGTGTATCGAGCCATTGCCCCTCCAACACTCTTGCCTGCATCGGAGATCTGGACAACATACCGTCGACATCTTATAGCACTCGAAAAACTATATCAAATACTTTTACGGAAAATCTGAAAAATTAACTGGCAAGATCGTTGAACCAACACTGGAAGAGTCTGGTTGCTCTAGTATAGAGACTTTAATTGTTAAAAACCGTTTGAGATGGGCTGGTCACTTTGTAAGGATGAGCGACCGGTCCTATCCTAAGAAAATATTTTATTCCGAACTGAATGTGGGAGCTAGGAGGGTTGGAGGACAAAAGAAGCGGTACAAGGATTGTTTGAAGGAGGATATGAAGAGGTGTGGAATTGATCACACAACATGGGAAGCGAGTGCACTTGGGAGAGTGGAGTGGAGGAATAGAATAAGGAGGGGTGTGGAAAGATTTGAAAGTGAACGGCGTCATCGCGTTGAAGTACTGAAAGCAGCAAGAATAGTGCGTCACGAAAATCAATTGTCAAACGATAATGGATGCCCGATTCGTGTTAGTATGTGTGGATATCGAATTGGACTGTTTTCTCATATGAGAACCCACAAATGAAGTCCCTAGTGAACCGTAAACTCGATTTCAGTGGCGGCCATAATGATGACACCCGCCGAAGAAAGGATAGTTTTTGTAGTTGTGAAAGTAAGACGACTTTCTTGTTGTGAATATTTTACAATGAGAAACCAGATATTCTCTTGATAATTATACGCTAAGAAGTTTACAGCAAAAATACAGAAGATTGATTTGAAGTAATTACCATCGCAGTTTTGTTGTTTCCCGCACGGCCGTACATCAACTTTGCTGCCTGTACAGTCAAGGTTTGTGGTGTTGTCACACCAACGGAAGCGATGTTGAACACCTTGACCGCACTCGGTACTGCAAGGTCGCCATGGGAACCACGAAGTCCAACCCCCTTCACCTGAAAAACAGAAGAAGATAATGAGGAATGTTTTTTACAAATTAATTCATTATCGAATTCCGCGGCCTAACTAAACCACGAACTTAAAACCGTTTCGTAACGAAATCCCCAGGTGCCGTAGATCTAACGGCGACTAATGAGACTCGAACCTCGAACTGTTTCGTAACAAAATAACCAACTGTCGCCAATCAAACGGCGAAGACTTGGGGCACAAACTCTAAACCGTTTCGCATCGAAATCACCAGTTTTTTTATAAATAGAAATCGCTCCAGACAACGCATGGAAACACCTGATGTAAGGAGCTAAAAAATTACTTTAAGGTAAAAAATTTGCCAACGCTGGATAGATTCCCACCCAGAAAACAGCAATTCTTCCCTTTTTGCCAGAAACATCGCCCATGGAATGTGAGGACTAAAGGACAAAATAAGGGAAACAAGATTTACGAGGCTTCCGAAAGTAAACCGGAAGTTCACTTTCTCCCGCAACGAAAAGAAACACGTACTTCGATTCACAAGTCCTTCTTGACTGAGGCAATTTTTCTTTTTGTTCCAATCCAGACTGCCCCTTTTTGGTTAGCTCGATTTTCCCCACATTAAAACCCGACCTTGTGTATTACTTTGCCCTTGCGGGGAGGCAAGTAAATAGGAACATTTTTAAGCCAGATTTATCTGCCATTGGCGAGAGAGATTGACGCAGGTTGTCTGCCCTTGACATATCACATGATGGGAAATTTCAAGATTGCGGATGTTACCGATCACGATCTAACGATAATTAAATCCATCAGCATCATAGATAAGTCATTCATTTGTAAATTGTTAAGTAAATAATTTTTAAATTGCTGACCCTCGGACAACCTTTTTATCTACATTATTTTCTGTCTCACTACGCAAACATATACAAACACACGCACGACTATGGTTACAGAATTGAAGGAAAGGTAGCTTTTTATTTTGTGTTAAACATTTTCTACTAACGAGTCGCCACTTATGAAGGCCAAAGGCCACTTGAGGATAAGGGTTAATTAATTTGTCAGATGGTGAGACAACACGGTGATGATTGGTAACGATGGTTGCAATTTGGCAGAATTTGATTATTTAAGATGACGGCTTAAAAAGAATTTGTTGACATTTGAGGAAAGAAACTCTGCTCATGGAAGCTCCGTTTAGTTTTAGGTACACAGAGGTAGAAAGGGAAATTATTGACAGTGGTTGTAGCTAGACGAGATTTTGTTGTGAAATTTTTTAGAGGGGAACAATACCATGAAAATAACGATAGAGCAGAGAGAGGCTAGCAACAGCTCTTTTGGGAGAAAGTGGCTCTAGGGAAGAGAAGAATACACCCACTAGATTTCTAAGTCATTTTTTTACTCTGTCAAGACATGAAAGGTGTCTTGAGCGGCACTTCATCAGATGTGACAACGGTACCTCCCCATTTTAGGACGTATTTGATCCTTATACAGGTAGAGGATTGCGTAAGGTGAGACAATGCCGTGATGATTGGTAATGATGGTGGTGATTGGTAATGATGGTGATGATTGGTAATGATGGTGATGATTGGTAATGATGGTGGTGATTGGTAATGATGGTGATGATTGGTAATGATGGTGGTGATTGGTAATGATGGTGATGATTGGTAATGATGGTGATGATTGGTAATGATGGTGATGATTGGGCAGCATTTGAGTATCTAAGAGGACGGCTCAGCAAGAATTTATTTACATTGGACTTGAAAATGATTATGTTGTAGCAAGCTGGGAAGCAGCCCCGCCGTATGATGTTTTATTTGTAATTATGCCAAAAACAGTTTCATTTACATTCATAACACAACATCAGTGAAATGTTACTTTAAAATGGAATCATTTACATTCGTTAGAAAAAAGTTATATTTTTCTCAGTATCCGTTTCAATTTAGAATTTTGAAGACGATATAGAAATAAACAAAAGACAAGGTATTCTTTTATATTTTGAAAATAATTACTAAAACACACGACAATTTTGTTTTCAATGGAAATCGCTCCAGACAAGGCATTAAGTCACTTGATGTAATAATTACTATTCCAAGGTCAAAAACTAGCCAACGATGTTATATGGATAGATTCTGACCGCAGAAACAGCAATTCTTCCCCCTTTGTCAGAAACATCGCTCAAAGAATGTGAGGACTAAAGGACAAAATAAGGGAAGCGAGAGTTACGAGGCTGCCAAATTGTAAAATATAAATTAAAAATTAGTGATTTACAAATAAACATAAGAAAAAGAAGAGAGATAACAAATTCAAGATGGCTGCTATCGATCACAGTTTAGCCACAGATAATCAAATCCATCACCATCACAATTAAATCATTCAGCTGTAAATTGTTTAACCAACTAATTTTTAATTGTTCACCTTTAAGAATCGGTTCACCTGTTTATTTCTACATTTGTTCTGTGTCTAACCATTCAATACACACGATCATAACAGATACGATTAGACGTAATATTGAAAATGTGGTTAACAGTATAAGACAAAATGTTGACTTGTAACGACTAAATTACGAATAAAAGTTACAATTATTTTATTGAGAATTTCAAATGAATGGCAGCCATGATCGCCATTGGTTGGCCGTTGTTAGCGATAGTGAAGGACACTGTTTGACGCCATATTGAAAATGCATCTCGCAGACGAACAATGGCGAAAAAGATAAGAAAAAAAAGGGAACTTTGAGGTGCATTATAAGTTAGGTGTTTCTTTATGCTGTGGACTGTCGTCGATTTTACTACAGGCGAGGCATATCATCAATTAGGGAAGAGTCTTTTTACAATAGGAATGAAAGCAACAGAAGTATGTGATAGACGCCACAACCGGCCAGGGAATATTTGTTGCGACTCCTTTCTTTGTTTACTCAGCCCTTCTTCGTCTCTGAGGTAGAGAAGAGAGAATGATCTCGTGAAAGCACGTTGGCCGAAGATTCCGGCCAATCAGGAACCAACAGGTCAGCTTGACCACGCGTGATTTGACTCCCTATAAAACAAGTCACGCACCCTCTTTTCGTTCTCTTTTCTCTTCCGCTTTCCACACAGAGGAGATCGTCGACCCCCCTTCCCCCCAACGGCTCGACCGAGGAAGTGAGGGAGACAAAAGTTAAAAAGTAGGTAATCTCTTTTAATCCATACCATAAATAACGAACTTTTCTTCAAGCACACATACCCATTACAATTGCCACAAAAATCACTTTACATCAAACACGCTCGCATATTACACATTCGTACAAACATTAACTGAAACAAACCGGACATTTCACTACTTAAAAATATGGACTCTATAACTGATAGCCATTCAAAATATCTTAGCCAAATAAACTGTTTTGTTTTAATATAAATGTTTTATTCTAATTATTGATTTTACAAAATATCATTCTTGTGTGTTAGCTTTATTATTCCTTCGCTTTCTTTCTAATATAATTTCAGATATAATAATAATGTTTTCTTTCTTCCCTTTGTTTGTTTCAATCTGTTAATAATATCCACACGTGGTCGGGCCACATCGAACAGTTGGAATGACATGCCGCTATAAAGGCATCTCTCCCACAACCTTTGGTCGGAGGGACCCCACATGGGCTTTAAGCAAATTGTCCAAGAAAACCTCCCGGCCATAGAGCTTTTTACAATAGGAATGAAAGCAACGGAAGTAAATTATATGAGATGTGACAATAAAACCGTTGGAATAATACAGAGAGAGAGAGAGAGAGAGAGAGAGAGAGAGAGAGAGAGAGAGAGAGAGAGAGAGAGAGAGAGAGAGAGAGTAAGTTGTTTAACAATAAAATGGAAATCACTTTTTCAAGATAAGAACCTAGTAGTATCAACACAACAGACATTATACATATAAAAAAGCTCTATGTTTTCAGATATTCCCTATTTATTTGTCATCCCCACGAGGGCAGAGTTAGACACAAGGTCGGTTTTTAATGTGGTACTCTGGATTTGGACAATGGGCACTCTGGATTTGGACAAAAATAAAAGAAACTGTCTCAGTCTTGAAGGATTTCTCTGTTACCGACAGAGGACAGAAAATATGAAATGTAGTATCAGAACAGATACTATACTTTATTCCTAGCCAAAGTACTTAACATAATAATAATAATAATAATAATAATAATAATAATAATAATAATAATAATAAAATAATAATAATAATAATAATGATAATAATAACTCGAGTACTGTTAAAATTGCAAAGTCATTGGCTGTTTAATCAGTAGTGCCCTCCCTCCCTCCGGTAAATAAATATGGCGATCTGATTAAGCAGCCTAATGGCTGTTTAATCAGTGGTGTCCTCCCTCCCTCCGGTAATTTAATATGGCGATCTGATTAAGCAGCCGATTGGCTGTTTAATCAGTGGTGCCCTCCCTCCCTCCGGTAATTAAATATGGCGATCTGATTAAGCAGCCGATTGGCTGTTTAATCAGTAGTGCCCTCCCTCCCTCCCTCCGGTAATTAAATATGGCGATCTGATTAAGCAGCCGATTGGCTGTTTAATCAGTGGTGTCCTCCCTCCCTCCGGTAATTAAATATGGCGATCTGATTAAGCAGCCGATTGGTTGTTTAATCAGTGGTGTCCCCCCTCCCTCCGATA